>JAUPFT010000021.1:3665485-4112985 GCA_036936625.1 Parnassius smintheus behrii | reverse complement strand
TCATTACGCAAAAAAGTTAGGAATCCAAGACATTTATAATAGACAGACGAAGTGTCGTTTATTGTAATAGAATTACCTTCAGTGTCCTTTTGTGAATTATTGATTTTTTTAGATTGATTTACTTGATTAACCAATAAGCCCTCATGGTAGGACACAAAGGAGGCATACAATCTAATATAAATGAAATATCAACAATATGTTTTTACTGTTCTATATATAAATATTCCTTCTACTACGCGCTACCCATCACCAATCCGGGTTTGACATTCTTAAATGGATTTCCCACTATCAGCCATTATCATTCGTCAGTCAACATGACACATCGCGTGCACAAGCTGTTAAATATTTGGATTTCTTTAAATATAAAATACCCTTAAAGACGACTATGGAAAATTCCAGACAAATATTCTGACTTTCAATAGATGGCGATATCGTTTACACCAGACGAGCAATGCCACATCCTTTCACGACAGCAGCGTCAAAGGTGCGAGATGTCTGGTGGTACGATTGTCAATCCGTTTCGCGAGGGTGATGATTAAAGAAAATCCCTACTATAATCCCTACGAAATTCCCATGTTCAGCAGTACATATTTACGCGATGTTAAAACACTCTTTGTTACAACCCTATTTGACTTAGAGCTTTCTATTCCATATTTTTGTATAGAGGAAGACTGACAAATAAATACTTGGTCCATCTGACGATAAGTAGACGTTGTGGTCTATAGATATGGACGTTTGATGGATTTAGAGTCAAAATGCGGATGTATTGTCACCCCTTGTTTCCAGAATAAGGAATCACCGGTTTTCTCCACTCACCTCACAAAACACAGCTCAGCTAAGCTGCCATTTTACGCTGGTATTCTGTGAGAACGTGGTCCTTCCCAACTGAGCCGACCCATTCGCGCTACAACCATAATATAGCTTTTATAGCAAGATTAATAATTATTATCGCCAAAACAAAAGATAATAATAGATAAACGCTTAGATATATTAACAGATTCACTTTGCACGTAACAAAGGGTATCTTTAACATCGATCTAGTACATCCTTATCTGATGTAACTTGGCTACATGTTTTTCAAAGACACTCAGAAAATCCTGATAAATTAAAATTTTATCCAATTATTTAAGTATAGGTTTATAACTCCGAACTTAAGTTAAAATAAGGCTTAGAATTCTACTTCATGGCTTAGCTGATTTTAAAATGGACTCGTGCTACTTAAAGTCTTGACATAAAACTATATTAATGATTTCTTAAATTTACGCGAACACTACACATTGAATAAAACTATATTATTAGGCCATTGACGGCTTCAACTAGCTGCATTGCTGAAGGGTTTGAATCCCCCCGTACAATTGTTTGTATGGTCTTCCACTTCGTAGACATATATTGATTTCTTATAACTTACGCGATAATACCAATTAAGTAAAGCTAATTTTAACGAGATAATAGTATTTATGAGTAAAATATCTTAAATAACAAAATGTCAACAGTTAATGAATAAATAGGTAATACTTAATAAATATTTCACTATTAGTCCAGTAAACTTATATGAGTCTAGTTGCTATTACCTATCGTTGTTAAATATTCCTGTACAGTGTAAAAAGCTTTTTCACTGAGCCAGTTGTATAATTCTCTTTTAAATTTAATGAAACGTAGGTCTTGAATTACTTTTGGTATCTTATTATATACTGTCATACACATCCAATAGCAATTTTTATGGAATCTCGCACTCTTGGGAATTATAGTGGAAACCTACATATTGCCATTTCTAGTGCCTCGTTTGTTATAATAATACATATTGTTTTTTTTTACAAATTTCTCCGCTTGAAAAATATAAAGACAAGGAAGTGTCAAAATTTTCAAGGATTTAAACAAAGGCTGATATAGCTCGATAGGTAACAGTACCTAGATATTGCTCTGACACACATTTTTGTGCAAATTACGCCCTTTTTATGCCCGCGCTATTACCCCATATGATGAGTCCGTATCGCAGGGCTGATTCAACGTAAGCGAGGTACGCAGTAAGGGCTGTACATTTTCTCGCTATTTTTGTTAATTTATAAATTGCAAACGTGAAACGATTTATTTTATTGCCAACGTTTCGGGTGTTTTATTCGGTTAGCTCATTACCGAGAGGGTTTAAGTGCAAGAAAGCGTCCACCTCGATTCCCCAATACGTGTTTGCAGACTTCACATGTCTTCAAAATTTGTTTTTTATTTCTCACTCATGTAGGATCCTCTCGATGTTCGCCTTTATAAAATAGCACGCGATACGTCAGCGCTTTTTAATATCAATTAGCAATTTGATTGGTGCCGGCGGAGATCGAACTTGGGTTACCCACCGCTAGAAATATCATGTGTGTATAATTATCCTGACGTCAGAATTTTTAGGCTCTTGTCAGCATTGCGGTCGAATTTCGGACATTTCAGGATTTTTTATTTTCAATGAAATAAAGGAGGTTTTTGCATGCGACGTTAGCTATAAAATGTCAAGATTTTTCTATAGAAATGAGGTTATTTGTCAAGACTTGTCAATATTCCATCTAGTACTATCTGACCCAATTGACGGCTCCGTGGCGCAGTGGCTTAGCAATGAGTGGCTGCGCTGGGGGCCGTGGTCTCGAATCCCGTATGGAACAAGTATAATATGTATGGCCTACAAATAATTGTTCCGGGTCTGGATGTTTGTCCCTGTGCAATTTATGTTTGTAAACTGCCTCCACGATACAAGAGAAAATCCTAGTGTGGAAGTAACGTTTTGTAAATAAAAAAAAATTGTTCCATAACTAAACTGCTTCATAAGCCTCTCTGAAATGAGAACTGCTCCGAACTATTGGACTTAGACGCTGTCATTTTAATTAAGATTTTAAAGAAGGAGCCCGTACACAACAGTAAACTGTTTCGAGTTGATGTGGAAGAGTGTAGATGAGTAAAGTAGAGTAGAGGGTAAGAGGCGAAAATATTTCATTGTGGTCGAGTAGCTTATACAAAGTTTGTATTTAGTAGGATTAGTTTTTAATAATTATTCTAATTGTAAAAAACAATTTGGCCCTCACGGAACGGCCGGCAGATGTAAAAGCGTCATAGTTGATGGTAAAATTTATAAAAAATAAATAATGGCATAGGAAGTAAAATAGATTAACTATAATATTAAAAAGAAACACAAGCATTAAGCGCGTTTAGTATACTATATTCGAATTGAAAGTGACACTTTATGCGTAGTAGAGCCACGCTTTAGCTATATAATGGTTGTAGCATGAATGTGTCGGCTCGACCGGAGAAGGACCATGCTCTCACAGAATACTAGCGTAAAATAGCCGCTCAATGCTGCTGTGTTTCGTATGGTGAGTGTAGAGAACCGGAGACCCGTTATACTGGAATCGAGGCATTCTTAGTCCTCAAGGGTGACAACGCATTTGCATTTTGATTTTTAATCCAGGTTAAATGTAGATGTCTATGGGCTACAGCATCCACTTACCATAAGGTGAACTGTGTGCTCGTTTGTCACCTTTATCCTATTAGAAAAAACTTTTATACGTGGTAGAGTCATGCTGCAGTTATATTAGTAGTATAGTTGAGATTATAGCAAGAATGGGTCGGCTCGGCCGGGGGAATCACGCTCTCACAGAACCAGCGTAAAATAAGGTAGGTAAGGATAATATGGTTAAGCTTTACAGCTTTACAGCTTTACAGCCCTATAAAACTAAAACTAGAAGGAGGATAGAGACAAAAATAAAAAGTCGTGTATTAAAACATTTATATTTTAAAAAAAATTGCAAATCAGCTTTGAGAATAATTATGAACACTTCGAAAAATCAAGTTAAAATAAAGTGTTGTTAACACTAAACCATACTAAAATCGAATAAAATATTTAATATCATGTCAACTGTCAAAATGGCGTCGATAAAGCAGGGCCTTTTTGATCCTTTATTACTTGATTGACCGATGAAGAGATATCGTATCACAAATTCGTCTATACAAACAAGGCTGTAGTTTTTGAGTTATAAGAAAGTGACCATATTAACTGGATAACCATATTATCCTCACGTACTATAGTAGCTAAATAATAATAATAATAATAATCAACAACTATCACACTACGCCATCTAGGCCCAAGCTAAGCAGAGCTTGTGTTATGTTTACTAGACAACTGATAAACATACTTATATATTTCTAAATACATAAATATTACAGATAAATTACACCCAGACACAAAACAAATGATCGTGCTCATCATCATCATTCTCTAAACCATTTCCCATTATCTGGGGTCGGCGCAGTAAACCTTCTTGTTCCATTCCTCTCTATCAGCCGTCATTTCCATACTTACTCCTTTCATTCTCATATCACTCTTCACACAATCGATCCATCTTTTATTCGGCCTTCCTCTGCCCGTGTGTCCCTCCACATTCATATTCAACACTCGTTTTGTGACATGACTTCCATCCCTCCGCATCACATGCCCAAACCATGCCAATCTGCTTCCTCTCACCTTTTCTACCACTGGTGCTACTTTCAGGCTTCCTCTTATATACTCATTCCTTATCTTATCCATCCTTGTCACACCACACATCCATCGTAACATTCTCATTTCATTCGCATGCAGTCTATTTTCATCCTTCTTCTTGACGGCCCAGCATTCACTTCCATACATGACGACAGGTCGGATGATCGATTTGTAAATTTTCCCCTTCAGCCTTATTGGCATTCGGGGATCGCACGTTGTGGCTGTGACCTGTCTCCATTTCATCCACCCTGCGTTAATCCTATGCTGCACAGCTCTATCTATTCCGCCGTCACCTTGAATGAGGGAACCGAGGTACTTGAAATCTGAGCAGGTAGGCAGTATAGCGCCATCCAACGACATGGGTACAGGACTGGAAAGACCGCCGAAATCACAGCACAGATATTCGGTTTTGGATCTGCTGATCTTCAAGCCAACACTTTCCAGCCTTTGTTGCCACCCCGTCAGTCTGCTCTGTACCTCGATGCCTTCTTCCCCGACAAGCACGATGTCATCGGCAAAGAGCATGCACCAGGGTGCCTCATCCTGCAGGTCCGACGTCAAAGCGTCCATAATCAGTAGGAAGAGGTAAGGGCTCAATGCCGACCCTTGGTGCAGCCCTACCGCCACATCGATACTGCCCGTAGTTCCCGCGGCAGATCGTACACATGTACGGGATGCTCTGTACATAGCACGGACTAACCTCACATACTTCCCAGGCATACCTTTCATCTTTAACGCCCACCACAAAACCTCACGGGGAACCCGATCGTACGCCTTTTCAAGGTCGACAAAAACCATGTGCAGATTTTTATGCACGCGCTTGTACTTTTCGCACAATTGGCGTAATGCGAAAATGGCATCTGTCGTACCTCGACCGGGCATGAATCCGAACTGGTTTTGTGTTATCTCACACTCTTCTCTCATTCTTCTCTCTATTATTCTTTCCCAGACTTTCATCGTATGTGACATGAGTTTTATTCCCCGGTAACTGCTGCAGTTTTGAACGTCTCCTTTGTTTTTAAAAATGGGGACCAGTATACTACTGCACCATTCCTCAGGTATTTCTTCTTCCTGCAACAATTTACCGAAAAATAAACTCAACCACTTCCATCCATCCGCACTCAGCAACTTCCACACTTCTACTGGTATTCCATCTGGGCCGACTGCCTTCCCATTCTTCATATTCCTAACAGCCATTTTTACTTCTTCCACACTAATTTCTCTCACTAAGCCCATATTCACTGGTGGGTTTTCAAGCCTACCATTCCATTCATTCTCCTCATTCATCAATTTCTCAAAATACTCCTTCCATCGCTTCTTTATACTTTCATCGTCAGTCAAAATCCTTCCAGAATCATCTTTTATACATTTTACATGTGAAGCATCTCTTCCATTCCTTTCTCTCGCTCTTGCAATTTGAAAAAGTCGTTTTTGACCTTCGGGGCTTTCAAGGGACCGATATAATTTATCTTGCGCCTCTGCCCTACAAATAGCAACTTCCTTCTTTGCTCTCTTCTTACATTCTTTATACGCTCCTCTCTTACTTTCTTTTATGGATTCATTCTGGTCTTCTACGCTCTGCCATTCTTTAAAGGCATTTTTCTTTTCTCTCAAAACTTCTCTAATACTTTCACTCCACCACCACCCATCCTTATCTATCATACGCTTCCCTTTTGTTTCTCCTAACACCTTCCTTGCCACACTTCGGATACAATCAGCCATTTCCTTCCAGCACTCATTCACACTCATTCCTTCCATATCACCCATCTCTATCATCTTGTTTACAACTAGTTCTCTAAATTCACTTGCATACTCCTTTTTATGCAACAAATGCCACTTTATTTTGGGTGGGGGACGATCCTTATGTTTGTTGAGGCGAACAGTTAAGCAGATGTCAGCCAGCAGAATTCGGTGCTGGGATACTAAGTCTTCACCTGGAAGCACTTTGCAGTTTCTTACACTCTTGATTTGGTTCCGTCTTAACAGAAGATAGTCGATCTGTGTCGCGTGGTGGCCACTTTTATAAGTAACAAGATGCTGATCTCGTTTTTGGAACCACGTGTTTACTACAGCCAGGTCGAAAGCACATACTGCTTGCAGAAGAACTTCCCCCTCACGGTTGCGCACTCCGTACCCCCATCCACCGTGTACTCTTTCATACCCGTCATTCACTCTCCCTACATGTCCATTAAAATCTCCTCCCATATAAACATCCTCACTCTCAGGTATTCCCATCATCATACAATCAAATTCCTCCCAAAACTTCTCTTTCACACTCTCTTCACAGCCTGTTTGCGGAGCATACACACTTACAACATTCACTACTTTGTTTTCAATCATTAATTTAACAACTATCATTCTGTCATTTACTCTTTTCACATCTGTCACTCGTTCTTTCATTGCACTATCTAACACAACTCCTACTCCATTTCGCTTCCCGTCACTTCCACAATAATAAAACTTGTATCCTTCTCCAATCTCCATCTTGCCCTTCCATTTTGTTTCCTGCAAACAGGCAACATTCACTCTTCGTCGTTTCAAAACATCTGCTAACTCTCTTCCTCTTCCAGTCATCGTACCTATATTCCAGCTTGCAAACCTCACTCTGACATTCTTCTCTCTCCGGGCTCGCCTCTTACGTCGCACCCGCTCCGTAAGGTGCGACAACCCTTGCCCACTTCCCACAGGAACCGGGTGCTGCCCCTGCGCGTCGCCTGCGGGGTACGCCCTAGCCCTGTCATATATCCCACAACTCGTAATATTCATAAGTTTACTGCATGGGATTTGGCAAAAGTTTTACAGTCGGCCGCCTGCCTGACACCAACCCTCTTTGGGTGTGTTATTGTTGGTAGAGGAAGCTACCATTTTGGGAAAAGGAAAAAGAAGGTTGGGGGTAGGAGCGTAGGTGTAAGGATACTGTTATCTCGGCAGGAAAGGTATGAGAATAACAGTAGCTCGGGGAGCCGGGGTCGCGTACTCGTATTCCATAACAGGATCACCGGAAAGGTAGACCAGCATGAAAACCCCCTGACGAGAAAACAAATGAGCACGATCATCATCAAAACAAATGATCGTGCTCATCACACAAATATTTGTCCTGGGTGGGAATCGAACCCACGACCTCCGGCATAGCAGTTAGGGTCACTAACCACTAGACCAACAGGCCTGTCTAATGCCTGCCTAATGCTGTTGTGTTTCGTATGGGGAGTGTAGAGAAGAGGAGACCCGTTTTACTGGAAACGAGGCATTCCATCTTAGTCCTCACGGGTAACAACGCATGTGAATTTTAATTTGTAATCGAGGATAAATGTAGATGTCTATGGGCCACAGCATCCACTTACCATCAGGTGGACTCTGTGCTCGTTATTCAACCTATCCAATAAAAAACAAACACGCAGTACACAACTCACACAGAGAAGCAAAGAAATGTTAAGTATACGCGCTCGCACACACAAGGAAATTGAGAGCGGTGGCATAGAACGGGATGATGGAATAAGAAAGCGCCATGCCGTTTACCGTCACGGCATATAAGTCCGTTTTACTTCCAAAGAACGACAGCAAAAATAGTGAGAAAACGATTTAATTTATTTTTTGAACCGACGCAACAGCCTGTCTAGTATAAAATCATGTTATCTAGAAAATATAATACAGAAACTGTGACCAAAGCGAAACATTTCAGTTTTCTCCCGCCCTCAAGTATCGCATCAATTCTCAGTTATTTATAACATTATTAAACCTTTTGTGATTGATGCAATGTTTGTCTCATTTACTTAGTTTTTTTGTTGTAAGTCCTTTTTATATGCGAAGTCTTCACATTGTTTATGATCTTGTTTAGGTCGGGTTTTTCTTTATTGTTAAAAACAACTGTTCTTATCGTTTCAGTTTATCATTTCTGCATGCCTGCACCTGCACCTGCAATTCCCCTGGTGTTTCAGTTGTTTAGAAGTACGGTAATACAGCATCATTAAGTTGCAATTTTACGCTGGTATTCTGTGAGAGCGTCGCCCTGCCCCGGTCAAGCCGACCTACTCAGGCTATAAGTACGATATAGCCGCAGTGGGGCCTAACACGTAAATTTGTCTGCTATTTGCCATTGTCACCTATCGCCCGCGGGACGAAATTGTGTGTTGGATGCTCTTATACCACCACAAAGCATTGCTTAATTATTAGCCTTTAAAGCGAATTATTAGCCTTTG
The DNA here is from genome assembly GCA_036936625.1 of Parnassius smintheus behrii. NCBI lineage: Eukaryota > Metazoa > Arthropoda > Insecta > Lepidoptera > Papilionidae > Parnassius > Parnassius smintheus. Next base: position 4,104,279 of record JAUPFT010000021.1, on the reverse strand, counting down.
AAGCGAAGTACGAAAGTCATAAATGACAAAAGTCGTCAACTAATAAAAATGTCTATTAGCAGTAAACCGTAGCCATTAAATACGCGATCTAAACAAGAAACGAAAGCTCTTGACCGTTAAATGGGTCCATACTAACCCGCTATCTGTTCACAGGTAGTAAAGTTAACAGCTTCTCAACAATAGGGCTCTTTGTGATTGATGGAAACGATAAATAGGTAATAAACTCAAACGTTTCTTTTCGTTCGTTTCTGATACACTGTTTTAAAGATGTAAAAATTAGTTAGTTAAGATTGGCGCAGAAAAATAACATAAGGTGCTAGATAGATTAAAGAGCATCTCCTGCCCTCACTCGATTGCGTGTACTATTCTCGCCATAGAAATAGAAATAGAAACTTTTTTATTCAATGTACATTATAAAAATACTTATTGAAAGTCACTTTTTTAATTTACCAGTTAAGGTGGACTGTGAATAGTGCGGTAGCCAACAAAAGCGTGGCAACTATGGCAAAAACACTTATATGAGGCTATCTATGGTGGAGGAAGGACTATGTACAGCAGTGGACAGTGGATGTGATAATGGATAAGTTTTAACGGTAATGGCAACATTCTTTAAAACAATTTTGCCAAATTTTATACGTGGTAGAGCCATGCTGCATTTATATTAGTAGTATAGTTGTAGCACAAATGGCTGGGCTCGACCGGGGAAGGACCACACTCTCACAGATTACCAGCGTAAAATAGTGGCTTAATGCTGCTGGGTTTCGTATGGTGAGTATAGAGAACCGGAGACCCTTTTTACTGGAAACGAAGCATTCCATCTTGGTCCTCATAGGTGACAATACGCCTGCATTTTTATTCGTAATCGAGAATAGATGTTGATGTCTATGGGCAACAGCAACCACTTACCATCGGGTGGACTGTGTGCTCGTTTGTCACCCTATCATATAAAAAACATAACTAAATTTCTAATTAAGCCATCGGTCTCTGACTTATTATTGTACATACTGATGTGTGTTTTCTAAATTTAACTAAACCCTAAAGGGGTATTGGACTGAACTATGTTTTTAGTAATAGTCTCAATAATAAATAATTAAGTATAATAACCACAATAAATGTGTATATCGCTTAGGAGATGATATACTCCACCGTCGGTCTGGGGTTAGGAATTCTCCTTCCACCACAACATGGGATACGGTAGCTTAATGCTGCTATGTTTCGTATGGTGAGTTTGTCACACTATCCTATAAAAACAGTTATGGTTCACTGTAGACTAAGGCTATGAGATTACATGAGATGGCGACTGTGCCGGTGGTTGTAAATCATCGTAGGACTTAATCGCTGAACTCCCTGGAATCTAGAATTAGGCATTACAGTAAAACCACCTTCAGGCCCGGGCTAACTATGACGTTGGGACTTCAAACACCTTAGTCCCCGCGTGACCATGGGTTTTATTCAATGTCAAGCATTCGTGTAAGCTTAAGAAATAATTCGGCATTACTTTGCAAAAAACTATGTTATACGGACTCACCGACAAAGACTTAAATATCTGGTAATACAGACGGACGAATGCATTTTATAGTCAAGGCATACATTAATAATAACCAATAACCTAAGTGTGATAATTATGTAAGCTGTCCAGATGCTTATCAGAGTTGTCACTCGCCGTACAGATGACGCGAAATAGCTTTTAAATTGACTGATATCAAACGCTTTTATAGAGATAGCTGTTTGTCATTTATGTCTATAAATACAATAAGTATGTAGAAATGTTGTGTTTGTAAAACTCTAAAACCTTATGGATCTTTTCTATTCTTACAAACAATTTACGACTTCAATTTAAAATGCTGCAGTTACCGATAAAGTTGGTACCATTAATAAGTCCCAGTGTCAGACAAATCGGCGGGTATTCATTAGTGTACTCCGTGGACATAGTCTGCTATATTCTTTTAGAGAGTATCAAGTACCCAAAACTCGCATGTGCTGTAGGAAAAAATAGTACAGCGTGGTTTACAGATCAATTTTATTTGAAATCCTCTTCATTTACTGCAATACGGGCAACTTTAAATTGAGTCTTCAAATCAACTATTTTTGAAACCAAACCAGCCACATCAGTATCTTGGGTCAATTATAATTTTTATTATTCTTAAGTTGAAGCACTTTGTTGATGCGTTAACGATAAAAGGACAACCTGCTTTAGTTATCAATATAACGCTATGTTATACTATGGCAATTTGAACTTAACACGAAACAAATAGTAAACAGTAACTTTTCGAAATGATGACAATCAATGTTGATCTACAATGCGAGTGCAAGACCTAAAACGTTTTGTTAAAAAAAATATAAAATTATATAGAAAAATTATTAGCCCGCTAATAATTTTTATATTTAAATAAAATAACATTTTAAAACTACCGACATTCGAAAAATTGATTTGTTTTGTTGGAGATCCCTTTTGGAGATCCCTTTTTTTCTTAAAACATATACTCCTGTATCGATTATTTGGCAAAAAGGGCACCGTTGATTTGAAACTTAAACAAAGATTTATTACATAGTTTGAATGTTTTTCTTTTATTTTCCAAATCAGGTAAGCAACGTGACTTCGATACCAGACAACGCAATAGCCATAGCAATGTTGCGTTCACTTCAAACTTTATTTAGCAGTAAATTAACTAGAAAAGTTTTGTCAGTACCAACTGCTGCGTAAAATAATATATTTGTCTTTGTAGTTTTTATAGGATTTTTTAAATTTAACGTTGTTATTGCACTTGCTCTATCCCACGTTATATCTTTTTATATTAAGAAGTAAGAATTATTCTTCCTTGGAATCCGTCTGGGTGGGCATCACCTACTTCTGTGTCCAAATAGCAGGGTCAGTTCCGGTCTGAATCATCTTAGTTCATAGAAGTTTTTTTATAGGGGAAGGATGACAATCGAGCACACAGTCCACCTGATGGTAAGTAGTTGCTGTGGCTCATAGACATCTACATCAAACCCCGATTACGAATCAAAATGCAAATGCGTTGTCACCCGTGAGGACTGAGATAGAATGCCTCCTTTCCAGTAATAAGGGTCTCTGATTCCCTACACTCACCATACGAAACACAGCAGTATTAAGCTGCTATTTTACGCTGGTATTCTGTGAGAGCGTGGTCCTTCCCCGGTCGAGCCGACCCATTCGTGCTACAACAATAATATAGCCGTTGCTCTACCCCGTAAAAAAGCCTTATCCATATTTCGTTACATGTATTTGAATTAGACTAAACTAGGTGAGTGAAGAGAACCGGAGATCCTTTTTGATGGAAGCGAGTTATTTCACCTCAGACCTTCGGGATGACAATGCATCCGCGTTTTAATTCTTGGCTTACTACTGGCTACTGTATCCACTTATCAGGTGGACTGCGTGCTCGTTTATCACTCTTATTCTGTAAAAAAACCTCAATATACATAATAAACCGCGAATAAGACACCGGCAATAATTTATGGTATTCTACCGGTCTCGTGACGTAGTTCTACATCATAGGGATTGTCATGGGCTTGATATGTAAACTATGAAATATGTCGTTGAAGGCGTTTCGTTAGTGTGATATTAAAGTACAGCCTTTGTGCGTCCCACTATTATTATTGTTGTATGAATAAGTCAACTAGCGCCATCTAGTGTCAAGAACGAGAGCGAGGGGAGCTCTGCAGAGAATGACATCACACTCTCAACCGACAGCGCCACCCGAAGAACTAAGTCTCTAGAAAATCTATACTCGAACTCTCGGTACCTTGCGCGTGTTTACTTGAACATTCCGGATATTTTGCTAATTTAAATAAATAGGTGGCGCAAGATGCGATAGGGACAGAGTTCAACTCGGCGACACAAGCGAAGCTTCGGAGCGGAATTAAGTGAATTAGTGTGTTTAATTATTAGTGTTTTAACTTTAATTTGTGTAAAGTAAATTAAAGTGTTAATTTAGGTAATTTTATCGGCAATTTTTATTGTCACGAACCTCAAGCTCGTAACAATTGGTGTCAGAAGTGGGATAAAATCATGCCGATTTTACCTAAAGAGGAAACGGAGGGTGTCCGTACCCGAAGTCAACGCCAGCGGGAGACGGACCAACGAAGATTTGGTGGTGCAACGCCGCAGACGTCGGAGGGCCAGCCACCGGCTGCAGGCCCGTCGGTAGCTCCTACATCTGCTGCACCTGACTTAGGTGCTCTGATGGTGATGCTGCAGGAGCAAGCTCGCCGACAGGAGGAACAGGTCCGTCGGTTGGAAGAGCAGCTACGGGGTGGACAGGAGGAACAGGTTCGCCGACATGAGGAACAGGTTCGCCGACAAGAGGAACAGGTCCGTCGGTTGGAAGAGCAGATGCTCCTCATGAAGGATCTTCACGCTACCTTCGGGAAGGAGATCAAGGAGGTGAAGGATAGGATTACTCAGCATGACAACCGCCTGTCAGAAGCTGAAACCCAAATCGCGAAAGCTGAAACCCGAATCGAGAAAACTGAAACCCGAATCTATCAAGTAAACAATCGGGTTGACAACGTAATGGCTGACGTGAAAAAAACGCTGGACGACCTCAAACTTGGGGATGGAACAACAGCTCCCGTGGTAGCTACAACACCTTCGCTACGTGGATTCAAAGTGCCGCCGTTCGACGGGACCTCTTCCTGGTCGGCCTACAAAATCCAGTTCGAAGCCGTCATGGAGGCGAACGGCTGGAATAAAAGCCAAGCCATGACTGCACTCACCCTAGGCCTGCGCGACCAAGCCTTAACTGTGTTGGAAGCTCTCGGTAAGAAAGTGACCTACGAGCAGGTCCTAGAGGCCTTGGAGGCGAGATATGGCGACGCTCACCTGGAACAGGTCTTTCGTGCGCAGCTTAAAGATCGCGTGCAGCGCAGCAACGAAAACCTGCAGCAGTGGGCCCTTGAGGTGGAGAAGATGGTTCGAAAAGCATACCAGTCTGTACCTCCGCTCATTGAAGGGAACCTGGTTCAGACATTCATCGACGGCATCCGCGACCTTGAAGTCAGAGCTGCTGTGAGACTCGGGCACCACGACACGCTTAAGGGCGCCTTGGCCCATGCACTGGAGGTGGAAACCGTGCGGCAGGATCATCGTTCCCATCGCATCAGGGAAGTTGCAGCATCTACAGTACGCGACCGCAGCAAAGGATACAGCCCTAGGTGCTATGGTTGTGGGGAAAAGGGCCATCTTCGATCCAGCTGCCCTAAGCGAACCCTAGAAAGGGAAGGTGGACGACCTCAAGAGGGTAGTGCGGCCAACAGCACCGCCCAGCAGCAGCAGGGAAACGAGTAAAAGCCAGAACTGCGGGGCGGGTGCTGGCTGATGTAAAAAGAGCCCCAAGGATCTCGATCTCACAAACCCATGATGGGAACAGTCTAATCATCAAGGGCGAGGTCAACGGAATGCCGTGTAAACTGACCATAGACACTGGAGCCTCTCGTACGGTTGTTAGTTCCCAACTTATAAGTCAGTTCCTTGGGGACTCCGCATACAACCGAGAACGCATTAATTTGGTAACAGCCACCGGTCAGCGTATACCTGTCCGTAGAGAGAAGGAGATGAAGTTGAAGCTAGGCAACGTGATCTACCTGCATAATGTTATCGTGGCTGATATAATGGACGACTGTATCCTAGGCCTAGACTTTATGAGGAATAATTGTTGTGAGATCGACGTTAAGCAAGTTGTTTTGAAATGTGGACAGGAGGAACTTTTTATGGAAGGCGCGTTACCTGGGAACGTGTACAGCATTAGGAAGATTGTTCTTCCGCCTAGATTGGAAACGCTTGTTCCGGTTAGTCTTCCTCGAAACGCTGGGCAAGCTCACCGTTGTGTACTTGTGGAAAGGGTAAACAATGACCTTCCATGGAAAGTAGCTCGAACCTTGGTCAGGACCACTGACATCTCAGGAGTACGTGTGCTGAACCTTTGCGACCGGGAACAGATTATAGAAAAAGGCACACTGATTGGCACTTGTGAGGAAGTGGATTGGTTACGTCGGTGTCAATATCTATCGACTGGGACCCCCAGCAAGGATGCAGAAACGAGAGTGACCACACTTTTGGAAGACTGTCGCAGTGTTCTCTCCCCGAACGAATTGGTCAAGGCAAATAAGTTGTTACTCAAGTACGCCGATGTATTCTCATCAAACGATGCTGACATAGGAAAGACTGGCTTAGTTCAACACAAAATAAACACAGGAGAAGAATTGCCTATCCGTCAGCGGCCCAGAAGATTGCCGGTAGCACGTGAAAAGGAAGTGGAAACCATGATTGAAGGAATGGTGAAGGATGGTGTTATTGAACCTTCCTCTAGTCCATGGTGTTCACCAGTGGTGCTGGTGAAGAAGAAGGATGGCAGCATGCGGTTTTGTGTTGACTACCGCCGTCTGAACGACGTTACGAAGAAGGACAGCTATCCTTTGCCAAGAATTGATGACACGCTGGACATGCTTACAGGAGTAAAGTGGTTTAGCACGCTGGATCTAAAAAGTGGCTACTGGCAAGTTGAAATTGACCCTAAGGACAAGGAGAAAACTGCGTTCTCGACGGGAAAGGGTCTGTGGCAATTTAAAGTAATGCCGTTTGGGTTGTGCAATGCTCCAGCAACGTTTGAAAGGTTGATGGAACTTGTACTTACCGGGCTAATTGGCGATGCCTGTCTGGTCTACTTGGATGACATCATCATCGTAGGCCGGATGTTTGAGGAACACCTTCAAAACCTGGAACGCGTGCTCATGAAGATTCAGAGTGCCAACCTCAAGTTGAGTCCGAAGAAATGTTCACTATTCAAACGACAAGTTAACTTTTTAGGGTATGTGGTGTCGGAAGAAGGTATCCGTACGGATCCGGAGAAAATCGCCGCTGTCAAGGGTTGGCCCGTTCCAAAAGACAAGACGCAGGTTAGAGCATTTTTGGGTTTGTGCTCCTATTATCGGCGATTTGTGAAGAACTTTGCAGATATAGCCAAACCTCTGCACAAGCTAACCGAGGAGAAGCGACATTTCTGCTGGGATGAAAGTTGCTATATCGCATTCCAGGAGCTCAAGGACCGTCTGTGCAAAACACCTATTTTGGGATACCCTGATTCAAGCAAAGAATTTATAGTTGACACAGACGCAAGTGATATAGGACTTGGCGGTGTGTTGTCTCAACGGAATGGTGACCAAGAGGTCGTGATAGCGTACTTCAGCAAGTCGTTGTCAAAACCGGAAAGGAACTATTGTGTCACAAGACGCGAATTGCTCGCTGTGGTAAAGTCGTTGCAGCATTTTAGCAAATATCTTCTGGGGCGAAAATTTCACTTAAGAACTGATCATGCTGCACTAAAATGGCTATTGCAGTTTAAAAATCCAGAAGGACAAGTTGCGAGGTGGATTGAACTACTGCAGGAATACAACTTTGAGATCGAACATCGCAGCGGAAAATCTCACGGCAACGCAGATGCATTGTCAAGAAGACCTTGTCCTGAAGATTGCAACCATTGTACTAAGCAAGAGAGTAAGGAAGAGGTATCCGTGAGGATGCTCAGGACGGACCACCTCGGCAACGAATGGAAGGACAGCTTACAACATGCACAGCAGGAAGATCCGGACATCAAGCCGATTCTGGAATGGATAAAGGCCAGTGCTCCCAAGCCTAATTGGAGCGACGTCTCAGCAATGAGTTCGACCACTAAAAGCTATTGGGCCCAGTGGGACAGCTTGCTGCTTCAGGATGGAGTTCTGTGATGTAAATGGGAAAATGTTCGGGGAGACAGCTGTCATTTGCAAATGGTAGTCCCTAAAGCTAAAGTACCGGATGTGCTACAGCTGTACCATAATGATTATTCAGGAGGCCATCTGGGAGTTAAACGAACTCTACTAAAGATCCGAGAACGGTTTTACTGGGTCCACTGTCGAAACGATGTTGAGGACTGGTGTCGCAAATGTACAAGTTGTGCAGCTGTAAAGGGATCTCAGACTCGTAGTAGAGGTGCATCGAAGTTGTACAATGTTGGTGCACCATGGGAGAGAATAGCCATTGACGTGGCGGGGCCGTTTCCGGAGAGTGAAAGCGGTAACAAGTATTTCATGGTTGTGAAGGATTACTTCACTAAGTGGCCAGAAGTCTTCGCCATTCCAAATCAAGAAGCTTCAACAGTTGCAGATAAACTAGTTCATGAAGTCTTCTGTCGTTTTGGAGTACCTTTAGAGATTCACAGCGATCAAGGAAGGAATTTTGAGTCTCAAATATTCCAGGAAACTTGCCGAGTTATGGGTACTCATAAAACAAGAACGACTTCTTATCACCCGCAATCTGATGGAATGGTGGAACGATTTAATCAGACATTGGAGAGGTACCTAGCAAAAGTTGTAGACAATCGGCAACGAGATTGGGACAAGCACATACAACCGTTTTTGTTGTCATATCGAAGTTCTGTTCACGAAAGTACAGCAGTGACACCAGCTTTCGCAAACTTTGGAAGAGAATTACGGCTGCCTGCAGACCTGATCACCGGGATACCACCTGATGCCCCACGCAGTATAACCGATTATGCAAATGACTTGCGGAACAAAATGAATGACATTTATGAGCACGTCAGACAATCGGGCCAGCAAATGTCTGAGAAAATGAAAACCCGGTACGACCGCAAAATGAACAATAAAGGGTTCAACGAAGGTTCATTAGTGTGGTTGCACAATCCAGTCCGCAGCAAAGGAGAAATCTCCTAAGCTTCAAGCTTAATGGGACGGCCCGTACCGGATTGTAACCAGGATCAACGATGTGACCTACCGGATACAGAAAGGCGCAAGAAGGACTCCTAAGATCGTCCATGTGGATCGCTTGGCGCGTTATTATGGGACCGATAATGCTCGGGACGAGCATGTCTTAGGAGGGGGCAGTGTTGTGTGAATAAGTCAACTAGCGCCATCTAATGTCAGGAACGAGAGCGAGGGGAGCTCTGCAGAGAATGACATCACACTCTCAACCGACAGCGCCACCCGAAGAACTAAGTCTCTAGAAAATCTATACTCGAACTCTCGGTACCTTGCGCGTGTTTTCTTGAACATTCCGGATATTTTGCTAATTTAAATAAATAGGTGGCGCAAGATGCGATAGGGACAGAGTTCAACTCGGCGACACAAGCGAAGCTTCGGAGCGGAATTAAGTGAATTAGTGTGTTTAATTATTAGTGTTTTAACTTTAATTTGTGTAAAGTAAATTAAAGTGTTAATTTAGGTAATTTTATCGGCAATTTTTATTGTCACGAACCTCAAGCTCGTAACATTATTAAGGCCTCTTTTCATTTCTTAGAGGGTAAGGAAGGGTAATATACCGTGTAGTGGCGGTGTAAGAATGTACCTACATCATCCCGTGGTATGCTATCGAGAGGGGGTGGCTATATTCAGCAGTGGATTTTAATAGGCTACAACGGTATTTGAGCAACTATTCGGCCTTGCTGCTCCAAAATAATTAATAAAATTTAATTTAAAAAAATTAAGTGGACGCTGCGTGGTGGGTATTATACTATTTGTACCTGTAACTGGGAGGTAATTAAATTGACCGCTAAATATTGAATGTAATGTCTCAATTAACAACCTGTCCATCCTGTGTTTAATTATTTAGTTTCTGGTATTTTTTCTTGAGAATTACATGTAATCTATATTGAGTTAGCCAACATAGCCCAACGGGTTAGTAAGTTGAAGTGGCAATAGACCCGGCATATAGCTCGAAGAACCAACAACCGATGGGGAAAAGGTTCTCGAGTGGCAGCCTCGTACCGATAGGCGTAATGTAGGTCGACCCCCCACTAGATGGAGTGACGACCTGGTAAGACATACACGAAGTCGATGGATGCAGGTAGCTCAGGACCGTGCTTGGCATTCCTTGGGGGAGGCTTATGTTCAGCATTGGGCTTGTGAAGGGCTGTAATGATGATGATAATGATGATTTTGAATATTGTTTGTTCAATATTTATTTAATTATTTTTGGTGCCATGTAGCGTTGTTGTGTTAATGCTTTGTTGTTTAAATTTGTAATTGAGGTGACGCTTCTAAAGTTTTATTTTTATTTATTTTTAATTAGTCTTAAGAATGTTATAACCGACCGTGTAGTGACGGTGTAAAAATATTCAATACCCCTGATCGTCCCGTTGGTGTTATAAGACACTACAAGAGAAACTTGAAAGAGGCATCATAATCTTTCTCATAATAAAAAAAAGTTTAAAATGGTTTCGGTTGCCAATCTACCTGCCGAGCGTTGCAACTATGGTAAAATACTAATAATGAGGCAACTCATATATTGCGTCTTGAGGTCTGTGTTCAGAAGTGGACTTTCAAAGATGTATTGTTGTAAGCTAGTTATTTAATTGCTAAATATAAATAGTATATATGACTGCCTCTTTGGTCTAGTTGTTGTAGTAGTGCGACTACTAATCATGTCCTGAGTTCGAATTCCGAGTCGGACCAAAAAATCAATTATTTAGTTTTTCCGTCAAGGAATTCTCAGTAGCTGCCCGGAGTCAGGAATTTGGCAGCGTCCATCCGCCGTGCCGGAAAGGACGCACAGCCGTTGGTCCTGCGCCTGATCTCGTTCATATCGGTTTACCGTCCCATCGTATTGTGAGAGTGAGGGTATAAGAGTGCACCTGTGCTTGCGCATACACTTGGGCACTATAATCCTGCCCTGCGCCGATGGCTAGTCTCCGTTGAGGCAGGCTGCCGTGACCGAAATTCGGCATGGAGGACATTGTTATTATAAGAAGTATACTGCAATGGTTTTCTAAAAATACCTTCAAGTGCATATTTTAGTAGTCTATAAATAAATAGTTCAAAATATTGACAAAGCGTATAGATGTTCCTGTTTTACTTTTTACCTTTCTCTTTGCAAGGCGTAAGTCGGTTTACACGACATAGCAATTTAATTTTAAAATAAAATTGCATTCTTCTTACCATCACAATTTTAAAACTAGTAGAACTTTTGTCCCAGACCTTTACTTATAAAACATAAAGTCTTATTTGCCTTAAACTACAAGAAAATAGGGTGTGGAAATTTAAAATGATTTTATTTTACTATACTGAGCGAGACAGGGCAAACCGCCTGCCTTTCGTAGAAATGGTTAGAGTTTTTATCAAGTGTTAAATATGTAAAGTACGTGTATCTTGTTCTTTATTAACTATTTTTTAAATTTATTTCTCATTGTTACCATGTTTTATTTAAAACACCATGTTCTCATTTAGACCGACCCTATTTTTTATCTTAACCAAACATAGCAATTCACGTAAACATATATTCGTAATATCATACGCGACTAGTTTTCGTTGTCCAATATCGATACTGACACATACATAAAATCGATACTACCACAGCAACAATGGCAACATCCTCCTATTGATCCCATCAAAATCTCTATTCAGAAGTGGAATTTTATAGGCTGTAATGGAAGAAATTTCATCCATGTACTTTTAATAAGTAATTATGTTTACTTTATTCTCTTATATCATCATTTGCCCACATTGTCCTGATAGACGGATCTGCCATATTCCCTACGCTCGATAGACGGATAGACGATAGCAGTACGAGATATCTCGCACCTGTCTCGGTGCTTCTCAATGTCAGTTTGGATAATTTTGATATGATTATATACGAGGTAATTATACTACCATCAGTCGAATGCTTTGAGAGCTTTATGGCCTTTCCCATAGTTGCTTCGAAACCTGGACAAAATGCGATAATATATTTTCATATGTCAAAAATTGTACGTACGAATAATCAGACGTTGTGGACAGTAAATTGTAGCTCATATATTCGTTTAAAGATTCCTTTTTAAATGTAAATCGAGTACACGACGTAAGAACTTAAATCCAACTTCAATAATTGTCGGGTTTGGTGAAAAATATGAGATAAATGTAAAAACGAACTCTTTCAATAAATAGATCAGTTAAATCATTTAAATATCAAATGTGTATTATGCTACGTACATAATATTAAATTAGAGTAAGACAAAGTCATTATCTCATTTTAGTACACAATTTTTTTTAAACGTAATCTCCACACTAGGATTTACTCCTGTATCGTGGAGGCAGTTCACAAACACAAATTTCACAAGGACAAACATCGGTATAAAATTAGGAAGTCTAGTTTCATGCACATTTTTATATGTAATACCAATAGTAGAGAGCCTAGTATATAGGTTACCTGCTGGAATAAACCTCACTGTGGGTTCCGACATTTAAAACATTTCTTCTTGTTCATTGACTATAATAATACATTTACCATATTAATAGGGAACCGGACGGGTCAGGGGGTTATATATAACCGCGAATGGTAAACGCGCTTCATTAGGCTTGCTTCGCTCGCCTGTCATCCCCTTCTACCTAACCTGTCCGAGTCGTGGTGCCCCAAGTCCCTAGCTTGCTTCGCTCTCTGTTGCACTAAATACAACACCAACATGTTTTAATAACTTTTATAATTACTTTGAAGAGAACCGGATATCCTTTTTGATGGAAGCGAGTTATTTTACCACATCCGCTTTTTAATTCTTAGCTTACTATTGGCTACTGTATCCACTTACCATCAGGTGGACTGCGTGCTCGTTTGTCACCCTTATTCTATAAAAAAACCTCTCAATATACGTATTAAACCGCGAATAAGACACCGGCAATAATTTATGGTATTCTACCGGTCGCGTGACGTAGTTCTACATCTTAGGGATTGTCATGGGCTTGATATGTAAACTATGAAATATGTCGTTGAAGGCGTTTCGTTATTGTGATATTAAAGTATAGCCTTTGTGATTCGCACTATTATTATTAAGGCGTCTTTTCATTTCTTAGAGGGTAAGGAAGGGTAATATACCGTGAAGTGGCGGTGTAAGGATGTACCTACATCATCCCGTGGTATGCTATGGAGAGGGGGTGGCTATATTCAGCAGTGGACTTTAATAGACTGCAACGGTATTTGAGCAACTATTCGGCCGTGCTATTCCAAAATAATTAATAAAATTTAATTAAAAAAAAAGACGTGTGGCACTCGGGGACTGCCGCGGTTAAGCTATTGCATAGCATTTTGTATTAATTTATGCAATTATAATTATTTATTTATTTTATTTATGCAGTATTTCTTTTTCTTTGATATTAATTCAAGTTACACTTTTTGAGCGTGGTGACCGATAAGAAAACAATTGTTTTTTTCTTTTATTAAATAAATAAATAATAAATGCACTTTGTTCATTCATATTCAAAACACTTTATACACAAATTTTACACCTATATACTTTCTCATAAACAGCTGCTTATGTATTCGTCCGATTTCGGAGCAGCTCGTCTCGATTCGTGCGAGCTTCGTAGAGTCGTACAATACGTCTAGTTGCACGCACACAAACACCGTGTCGAAGACTGCCGAAAAGAAACGACGTTAGATGCACGGCCTTCAAGCCACACCTCCGTGCCCGTGGGAGTGGGGAGCGTGAGGTTTTTTCGTTACGGAATAAATTTCTGGATTCGGTCCCCGCGCTCAAGGCCCGCGATAGAAGCTATGCAATAGCTTAAAAAAATTAAGTGGATGCTGCGTGATGGGTATTATATTATTTGTACATGTGACTGAGAGGTAATTAAATTTACCGCTAAATATTTAATGTAATGTCTCATTTAACAACCTGTCCATCCTGTGTTTAATTATTTAGTTTCTGGTATTTTTTCTTGAGAATTACATGTAATCTATATTGAGTTAGCCAACATAGCCCAACGCATTAGCAAGTTGAAATGGCAATGGACCCAGCATATAGCTAGAAGAACCCATAACCGATGGGGGAAAAGGTTCTCGAGTGGCAGCCTCGTACCGGTAGGCGTAGTGTAGGGCGACCCCCCACTAGATGGAGTGACGACCTGATAAGACATGCACGAAGTCGATGGATGCAGGTGGCTCAGGACCGTGCTATGTGGCATTCCTTGGGGGATGCTTATATTCAGCAGTGGGCTTGGGAAGGGCTGTAATGATGATGATAATGATGATTTTGAATATTGTTTATTCAATATTTATTTAATTATTTTTCGTGCCATGTAGCGTTGTTGTGTTAATGCTTTGTTGTTTAAATTTGTAATTGAGGTGACGCTTCTAAAGTTTTATTTTTATTTATTTTTAATCAGTCTTAAGAATGTTCGTTCCGTTGGTGTTCTAAGACACGACAAAAGAAACCCGAAAGAGTCATCAGAATCTTTCTCATATCAACTCAAAATTTAAAAAAAAATTGGTTGCCAATCTACCTACCGAGCGTCGCAACTGTGGTAAAATAAATGTATAAAATGTATATAGTGTATATGTAAAATGTGTATATATAAAATGTATACAAATAAAATGTTTATATGTAAAAAATGTATGTAAAATAATAATATGATGCAACCCATATATTGCGTCTTGAGGTCTGTGTTCAGAAGTGGACTTTCAAACATGTATTGTTGTAAGCTAGTTATTTATTTGCTAAATATAAACAGTATATATGACTGCCCCTTTGGTCTATTTAGGTTGTAGTAGTGCGACTACCGATCATGAGGTCCTGGGTTCGAATCCCGGGTCGGGCCAAAAAATCAATTATTTAGTTTTTCCGTCAAAAAATTCTCAGTAGCTGCCCGAAGTCAGTAAGTTGGCGGGATCTATCTCCCGTGCCGGAAAGGACGCATAGCCGTTCTTCCTGCGCCTGATCTCGTTCGTGTCGTTTTACCGTCCCATCGGATCATGAGAGTGAGGGTATGAGAGTGCACCTGTGCTTGCGCATACACTTGGGCACTATAATGCTAATATACTGCAAAAATAAAAATAAAAATAAACTACAAGTTGTACAGTTTTTTTATGAAAAAAAAGTTATTCGTCAACCGCACGCCACAAAGGTTGCGTCTAGCAGGGCACTCTAGCATCACTGTTTGACCCAAACAACAGCACTCTCCCCCTCGTTCGGGAGATACACTCACTGCGCTCGCTTACCCACAGCGTTCAGTAACCTCGAATGACTCTAGAAAACAATGAGATATATGTATAATCATTGTCAGAAAATATTATTGAATACAAACAAGAATTTTCTAAAACCATTATTTAATCAACGTGTATAAGAATAAAGCAATAACTCATACTTTGGAGATAGCAACACCAATCGTTTTCCGTCAAAAGTAAAAACATAAAATATTAACCCTTGAAAGCTCGGCGTCTCCATATGGAGACGTCAATGTCTCCTTGTTAGACCGCGCCAAAGAGTATACTAATATTTAGAGGGACGCCTTAGAACCAAAGAGTATATGATCACTAAGTTTACTCGAAACCATAGATAAGATTATAAATAACATTTAAAAATAATTATATTATTATATACTTCACATATAAACTTAAAAACTTGGTAATATTAAGTTGCTGATAGACATGCTCTACTTAAAAAATTATATGCGTGTTATGATATTCAGTGGAATCTCTATTACTCGAACCTCGTTATGTTGAAATCCTCAGTAAGTCGAAAAAAATTGCCATTCCCTTCCGCTGAACCCCTAAATACGCGGTATCTCGAATTATTAGACTTTGTAACTCGAAGAAAATGTTATTTCCCTACGAAATATTAAGAGCGGCCAACCCGTCTTACTTTTCATACAAACGCTCGTACATGATTATGGCGTTGTAATAGATATTTCTTTGAAATTTTTGAACTAATAGGTATTTTGTGCACTATATCTAAGTTTCTGTCAAAACAAAAAAATCAAAATTTGGAGAAACAAATTCAGTATAAGCCTCCAAAAATCTGCTTTTTTGCACAAAATTACCTGAACTTTGGCCGTTCATAATGTACTCATAAATAATAAAACCAATGAAAATATTTTGATAGAACACTCGAAAATTTAATGAAGTTTCTAAGTGTATGTATACGTATACGTGTTTTTCAGTAAGGCTTACTGAAAAACACGTATTTCCTGGATCAAGTTTTATGAAATTTCCGCACACCATTTTTCGTTGACTGTTATCGCGTTCTCACTCGCTTGTTAGTCAAGTGGTGGTGAGGTATGCGGGGGACGAGTCGTGCGGGGTTGTGGCGGGGTGAGACACTGGTGCACCCGCGCTCGGCTCTCGGGCCTCCCGCGAATTGTTAGCAGGTATAAGAATTTGTTGACTGCGCGTAAGCGAATGTGCTGTTGCATTTTATTTTTAGTTAATTCTATTTTACCTACTACAACGATCTTGTTTTTTATACCGGGGATTCTTGTATGAAAAGATATACAAAGATCCAACTTTTTGATCAGATGATAAAATATTGAAACTGACGCAGTTCTACTTTAAATGTGTTCTGCCAGAAATTATTGACCCACGTTTCCCACGCAAACTCTCAATGAGAGATAGATTCGATGATTGACTGTATTAGATATTAATATTGTTTTTCTAAATTTTCAATCACTTCTGACGTTTTATGTATTGTTTGTATATGTAACAAAGTTTTTTAGATTAAAAATAATAATAATAATATTCCACAACCATCACACAACGCCATCTAGTCCCAATCTAAGCAGAGCTTGTGTTATGGGTACTAGACAACTGATAAACATACTTATATATTTCTAAATACATAAATATTATAGATAAATTACACCCATTAGATTAGATTAAAATTGATATTTACTCAACTTTATTTAGACTACTTTATTTGATCAACCAAACATATATTTGTAGTTTAATTATTAATTAATTACCTAATTTCCATCGTCCGTACTAGACAAAGTATGTAATGTAATAAAATAAAACGGTACTAAATGTAGGTATACACCTGTCCTGTATGCAGAGAAATTTACAAAACTGGCTATGCGCACGTGGGGCCATAGTAGCGAGACGCGTGCGAACAATTCGATATTATTGTCATGATCATGAATGGCTTACAGACTATCGGTCGACCGCCCGCGAGTCAGCGGCAAATGTTACCGAACGCCAATCGAGCGCTCAGGCGCTATCTCTCTCTTTTCGCTTTCCTTCTTTTTCTAACATTGCGCTGGATGAAACAACATGCTTTTTGACCATACTCGCGTTGACGATAGACGGGTCGGGAAGGGCCCTCTTAATAATAGATATTTATACCCTATAACTCGAATTTCAAAAATGAGACTCCGTAAGTCGTAGTTACTAAACAATAATGACGTCTTACTTGGAATTCCCCTAAATAATAGCAATAAAATCCGGGTTCTTAATCATAAAGTAGCTGCCGCGTCACCTGCCGAGCGTCGGCCGAGCTCGGCGGGTGACGCTGGCAGCTATGCGTGACATGAAACGTCCTATTACTCAAAAAGTATGAATGTTAGAAAAAAAAGTTTCAAACAAAAGTTTTGGAAAATAAACTGATCTTTCAAAATTAATTTATGCATTTTATTGATTAATCACCAATTTTCTTCTTCTTCAAGAGCCCGAAAAAGTTTACTGTTCAATGGTTCCTTAACGGCTTGGGGGATGTGGATAAAGGAATAGGGTTAGAATTTAAATACTATTACTAACTATATCATTGTAATTTTTTGGATACATAGATTATTATGAAGTGATAATTAAATAAAAAAATTACATACTCGCAGTAGAACAAGAGTTAACGACATATCCCAACAGTAAGCTGACGTAGCTATGGGTTAGTATAACTCGGCCCCCACTAGATGGAGTGACGATCTGGTAAGACGTGCAGGAAGTCGATGAATGCAATTGATACGGGATCGTGCTTTGTAGCATTTCTTAGGGAAGGCCTTTGTTCAGTAGTTGACTTCTGAAGGGTTGTAATGATGACGATGATGATTAAAGTAGTAACCAAAAGTCAAAATATTACATAAAACTATTTGAAGACTCCATGGTGCGAATTTGGATCCCGAACGGTGAAATTATTTGTATGGCCTACTGTAATAACTATTCCTTGTCTGGATATACTATGTGATGTATTGAACAATTTATGCATGTGACTTGCCACTGCAAAACAAATGAAAATCCTAAGGTCTATCTTTAACGTTTTTTTCTTATTTGAAAATTAATTATTGAATACTAATCATTTTTTCCTAATTGGATACTGCTTCTTTGTTGGAGCTTTTGCATTAATTTTAATCAATAATTAGTGTTCTTAGGTTGTTTCCATTTGAAAAATTGTTGCATGTAGTAAAATAGCGAAGTATTACATAACGATTCTTGAAACTAAATAAATTGCATACATTACTAAAGTTCTAGAGCTAGAAAAGAGAATTTGTCAACAAGTCATTAAACATGGAGACCAATTAGCTTAAGGACAATAGCGAAGTCGACGCTGCCTTCAAGCGGATGGAGAAGTCTGTAACTGTATGCTAATTCTTGAATGCGGCTTGAATAAAAAATGGACGAGGATGATTTAAATATCAAATAATGCAAAGCATTTTCAATAAATAAATAAATATAAGGGTTTTACATCTATAATCCGTTACTGTTTGGGCAGTAAATTAAATATCGCCGCAGAGTGGACTGTGTGTTTGTTTGTTTTGTGGTTCTGGGGTATGGTTTGAAAGGTTAAAGAATTATTATAATTAGTAAAGAAAAATAAAAGGATCTCCGGTTCTCTACACTCACCATACGAAACACAGCAGTATTAAGCTGCTATTTTAAGCTGGTATTCTGTCAGAGTATAGTACCGGAAACCCTTTTTACTGAAAACAAGGCATTCCATCTTAATCCTCAGGGATGTCAACACAGGGGTTTTTGGGCCACAGTATTCACTTACCACCAGGTGGAATGTGTGCTCGTTTGTCACTCTTATTCTATAAAAAAAAGCTTCTTAGTATATTGTTATATAGAGCCGCATGCCATGAGTGGTTGCGGTGAATTTGAAATACTTTAGAGATTAAACAAAAACAATTATACGGATTTTATCGTGTTTAATTAACTAATTTAAATATCCGATGTTTTTGGTGCTTTACAGAACCCATGGTCACGAGGGGACTAAGATGTTTGACGTCCCAATATCAAAGTCAGCCGGGTTATCTTCAGTTTTCGATTATTACGTTTTAGTCCGATCTATGCAAAACAAGCTTACAGTATCTTGAAGTCTTGTAGTGCTTGGGTTTGAATTTAATTTTATTAATTATAGGATCCCAAGCAGATGGCAGCACCCATTCATCTTCTCTATAGAAACTAGGATGTTTTTTTTTTATTTCAATAGTCTCGCGTATCAACCTTGGTAGGAATACATGTTCTTTTGCGAGGATTCGTGGCACATCAAATCTGATGTAATGGGCGTAGAAATTAATTACTAATTGAGAGAACTGTTCTACGCTGTTTGTACTCTTTGATAATTTTTTATTATTTCAATATAGCCTATTAAAAGACTACTGCTTAAGACATGAGGTATACTTCCCAGACGGCAGCCCCATTTTTCTTATCATATTATTATTTTGCGATGTTATTAGTAAGATGCTGCTATTCTCTCTTTTCTCTTTCTACAGTTTGATTTCTATATATACCGATACCACAGGAATGAAGTGAAATAGTGGATCCTCTTTTAACATAACTACATTTCATTTGATAAATTGTTGACAGTGTATTACTGAATGGTATTCTCTCACGGGCTTTTTCTTCGTCTTATTCTTGTATTGCAGTGGCGTAACGTAGATTTTGAATAATGCGCAAAGACTGTAGAAGAATTTTGCTTAATTACGCCTATGCTAGGTGATAGGTTTCTTTTTCTGACTGGAAGTCTGTTTAAGTCCTATTTCTGGCAACTAGCTGTGCCCGCACTGCTCTATCGCAATAGATTGCCAGTATAATCAAAAAAAAAACGGTTAGGTGCGGCATTTCATCTTCGTCTTCAAAGGATCTGTACTACAATCTGAACAACGCATCTGTAGCCTTATTTGTTTGAATTTGGTGCAGTTGTTCGTAAGCTACAGTAACCACTTCCTATCAGATGGACTGTAGGTTTTTTAGCCACTTCGGTTTCATAAAAACCCACACAAAAATAGGGGGAGGGGCGAATGTTCAAATGGGTTAGCTCAACTGGGGTATGACCATACTCTCACATAATACTAGCGTAAAATAGCAGCTCAATGCTGCTGTATTTCGTAAGGTGAGTGTAGAGAACCGGAGACCCTTTTTACTGGTGAAGAGTCACCTTAGTCTTAACGCATCTGCATTTTGATCTTTAATCAAGGGTAAATATAGATGTTTATGGATCACAGCATCCACTTATCACCAGGTGGACTGTGTGCTCGTTCGACACCCAATTCTATAGAATAAATAACTTTATTTTATATCTAGACCTACAAAAATAGGACATAATATATTGGGTCCTCACATATGAAATTAGCGTTTTGTCGTATAGACCACTTTGATCTGAAATATCTCCTCTTTAGTTAAGAATTCCAAATTCAAATTTGTAAATTGATTTCGCTGGTACATTTGAGTTTAGAACACAGTCATTCATTTTTTACTCATTTTCTTTTTCTTTGGTGTCGCTTATTTCCGCACAATGGAAAACATGAAATATCGGTATATTTAAGAGTCCGAGTTCTACCGTGGCACCAGTGCTGCAGAAACAGCTCGAAGGATTAATGATGTGTACGGCGCTGGTGTCGCAAAAGAAAGCACGGTACGTTTTTGGTTTCAACGTTTTCATTCTGGAAATTTCGACCTTCAAAACCAACTCCGTGGACGGCCGGAGGAAAAAGTGGAAAATGAAGAATTAAAGGCTATTGTGGAAGTGGATCTATCACAAAGCACTTCAGTGATAGCCGCAGGCTTCGGAATAATTGATAAAACTGTATTAATCCACTTGAAGCCAATTGGAGAAGTAAAAAAAACTTCAACGATGGGTACCTCATGAATTGAGTGAATCGAACTTGCAAACACGCGTCGACTGCTGTGTTACTTTGCTCAACCGACACAAAAATGAAGGGATTTTAAACGAATCATTACTTGTGATGAAAAGTGAATACGGTAAGATAATCGGAAGCACACGTCGCCATAGTTGAATCCTGGAGACCCAGCCAAATCCTACCCTAACGAAAATTGACTCAGTAAAAGTTACTTGTGAGTGTTTGGTGGACTAGCGCCAGTGTCGTTCAACTACAGCTTTTTAAAATCTTAACGGCCAAACGATTACGGCAGATATCTATTATCAGCAACTACAAACCATGAAGGAAGAACTAGCTGTTAAACAACGAGATTGGTCAATCGCTCTAGGTCACTGCTGCTTCAAGATAACGCAATACCACACACTGCATAACAAACAACCACTAAGTTAGATGAGCTACAATTGAAATGTCTGCGACATCCACCGTACTCCTAAGACCTCGCTCCAACAGATTACCATTTTTTCCGGAATTTGGACAACTTCTTACAAAGAAAAAAATTCTATGTATTATACGATGCGGCATTTCAAGCCGCGTTCACAGAGTTTATTAATAATAATAATAATAATCCAACAACTATCGGAGATACATCCTAAAGGATGGCACCGTCGACATCTGTCGAGCTTGTCGCCATCCCGGTGAGTCACTTAGGCATGTCATCTCCGGTTGTTCGGCACTTTCTAACTCTGAGTACTTGCACAGGCACAACCTAGTAGCCAGAATTCTTCACCAGGAGCTCGCTCTGAAATACGGTCTCGTGTCTCAGGAATTGCCGTATTACAAGTACTTGCCGGAAGTCGTGCTCGAAAATGATCGCGCCAGGCTCTATTGGGACCGGGCCATCATCACAGACAGGACTATTCTTGCGAATAAGCCTAATATTGTGCTGATGGACCGGGCACAGTCAAGGATATTTTTGGTCGACATTACCATTCCGTATGACGAGAACCTCGTGAAAGCCGAAACAGATAAGCAAACAAAATATCTGGACCTGGCTCACGAGGTGACCGACATGTGGGGTGGTCTGCCGACCGAAATTATTCCTGTAGTCGTCTCTGCGAACGGGCTAATCCCAGTCAGCCTCTCGGGTCATCTGAGGCGGCTGGGACTACGTGGCGGACCGCTCCAGGCTCAAATGCAGAAGGCGGTGCTCCTCGATACATCGTCCGCCGGTTTCTTTCCCTTTCCCCCTAACCCTCGGCCGTTTGGTCTCCCCTGCTGAGGGCCTCCATCTGGTTGGGCTTTTATTTGTTTATGTATTTTAATATTTATTTTATGTTATTGATATTTATGTATATTTATCTTCTCATCTTCATTTATAATTATGTTTTATTAGAACCCAACCAGATGAGAAAACTATATTGATACCCCACAATAATAATAATAATACTGACCTTAGAAAATTACAACGAATAATTAACACCACTATGACTAAATATAGAAAACACCATCCACGCTCATGTGTTCAGCGACAGACATTGCCAAAAAGAGAAGGAGGAAGGGGACTCATAGACATTCAGAACTTACACAATAAACAAATAATATCACTGAGAGCATTTTTTCATTTACGATCGCAAGAATCTTTGTTACATAAGGCTATGGTAAAAGCTGACAAAAAATTCACTCCTCTCAACCTTTCAGAAACTAATGTAGAATTGACTGAGAAGACAAATCAGGAGAAAGTGCGGATTTGGCAACAAAAATCTCTTCATGGGCGCCACCGTTTAGACTTGATGGATTCAAACGTAGATAAAGATGCCTCCAACGCCTGGCTAAAACGCGGTGAATTATTTCCTGAAACAGAAGGATTCATGCTCGCAATTCAAGACCAGGTTATTGAGACAAAAAATTACCGCAAGCACATAATAAAAGAAATCAATCTACAGGACGATAAATGTCGAAGATGTCAAAGTAGTTCTGAAACTATTCAACACATTATTGGGGCATGTAAAGCAATAGCACAAACCGATTATAAGCACAGACACGATCAGGTTGCATCTATTATACATCAATCATTAGCGTATTATCAC
Organism: Parnassius smintheus behrii; assembly: GCA_036936625.1. Taxonomy (NCBI): domain Eukaryota; kingdom Metazoa; phylum Arthropoda; class Insecta; order Lepidoptera; family Papilionidae; genus Parnassius; species Parnassius smintheus. The sequence goes on along the minus strand of JAUPFT010000021.1, from coordinate 4,081,390 downwards.
AAACTAATTAAACACAGAGTTGCTTATTATAAATACGTACCTGAAGTAATTTTAGAATCCGCTAATTTTAGATTGTACTGGGATCGAACCATAATAACTGATAAGACTGTTCACTATAATAGACCCGACTTAACTTTATTTGATAAAAGTAACAAATCTGTTTACCTTATTGATATAGCTATACCAAACACCCACAATCTAAGTCAAACATACACTGAAAAGATTACAAAATACTTCGATTTGACAATGGAAATAAAAAGTCAATGGCAGGCCAAAGACGTAAAAGTGGTTCCTATTGTCATTTCGGCTACTGGAGTAGTACCAAAATCCTTACATAATAGTCTAAAATTACTTCAGTTACACTCTTCAATATATGTAGAATTACAGAAAGCTGTTATTTTAAATACCTGTAGGATTGTGCGTAAATTTTTGTCCTACGATAGGTAAGAAGTAAGAACACATTTTTATTTATTTACAGCTTCTATACACATTAGATATATCATTTTAGCTTGGTGTAAAGCCCGCTGAATATATCTTTCTTTACCCCTCAAAACGGGAGATAAAAGAAATAATAATAATAATAATAATAATAATAATAATAATAATAATAATAATAATAATAATAATAAAATCTATAAATAAATATAATCGGCCGTTTGGTCTCCCCTGCCGAGGGCTTCCATCTGGTTGGGCTTTTATTTATTTATGTATTTTTGTATTTATTTTATGTTATTAATATTTATGTATATTTATCGTTTCATTTTAATTTATAATTATATATTTATATAACCTAACCAGATGAGAAAACTATATAGATACCTCAAATAATAATAATAATAATAATAATATTCCACAACTATCACACAACGCCATCTAGTCCCAAGCTAAGCAGGGCTTGTGTTATGGGTACTAGACGACTGATAAACATACTTATATATTTCTAAATACATAAATATTATAGATAAATTACACCCAGACACAGAACAAATGATCGTGTTCATCACACAAACATTTGTCCTGGGTGGGAATCGAACCCACGACCTCCGGCATAGCAGTCAGGGTCACTAACCACTAGACCAACAGGCCTGTCAATTTCTCGACTCCGTGGTTTTTTTTTAGTAAAGATATCGATGAACTATCTATGAGATGGCAAAAGTGCATAGATAACAACGGAGCATACTTTGATTAATTAAATATATTATACAAAAAAAAATTGACTTTATATTCCTCCCGTACAAAACGCCAATTTCATATGTAAGGACCTATTATTATTTAATTATATCTTTAAAGGTTTCTGAAGTCGACAAAAATTATATTTCCCTACAGGCACATTTGTTCATCATTTAACAATTAATAGAAACCTTTTAAACAACTGCTCAAATCAGTAATAGTAAATCTTTATAAAAATAATTTAGCGATAGGTTTCCAAGTTTTGGAGTAGCTAGCATACTTGCTCAAGTTGAACAAAGAATTCCACAATCAGCTAACAGAGATCTTCAATTCATGTCTGTAGAAGAATTGGCAATCTAATGCCGCAAACATTCTTGGTGTAATAATTAAAAGTGATACGCGGATATAAGAACCACCATGTCAATAAATGTGGTTTTGCGGCTTTAACAAATTTAAAGTTTAATCTTATCTCTCCTAGTGAAGTAAAGACAAAGGAAAGTGATTAGACGAGACATAAAGGGCATTATATTAAATAGATGTGCTTTTATATCCTAATCCTTTTCCCACATCAAAGGGTCGGCTATAATCTGCAACATTTTTGCATATTTTAGGAGCATATTTATTTTTAACAACACCTCTTTGTGATTAAAATTCTAAAAGGTTTTTTAAACTCCTCTCATCTTGATCTCTCTTATATACGTGGTCGAGCAACGCTGCAGCTATATTATAGTTGTAGCATGAAAGGGTCGACGCGACCGGGGAAGGACCACGCTCTCACAGAATATCAGCGTAAAGTAGCAGCTTAATGCTGTTGTGTTTTTTATAGGACAGCATAACAAACGAGCACACATTCCACCTGATGGTAAGCGGCTCCTGTGGCCCATAGACATCTACATCTGTCCTCGATTATGAATCAAAATGCAGATGCGTTGTCACCCGTGAGGACTAAGATGGAATGCCTCGTTTCCAGTAAAAAGGGTCTTCGGTTCTCTACGCTCGCCATAAAAAACACAGCAGCATTAAGCTACTGTTTCACGCTGGTGTTCTGTGAGAGCGTGGTCCTTCACCGGTCGAAACGACCCGTTCGTGCTACAACTATACTTCTAATATAACAGCAGCATGGCTCTACCACGTATAAAACGTGTCTTGTAAGATGAGTGTAGAGAACCGGAGACGGAGTCAAATTACCATCAGGCGGACTGTGTTGTAATAAAATAATTAAAAAGATATCATTAAATAACAAAAATTGTTGTAGATCGTGTAATGGTTGTGTAGGAATATTGACTTCCCCATATCGTCCCGTGGATGTCGTAAGGAACGACAAAGGGGAACAAACTAGGACTATCAGCAGCATTTTTCCTCATTGCAAATATAGAATAAAAAACTTATATATCCGATATAAGTTTTTTATTCTATATGTATGGGAGAGGCCTATGTTAAACAGTGGACTTTGTTAAGTTATAATAATGATTAACTTCTAGTTCTCTATATATACAAGTATGTTGTTATATACAATATGTAACGTAATTAACGCACTTTGAGAAAGTAGTTTGTTTAGGATCGTTTACTGAATCGATTCCTATCATTTTAATATAGGTAATTTTTTATCCCAAAATAATTAAAACTACGTAAATTACGGTCACACTGAATCTGTACAGTCAAAACAAACTGAAATTAAAAACTTAAGGCAATAAGACTTAAGAGTGTAGTTTTATTTTATTATTACTAATTCTGTCATTCAATAAAAATAAATAAAAATGAACTTTATTTCAACTTCGTTAAAGTCTTTGCGTTCGTGGATTCGTACTGTGACCACAAAATTCTTCCGGATTTAGTATAACTAATTTGATAAATAATCGGTGCATAAAAATGTTTAACTGTATGTATTATAACATAATAAGTATATTTGGTGTATATATGTATTATGATTAAAACATAATAAGTATATTGCCATTTCTGAGGGTGTGCGTTAATTACGTTACATTATATTGTATAGAGGTCAGTGCTTGTAGTCCACCTGAGAGGAATGTTGCACTCTGGGTGGGTTCATAGTGAGAGCTCTCTTTGATATAAGTTATGGTCCTACTGTAACATACTCGTAGATATGGTGTCTGTTGTAGCAATAAGTACATATGATCGAAAATTATTATTAAATTTTATTATGGAAAATTATTGTATTATTAAAGTTTAATATTATTATCATATATAATTGTATAGAGGGAAATAAATAAATAAATAATATAAAATAGATAAATTTGTTGCAGCAGCAAATAGAAATGGACATTTAAAAAATAAATAACCGAATCCACCTGATGGTAAGTGGCTAGTTCCTGCACAACACGTGTACCTGCCAACAATTTCAAACATAAAGACGAATGTGCGTTGTCACTTCTGAGGAAGATGGAACCCCTCTCAGTTAGTAATTATACTGGATGTACCTTGTTTATCACACTAATATTATATAGGACATGCTAATAACATAGATCTTTGTGTGATATAAAGAAGTTGAAGTTAAAATTGACCATTTAAAAGCACAGAGATTTGGCTACAGAGCCATTGAACTCCGAATAAGTAAAAGTAATTATTAATTACCTGCGACAATACAATCAAATTAACAAGCAATTTAAGATTGTTAACTTGCTGTACCTAAACCATAGAATACTATAATACACAATAGAATGGCTGACTTATTTTGTAAGAGATTCCGCGTTGCCGGGAGCACACACACAAGCAATTACGTCGTATTATCACTACTAAAAACCTGATTCGCTGTTTTGAGAGACTGAGTAAATTTACACATATTAGACTTTTGATTAATGTTCAAAATCATCATTAAAAAAGTCGTTTAAATTTGAATACATATTTATACGTAAATAGTGTGCAATTTGGTATTTTCTAAATAATTTGCATGCGAAATTTGGAAACGATTGTTACGTCAAAACACATCTCGAGTTGACGTTTATACTTTAGACGTGTGAAATGACATGCTAGTCACATTTTAAACGGGCTCCGCCCACTCCCCGGTCCTATTATGTATGTATTATAGTATTCTGTGACTGTACGGATTACCCCACATATTTTATATAATTTTATTTCAATGACTCGTTTATTTAGGTCACGCAGAAACAATGCATTTGTCACTTGCGAAATCATGTAACTTCCGTACTTTTGCCTATACATCAATTTATAATTCTTTACAATAAATTCAGTGTTAGATCGACTTTCATTGGGTTTGTTTCGTATACTAACTTTCCCTTGCATCTCATCTGCACTCATTCATCTTATATACTGTATACACATTACAGTGTTTTTGGTCCTTCGAAAAGACAAGATCACATCTGTGGATTTCCATCGACATTTGGAAAATACAGGTACAGTGGTTCCTACGCTTACGTCACTTTATTTTCTTTGTGGATTTTGTGCGGCTGCGAATCGGTTGACTGGCTTCCCAGAAGCGGGTCCCACCAGTTTAATTGAGAAGGCGCAAAAAAGGTCGTACTAGGTTCGCGAAGATATAGAGTGGCCTGGACCGCTGGACAAACATCTGCTACAGCTGCTATCAAAGTGGACAGTTGTTGTCGACATTCGACACAGTGAACAGTGCTAAGACTCAGTGAGCAGTGAACTTGGAGTGTACCTTTTTTCGTCCTCGGAGTGTCACACAGTGAACAAGCATAATGGAGAATCTACTTCAGCGCCAACAGGAGATTGTTGAAGCGATCAAGAAGATAGAGAGAAACTTCAGCAAGGATTCCGCAACACGCAAGACTCGTAAGTACTTGAACGAGCGACTCGATGCCCTTGATAAACTGTGGGCCCAGTTCCAAGTAAACAACCATAAGTTATCCGACTATAAGATTGACACTGATCCTTACTTTACGGAAAATCGGTACCAACAAGCAAGAACGTACTTTGATACTGTGCGCATCAAGATATCGACCTGCCCCCCTGCACGTGAACCTATTTCTCCGGCACCAGAAGCACTGCCTAAGATCGTAGCGACACTGGAGCCGACTCCATCTACGGCTCCACCTAAACTACAGCCGAGAGTCACTCTGCCATCGACTTCAAATGCAACAACGGTCTCGCCTACAGATCATCGCCAGGCAGATGAATTGGTATCTCTGCAAAGAACCAACTTCAGAGCTTTCCATCGACAAGTGAATAGCTTGCGACTTGACGAGATACGCGACAAGTGGGAGCTGGAAGATGAATTTCGTAACATTCAGACGCGCTGGGCTGCAATCGACGCTTTGCATTTACAAATCGATCACATTCTCCAAGGTTCGGATACGCAGTATGACGATGAGTTTTATGCTTACAAAGACTCGTACAAGAGCATCAAGAAGGCTTTAAATCTCAAACTCGCGTCTACATTACATCTTCAGCAGTCGACACCACATATCGACATACCTACATTCACGGGCAAGTATACACAATGGCCTACATTCTATGATCTCTACGTAGAAAGCATCCATAACAATAACTTGCTCACGAAAACTCAGAAGATGCAGCACCTGAAAGGTAAACTACGAGGAGATGCTGAGCGACTTATTCAGCATCTAAACATCTCGGCAGACAACTACGATACAGCGTGGAAATTGCTCACACATAGATATAACAACCCCCAGCTGTTATTTACAAAACAGATTGAGATTTTTCTCAATCAACCCGTCGCTCACAAGCAATTAGCGTACGAGATCAGATGCCTCTACGACACGTCCATGGAATGTATCCACGCCATACAGAACCTCGGTATCGATACAAGTACCTGGGATCCGTTGCTAGTACACCTCATAGCGAAGAAGCTAGATGCTGAAACATACAGTGACTGCAAAGAGGCACGAAAATCGCCGCGAGACATACCATCGCTTTCTGAGCTAATGGACTTCCTAGAGAGCAAATTCGACGCCTTAGAGCCAATAGGTAAAAAGGATCGAGAGATCTCAACATCATCAAATAGATCTTATCCTCCGAAAATCATCAACAACAAACCATATAAGCCTCCAATGATTCATTCGCAGAAAGTTACAAACATTTTATGCGAGAATAAGAGCAACAAGGTCATATGGACGCTCACTTATTGCCTCCAGAACAATTGGAAGAGCAGCTCAATATTATATACAGACACGTACCAAATGACCTGACTTTGCCTGCCGATATGCACGACTTTAGGGAACTATACAAATTGATGAAGATAAATGGTGACCTGAGCAACTCTTATCTGATTATCGAAATTAAGATTCCTCTGATCAACAAGGAAACCTTTGAGCTGGATAAGGCTATAAGTCTTCCGCAGCAGAACTACATTGTGGAATTTATAACACCCTATATCGCATTCAATCTGCAAAAAGACCTGCTCCTCACGCTATCAGATTCTGACATTCAAAATTGTGTCCATACACAGACAAACAGATTGTTATGTTCTAAAGATAAACCGATTTATGAGTTACAAATAAAACAAGCAATTTGTAACTTGAGCATACACGATAAAATAATGTGTCATATAAAGGAGGCGCCGTGTCGCGAGCGATGAATTAAGTTACAATGCGATAACAGGTGGCTATTCTCTTGCTATGGGAAATGCACAGTGCGCATATTTTGCATTGACACTGGAATGATAATGAAGTCACTGACCGGGAATGGCTTACTACAAATCGGTCAAGGTTGTACCATCAAGTGTGACATCTTTTCTATTTTTGGTCACAACAACTACTTGAGCCAAGTTCAAGTTCAAGAGGACATACCGTTCCCATCAGACACTTCCATATTGAATTCCATCCTAAATACTACTTCATGCTTCGAGCAATTTACATCCGAAGACCATGGAGACGAGTAGCGTCGCATGAAGGCTCAGATTACAAACCTCAAAGAACAAGAAAGCGCACCACTCAGCGTACATGACATACATCAATATTCAGTTATGTACACAATAATGGGGTTGATCATACTAGCGGCATCCATTTACATCATTATACGATGTCGCAGAACCAAGAGAGCACTGAACATGACGACAAACACTCCCGTAATCTCCATTCCTATGGCGGCAGTCACAAGCGGAGACCAGGAACCTGCGCCAAGGACGAGACCGCGATCCGTGCGACTGGACATTCCATCACAAGTGCAGTGCAGTGATGAAATATTTAAGGAATTCGTTTATATTATTTTACGATTTTATTTTTGTACTTTGAATTGTTATCATATTATTATTTTTTTTACATTCTTAGTACCTTTGTGTTTATAGTTTTCCCTCTTTTGGGCCGGCAAAATGTACGGGTTACCGCACATATTTTATGTAATTTTATTTCAATGACTCGTTTATTTAGGTCACGCAGAAACAATGCATTTGTCACTTGCGAAATCATGTAACTTCCGTACTTTTGCCTATACATCAATTTATAATTCTTTACAATAAATTCAGTGTTAGATCGACTTTCATTGGGTTTGTTTCGTACACTAACTTTCCCTTGCATCTCATCTGCACTCATTCATCTTATATACTGTTAACACATTACAGTGACCTAAACACAGACTCAATAGAAATCGTCCGTCGTATCTCCTACGTGACTTTCATCGTATACTTAATAATAATAATACTTTATTTTCAGACTTTGTCCATAAAGATGTTAGTAGAACAATAACTACTTAAAACTAATGTTAGTATTAACTAACATTAATTAACTTACTTAAGGATTTAAGAAGAAGGTGTGACATTTATTAGTATTAACTTAATAGATATTCGTTACTAGAGATTTGCCGTGGCTTCACACGAGGGAATTTCTAGATTTCAACAGCGTCGTCTACGACTCAAACGCACACAAAAAAAACATCTAAATCAATCGATCCTAATTAAAATTTCTAGCTAACGGACAGCAATTGATACAACCATAACATATTTATGAGCCGTCGTAGCGTTAGTGCTCGCTGTAAATTTCACAGTACGCGAGCAAACCTGGTTCGAACCCCGCCGGCACCAATGAAATTGTTAATTGCAATTTTAAGTGCTAATTTACAACGTGCTCGGCGGTGAAGGAAAACATCGTGAGGAAACCTGCATATCATAAGACATGTGAAGTTCGACAGCACGCAATAGGGCAACCCTCTCAGAAATGAGCGGAGGCTTGTGCCCAGGAGTGGGACGTATATAGGCTATAGCTTTAAACTTTATAACATATTTCTAATGCCAATCTTAGTTAACTAATTTTTTAACATCGTTAACCATAATATAGCTGCAACGGGGCTCTAACACGTATAAAAATAAGATAACGATACCTCTTATAAAAATTAACTTGTTGGAAATACTGTAATGCTTCATAAGCTAAATTGGTCAATCCATCAAAATGTTTACAAATTATGTCGGCCTAAATTTCATAATGAGACTAGTGACACATCTCGGCTTTGCCTGAATCTATTTGTTTGCCATCATTGAGATTTAAGTAAATTACTAAAGATAATTTTTATTTTACCCATTTTTAGTTTCCTTTTAATCTCCAAGTTTTTGTGTAAAATGGGACCCAGATTATTCCTGGAATTGCTTTTTCTGATCTGTTCGTGAATTTTATAATTGTTTTTCTTTATAGAATAAGAGTAACAAATGAACACATCAGATGAACTGTGATGTTAAGTGGATGCTGTGGCCCATAGACATCTACAAGTATTCTCGATTAAGCATTAAAATGCAGTTGCGTTGCCAGCCTTGAGGACTAAGATGAAATGCCTCGTTTTTAGTAAAAAGGGTCTCCGGTTCTCTACACTCACCATACGAAATACGGCAGCATTTAGCTGCTATTTTACGTTGGTATTCTGTGAAAGCGTGGTTCTTCCCCGGTTGAGCCAACCCTTTCATATTACGACCATAATATAGCTACAGCATGGTTCTACCACGTAAAAAAAATTCAGTTATTTCAGAGATTTAGACAGACTGACAAACAATTTTTAAACTGATTATTCATGTCTTCATACGTTGCACATAAACACTCAGCTCCATAAAACAGACAGACACTATAATTTAACTTATATTTTATATGATTAATATATGTACTCATGTAGTCGTATTATTACTTATTCTGTGGCATATGTTATCCTACTCCGAATTTCATTCGAAGTGACTTATGATCCGGTAACAGGATTAATAATATATTTTATTTATTTAGCTATTAGGGTGTGATGAGCTAAATTTTTACTAGGCAGTGGGACAATGTAATGCTTAGTAGTCCGTCTGGGGATGTACCACTGTCTTATGTATTTCTGTCGTCAGAAATCATTGCTTGCACTGATATGTTCCGGTCGGAGGGGTATGTCGAGCCAGAATAATTACAGGCTGTGAGGTGTTCCATCTCAGTTCTCAGAGGTTCATCTATATCTTTCTATGTATGAAGTTGGCTGCAGATTTTCATGGGTTGCAATAGTCACTAATCATCAAGGACTGCAACTTGTATCAAAATTCATCGCAATTATTTTTATAATCATTTTGAATATTTTTAGAATATTTTTATGAAGAGGCCGCAAAGGACAATGCGGCTCACCTGATTGTAAGTGACTACCGCCGCCCATGAACGACCGCAATACCAGGGAAACTGCATCTGGTGTTGTGCTGACGTTGCCAGCCTTTTGGAAAGAAGTAAGCTCTATTCTTGAAGGTCCCTAAGTCGTATCGGCCCGGAAATTCACCGGTGGTAATCTATTCTACAGAGAAGTACTAAGAGTAATAAGTACAAGATTTTGGCTAAAATATAACTTTGAAACTAATTAGTCATTAGATAGACTAGGAATAAACACAATATAGTAATACCAGTTACTTAACTCGCGTAAGTAATCAATCGTGATTTTTTTAAAACAAAAAAGTATGTATAGAAAGGTTTACGGAAATATTTTTTTTAAATACATGAAATATACAAAATGTGAGTTATTGAGGATGAGGTCATCCTCCACATATTATAGAACTGTAAAATGTTTAAAAATGTATATCTGGTGTATCTATCTATTTAACCATCCAAAAAAGTTAAACTGTGTTTCTTGCTGGTTCTTTCAAGGATAGAGATATAGGATAGAGGACGCTCTGGGACAGTGGCTTACCACTGCAATGAGTTTCAGCTCTAAGGGACGCGGGTTTGAATCCCGCATGGAACAAATATTTGTATGACCTACAAGTAATTGTTCCGGGTCTGGTTGTTTTCCTTGTGAAACTTATGTACGTAAACTGGCCCCACGGTACGGGAAAAATCTTAGTATGGAGGCAACGTTTTAGAAAAATGAATAAAAAAGAGATGTTTTCCAAATCAAGAGAGAACTCAATTAAAAAAAAAAACTTTTTAAAGGTACAATTTGTAATCTATAGATTTTTTTATTTTTAAATTAGTGAAATATACTAAAAAAAACGTATTAAACTGATTCTTATTCAATCATTTCGCTCAATGGAACTGTTACATAAATTATATGATACTATTCTCCGAGTGATTTGCTGCAAGTGGAAGTAACGTATTCGAAGCGGAGAATTTACTGCAGCTGGTAATACTGAATAGCCAACGTAAAGATTAGGTGAAGAAGGAAGGAAGCCAACATATTGAGGGGAATCTCTGAGAAATAAGAAAAGAAAATATTTCGAAGATATGTGATGTTTGCCATTTAAAAACCCTCTCAGAAAAAGACGAGGTCTGTGCCCAGTAGTAGGACGTATATAGGCTGTAATTTTACTTTAATTTACTGGTATAGTACAGTAGTCATTATAAGAACTTTTTATAGAAAATGCAATGAGTCCGCCGCCATTGTATGTTGACGAACTTCAAATGTCTTCGAAATATGTTTTATTCCTAAGCCATGTAAGTTTTTTTACAATATTTTCTTTCACCGCCAAACACGTCGTAAGTCAGCACCTAAAACGCCAAATAACAATTTCAATGATGCCGTCGTAGATCGAACCTGGGTTGCTAGCGTACTGTGAAATTATTTGTTTTTTTAGAAAATCTATGCACGACGCAAAACGATGAGATACCTGCGTAGTACAACCAGCACGGGTTGAGCAACTCAGGGGCGGGGGGCGGAGCCAAGGGGGTCGCGTCCGGCGAGGTTCGACAACTAGCGAGGGTGCATACAACAACACAGAAAAACAGCCGTAGTCTTGATTGTTGTATTTGTTAAATATGTACAACTTATATTCGATAATATAAAAGAATGATGTTGTAACTATGCAATAACTCTCCCAATAAAGGCATCGAATAAATAACGAGAGTTAGCATAGATTTTATAATTAAATTGTACTCTTATAGTTAAATTGTATTCTTATAGTTAAATTGTATTTAAAATTGTACTCTTATAGTTAATTTACCTTTGTTGCATATCACTTTTATTATATATTACTTTTCATACATATTAACATTCAGATAAATTACCTTTCGAGCAAAAAATAATTGTAACAGGGCATGTTATCGTGACGCGGCCGCGGAGCAAATGAAGCTACGCGTAGGGCGACACGACGTTTTATATTTATAGTGCTGAGGTGCGGGGCAGGGTTCTCAGCTTAAAAATTGTGAATTACTAAGTTTAAAACCGTTTAGAATATAAGAAAATTATTGTGAATATAATAGTATAGGAAATAGAGGTAAGAATATTGTATAATTAAGTAAGTTTGTAAATAAATAAGAGTTTTATGGAAATAAAGAAAGGCGCGGGGGTGAGGCAAGGGTCCGCTGGCCAGCAGCGGCCAAATCATATAAAAGACGGGCCGGCCGGTAGGGTCGGCAGTCGCTCTCCAGCCACCGAAAAGGCACTACCAGAAGAAAAAGTACAAGTTCCTCCTCACCGCCGCTTGCCTCCTATATAAACAGTGAACAACGCGTTTTATTCATTTTTCGAACGGCGTTACGGCGATCCGTAACATTAATGGTCCTTCGAAGAGCCGAATTAAGAAGCAAACCTCAAGAACGAAAAAATATTATTGTGAAGAAAAATGGTGAATACGCGTAGTAACAGTGGAGAATCATCGAAGCGTCGCAAGGATGAACAGATAACCCAGGGGGCCACGGAAGAGGCCTCCGGGGGCGACTCGGCCGCTAGTGGCTCATCAAACACCACTAGCGAAACCACAACGGTCAGCGGTACGACCACTACCTCTGCGACCGATGAAACGACTACAACGGAAGAAACCCAGCAAGAAAGTGATCAAAGGTCGCAGCGCACACTAAAGCCGGGCGAGACTAGGTCACGCCGCTCCGTAGTCTCACGCAAGAGACTCCTCGCGGAGTTAGAGGCGAAAGAGCGGTTGGCCGAACTCAAGCTCGAGCAGGCCCGATTGCAAGCAAGAATGGAATTGCAGGAGATACATGTGCAGCGACTACAAGCAGAAGTCGGATCAACCGAGGACGAAGAGGAAGAAATAGAAGACGACTTAGCATCAGTGCGCATTAGTACATGGTTACAAGAAAAACCTACATCGCAGCCCGCGCCGCAACCCGCGCCGCAGCGCACGTCGTACTTCACGTCGCAACCAGCACCGCAGATCGCACCACCCGTACTTCAACAGTATGCACCGCAATACGCTCCGCAACATACCGCGCCGCAGAAAGAAGACTATGTACAGGCGCAGCAACAAATCGACGTCGCTACCTTGGCCGCTGCTTTATCACAAGCAGTGAGAAGCACAAGGGAGCCGCCGAAATATTTGCAAGAGCTGCCCACATTCAATGGTAGCAGCAAAGAATGGCTCAGCTTCAAAACAACGTACGAAGAATCTTCAAAGTACTTCACGATGAACGAAAACATAGCGAGAATACGCCGAAGCTTAAAAGGGATAGCAAAAGAGGCCGCAAGCTGCCTACTTATAAGCCAATCAGACCCCAGAATAATAATAGAAGCTTTGGAAAGGAGATTCGGACGACCAGAAGCATTAATTCACTTAGAAATAGAGAAGCTGAAGCTACTTAACAAAGTCACGGACAATCCCAGGGAGCTATGCATATTCGCCAATCGCATAGCAAACGTAGTGGGCACCGTGGAAGCACTCAAGAAAGCACACTATCTGCATAGTCCGGAGATGACGCGAGTTATCACAGACAAACTCACGCCCATATTGAGAAGCAAATGGTACGACTATGCAGCCAGAAAGAAAGAGGATATCCCAGAGCTTAAGAAAATATCACTCTTCTTAAACGAAGAAGCGGATAAATGCAGCGCGTATGCCTTGCCGGAATTTATCACGGAGGACAACGAACCGAGAGAGCGAAGGCCGAGAAAAATAGAACGTGCCTTCGCCACAAGCAAGAAACAATATGAAGAACGCTGCCCTCAATGCAAACAAGAACACAAACTGCCCGATTGCAAGTCATACGCCGCTCTGTCCACAAATGACAGATGGGAAGTAGCAAAGAAGTATAATATCTGCTACCGCTGTCTACGAGGCAAACATCGCCGATTGCTGTGTAAAGCTCCACCGTGCGGAAAAGACGGATGCATGATGAAACACCATAAATTGCTGCATCACGACAGAAAAGCAGAAACTGAAAAAGAACCCGCTATGGAAACCGCAACATCGGCAAAGGAGGTCATCACAACAACTCGACCATACAAACACCGCCGCGCTTACCTAAAGATTGCGCCCGTAACAATAAAGGGGCCGCTAAGCTGCGTCGAAACATACGCATTATTGGATGAAGGAAGCACGGTCACCTTAGTCGATGCCTCGATCGCTGACGTCATCGGCGCCGACGGTCCAGCCCACGCAATGTGGATACAAGGGGTTGGCTCGGAGGTGAAGCATGAGAAGAGCAAGATCATCAGCCTTAAAATAAGAGGAAAGCACGCGCAAGAGGAACACAACATAGAAGCAGCGCGTACGGTAGAGCGGTTGGACTTCGCGCCAGAATCCGTGAATGAAAATCACTTGGAGAATTGCCAACATCTGCTGGATATCAAAGAGGATATCACCTACGAACGCGCCTCACCGAAAATACTAATCGGGCAAGATAACTGGCACCTCATAGTGTCTAGAAAACTGCGCGTCGGTCGTCGGGACCAACCAGTCGCCTCATACACCAACCTGGGCTGGGTTCTGCATGGCTGTCATAGCTCATTGACGTCGACGGTCACCTTCTGCGGCAGACTACATCAAAGGGAAGAGGCACAGCCAATAGAAGAAGAAATAAAAAATTATTTCAAATTAGAATCACTGTGCATCGAGCCGAGGAGACCTAAAGAAGATCCCGAGCAGCGAGCTATGCAAATATTGAGGGAGACCAGCAGGCGGTCGGCGGACGGCAGATTCGAGACAGGGTTGCTGTGGAAAGAAAAGGATTTCCAAATACCAAATAATTACAAAGACGCGGAAAGACGTCTGCACACTCTAGAGAAGAGGCTCGACCGAGACAGCACTCTCAAGCTACAGTACGAAGAACGCATACAGAACCTCTTCAACTCAGGTTACGCAGAGCGCGCGCCCATGCCACCGCCACAAGGAAAGACATGGTATCTACCACACTTCCCAGTCATCAACCCTGCGAAGCCTAACAAGCCGCCGAGATTGGTACACGACGCCGCAGCGAAGACAGCAGGAATATGTCTCAACGATATGCTTCACTCGGGGCCGGACTTATTACAATCATTGCCTGGAGTAATCATGAGGTTCCGACAGTATCCGTATGCAGTGAGCGCCGACATAAAAGAAATGTTTATGCAGATCAAAGTGCGCAAAGAAGATAGAGACGTTTTACGTTTCTTGTGGAGAGGCAAGCGGCGGGAGGGCCAACCGGAGGAATATAGGATGACATCGATCATCTTTGGAGCGACATCATCACCATGCACAGCATTATATATCAAAAATAAAAATGCTGAAGAACACTCAGAAGCATACCCGGAAGCTGCGGTCGCCATAAAAAGAAATCACTATATGGACGACTACTTGCAGAGCTTCCACTCTATCACGGAAGCTCAGCAAACTGTAAAAGCTGTCGATCACGTCCACAAACAAGCGGGATTCGTACTCAGCGGGTGGACATCGAACGAAGGAAAAACAATAGAAGAAATAACGACAGAGCATAAACAACACGACGCGACCGTGCGCCTGGGCGGAAAAGAAACTGGGGAAGAACGAGAAATATGTAACATCACAGTTAAAAGTGAAGACTCGCCAACAGCACATCTGCCACAAATAGAAAGATTTTCAAAATGGATTCGCCTCATAAGGGCGACAGCGAGAGTCCTCTTATTCATCGACATGTGCAGACCAAACAAGCACGTGGTGAAGGCTGGGCGTAAACGCAACAAAGCAAGACAAGATAGCGACCCTGGCTGGCAAAGAACAAACCGACGCAATACCCCCACCAAAGAAAAAAGGGCAACACCTACTGTCTCATCGCTTGTAGGAATACCAGCCGCTTATCATGTAAGAGCCGAACAACTGTGGGTGCAAGCCAGTCAGCGGGAAAGCTTCACGAAGGAGCTCAAGAGGATCACCAACGGAAGTGTTCCAGGAGGCGACGACAAACTAGGCCACCTGAGCACATACGTCGACGAAGAGGGGACCCTACGCCTCAGAGGTCGAATAAAAGCAGCATCAGAAGTAGAGGAGGACACATACGATCCTCCCGTACTAGACGGGAAGCACGCATACACTCGTCTGTACATAGCACACGTACACGAGAGGTTGCACCACGGAGGCGTAGAAACAGTCGTGAACGAATTAAGACAGAGATTGTACATAAGAAAAATACGTCCAGTAGTAAAGACTGTCATCAAAGGCTGCCTACCGTGCCGTCTAAGAAAAGCCAAGCCTGCATCACCGTCTACAGGAAACCTGCCGTCCGCACGCCTCGCTCATCACGCACGTCCGTTCACATACACAGGACTGGACTACTTCGGGCCAATAGAAGTCACAGTGGGACGACATCGTGAAAAACGCTATGGCGCGTTATTTACCTGCATGACCTCACGAGCAATACACATAGAGGTGGCCCACTCATTAAGCGCCGACTCAGCTGTGTCAGCGCTTAGGCGCTTCATGAGCAGAAGAGGATGCCCAAAAGAAATCTGGAGTGACAACGCTACGTGTTTCAAGGCAGCAGACAAGGAGCTGGCCGAAGCAGCACTCGCAGCCCTCGAGAACGAAACCACATGTCAACAAATTGTGTGGAAGTACATACCACCATCAGCACCATTCATGGGCGGCGCCTGGGAGCGAATGGTTCGCTCCGTGAAAGAAGCCCTACGCGTCACCCTCAACGAACGCTATCCCAGTGACGAGACACTGGAGACTCTGCTCGCCGAGGTCGAAAACACGGTCAATTCCAGACCTCTTACACACGTCTCAGTTGACCCAGGAGACCCGGAAGCAATCACGCCGAATCACATCCTCATCGGTCCCAACTCACACGTACCTGCACCGGGACACTTCAGCGAGAGCGACGTGACGGCCCGCCAGCAGTGGAAACGAGCTCAAGCCCTAGCCGACGTGTTTTGGCGAAGATGGGTGAAGGAATACCTGCCCCTACTCCAACACCGGCGGGAGCCCAGCAGCATAGGTGCATCACCGAAGATTGGAGACCTGGTCATCATTTGTGACTCCAATTTACCGCGCAACATCTGGCCTAGGGGAAAAATAAGCAACGTATATCCTGGCGTCGACGGAGAGGTACGAGTAGTGGACGTAACCACTAGCAGTGGGCATACACTACGCAGACCAACAAAGAAGATCGTCGTGCTACCAGAGGGATCGCAGCGTGGCGACGGCGGGAGAATATGCACGACGCAAAACGATGAGATACCTGCGTAGTACAACCAGCACGGGTTGAGCAACTCAGGGGCGGGGGGCGGAGCCAAGGGGGTCGCGTCCGGCGAGGTTCGACAACTAGCGAGGGTGCATACAACAACACAGAAAAACAGCCGTAGTCTTGATTGTTGTATTTGTTAAATATGTACAACTTATATTCGATAATATAAAAGAATGATGTTGTAACTATGCAATAACTCTCCCAATAAAGGCATCGAATAAATAACGAGAGTTAGCATAGATTTTATAATTAAATTGTACTCTTATAGTTAAATTGTATTCTTATAGTTAAATTGTATTTAAAATTGTACTCTTATAGTTAATTTACCTTTGTTGCATATCACTTTTATTATATATTACTTTTCATACATATTAACATTCAGATAAATTACCTTTCGAGCAAAAAATAATTGTAACAGGGCATGTTATCGTGACGCGGCCGCGGAGCAAATGAAGCTACGCGTAGGGCGACACGACGTTTTATATTTATAGTGCTGAGGTGCGGGGCAGGGTTCTCAGCTTAAAAATTGTGAATTACTAAGTTTAAAACCGTTTAGAATATAAGAAAATTATTGTGAATATAATAGTATAGGAAATAGAGGTAAGAATATTGTATAATTAAGTAAGTTTGTAAATAAATAAGAGTTTTATGGAAATAAAGAAAGGCGCGGGGGTGAGGCAAGGGTCCGCTGGCCAGCAGCGGCCAAATCATATAAAAGACGGGCCGGCCGGTAGGGTCGGCAGTCGCTCTCCAGCCACCGAAAAGGCACTACCAGAAGAAAAAGTACAAGTTCCTCCTCACCGCCGCTTGCCTCCTATATAAACAGTGAACAACGCGTTTTATTCATTTTTCGAACGGCGTTACGGCGATCCGTAACAAAATCGTTACCTTCACACTAAGATTTTCTCCTCTATCGTGGCAGTTAACATAAATTAATTTCACAAGGACAAACATCTCAATTACTTGTAGGTCATACAAATACTTGTTACGTGCGGGATTCGAATCCGTAGCCGCCAGCGCCGCAACTAAATGCTAAGCTTCTGCACCACGTAGCCGACTGTGAAATTTACAGTGAAATCTTACCTACCACCTATCTACCCCTGACCTACCACAGCTCTAAAATCCATTAGTCTTATAGAAATTTGCATATAAATATTGAAATTTAAGAAAACTTTAAAAACACGCATTATTCACGAGCTTTGAGCATGTGATAATAGAGAGAGTTCTGTTCGGAATACTTGGATAAAGTTTGAAAGTTATTGCAGTGTCGCCCGTCCTTGATACGAGTGCAAATTTTCAAATAATTCGACCGTCTACAAGTTGGTGAAAAAATCTGTTACATAGATAGATAGAAAGATACACGCGAAGCTAATAAAAGCGTGTTGTATGAAAGATGATCAATTGTGAACGGCTGGACCGATTGTGATGAATTTTTGTATGTTTGGGTGGGTCCCTGCATGATTCAGATTTACAATTGTCTCGTTAGGTGGTGTTATTCTTTCGAAACCTTAAACGACCACGCTTGCACAAAATACCAGCGTAGCAGTGTAAAACTTTTAACAATTTTTAATTTTTTTTAAAAATTTTTGAGAACATTCTTAAAAGCTAGTGTCATCACCTACAAGAGGGGAAGGAACAAGTCTTCACCAATCACCGATTACGCATATACTTGGTGTGAGAGAAGGAAAATCATCTAAACCCGAAACAATTGTTTCTACGCCATACAAACACTTGTTCCGTGCGGGATTCGAAACCGCGGCCCTTAGCGCTGTAATTCATTACTAAGTCACTGTGACACTCAGCCTTAAACTTGTCAAGCTAATGGTACCAGATCTCATTAAATCTGATTCATTTTTTAGAATTGAACTAATATGAGATGAAAATCACGTTAATATTAAGAGGAAACTAATTTTGGATTAGGAGGTATTATAAAAAACATGTGTGCAGCGGTATTCACACGCGGTAAAAGTGAAACTTATAAAAAAAGAGAGCGAGGTAATTGTAAACACTGTATAACGTATTTTATCTCATTATTTTTAGTGTCGCTGGTTACGCCAACGTACATTTTGCGTTTCGTATTTGTTGATATATTTTGTTAGTTGGTTTGGTTGGCATAATCCCCCTCTCTTCCGTTTCTTCTCCGCACAGACCTGCCTAATGGGGTAGCTAGATACTGGTGGACGCATCTTTGGTTCTACAATGAGAGGTGCACTCCGCCAACGTAAAGGGGAGACGACGGGAGCTATAAAAAGACGTACGCCGCCGCAAAAAATACGCCACCGTCACCCACAGTGTAATACAATATTTCGACATGTCAGCCAACGCAACAAATTAATTTCAAAGCAAGTATATTGGCCAAAGTCCGCTACGTGCCAGGTCCGCCATTTTGTTTTGGTTCCTTTTGAACCACACTAATACAATCCACCTGATCGTTCACCCCGCCATAGCTTTGGTCATCATGAGAAGGACACCATTGTTTCAAATCATAACGATTCTAAATTATTACTTCAAAAATTCCATTGAAATTTTTTTATCGTCGCCATAGGGTGTGGTCTGTGGTAAAAATAGTATGTTTACAAAATATCTGGAAAAAAAACTATTAGACTTTTAGACGAAAGAACTATTTTTTTTTACTATCTTCAGAATCATGCTGGGTTAGATCCTTTCTTATGTCACAATTGTGATAAAATTAAAATTACTATTTTGATATTATGGCTGCGTGGCGCAGTGGCTGAGCAGAGTTGCAGCTTTTAGCAGGGATTTGAATCCGCGGACTAAGGGCCCGAATTCGAATCCCGTACGTAACATATATTTGTATGGTCGCCAAATAATTTGTCCAGGTCTGGATGTTTGTCTATGTGAAATTTACGTATGTAAACTGCCCGTATGATACAGAATAAAATAAATAATAAAATTAACAGAAAAATAAGTTTTTTTTTTTAATTAAAGCATTTTCAATAGCCTAGTTACCAATACTTGAGTACGTTCACTTATGTCAGGCTATTCAGGCTATTGAAACAATATAACGACTAAAATACAAACGGTTCGCATATTAAAACGAACAAGTGTTAATGTTATAGCACTTTCAACTTTCGAGTTAGAAAACTCCCGCATGGATTATTCGATGGAAAAAACATTTTAATTTTGCTACAATGTCTGTTCATTTTCAACATTCTGCCTCGGTCAGAAACACCTCCGCCCATTTAAATTAGATCTCCATTAACGTCCTTACTACCTAGAGTATAAGGTCTAATTCCCCTTGGGACACTACATCAATGTATTCTTTACGTGAATGGCAGCACAAAAAGAATGCAAACCTAGTTTAAAATTCAATCACAGAGTTGTGGAAACCGTCTCGCTGTCTAAAACAACTTAAAAAGTGTACATTTTTTTTGTTGTAATCCTCATTTTTAGTTTTTAAAAGCTTTTTATAGAGAACAGTTTATGCGTAAAGAATTTGTAACGAAGATATCAATATAGGTTCAATTGAAGGACGGATAGAAGAGACAGTATAACACATTCTATAATAGTTCCCAAGGGATGCAACGCGTTAATATATGGAATAAGGGTGACAAACAAGCGCCCATTCGACCTGATGGTAACTTGATGTTGTAAAACATAGACATATACATTTATCCTCCATTAAAAATCAAAGGCTAAGTAAATTCCTCGTATCCAGTAAAAATGGTTTCCGGTTCTCTATACTCACCATACGAAACGGCAACATTAAACTGCTATTTTACGCTAGTATTCTGGGAGAACATGTTCCTTCTCCGGTTAAGCTGACCCCTTCGTACTACAACTATAATATAGCTGAAGCACGGCTCTACCACGTTGACTTATGACACCATGAGCTTCATTTATCAATCGTATCAGGAAGTCTTGTCATCTTATAGTTACCGTTGCAACCCATAAAACTCCTCTGCTGAACATGGCCTTTTCGAAGGATTGTCTCATATGAGGGTATTGCCATAGTTGCCACACACTTGTTATTATGAAGATGCTCCCGCCTATCTCCTAGTTTCCTTTTACTTCACCAACTTTTTGAGGTAGTGGATATTCTTACACCGCCGCTTCACGGTTAACCTCTTACAATAAAAAAAATGATCAGGTGTCAACTGCGCGGGAAGCATTGTAGTACTGAAGGAAACGAAATCATAGACATCTTAACCTACTATAGTTGTTCGATGATGATAATAATTAAATTAGCGAACCAACCCAATGTTGCTTGATATGTTTTGCCAGCCCTCTCGGCCACACGCCTATAGGAGCCAAAAGCTATCTTTTTCTCATAGAATTTATAGCATTAAACGGGCAAACGGTTCATCTGATGGTAAGTTGATGCTGTAGGTCACAGACATTTAATATAATAATAATAATAATAATAATAATAATAAATGCGTAGGGAAGTGACGACCCCATCGCCCGCTGACGAAACAGTTAAGTGACAAAACTGCTACGTCGGTGCAGTCAGTCAGCGCCTTGCCAAGAGGTGTGAGCGCCGTGCCTCGGCAGTACTCAGGGTGCAAAGGCCCGTTTGTGCTTACGGCCGTACAATGATACAATGAAACGGTGCCGGGCCTGGGCGTCTCCCGTTAATTGACGCCCAATAATGGATGATGGATATGAGTGGAAAGCGTATAGGGCCGCTGCCTGGGGGTCGCCGGGGCGCGTCTGGAGCTGGCGCTGGACGCGGCAGCATGCGAGCCGCCAGCCGAGCGCGAGGAGCTGCAAGATCACCTAACAGTCCCCCGCATCCATCATCCCCACCAGACGGCTTGATGTCGGCAGGGTCCTCTCGGACTCGGCAAGCGGCATCCGCCGCTGGTGGAGTGCGCCGCATGCGTTGGACAAGGGATATGAACGCAAACGCATTGCGGGCGTACTATAGGGCGAAAGGGGAAGAAACTGCGGGGATAGCGTATCGGGCTCGGATGCATTGCTTTTTTGCTGAGCTGGAGCCGTCTATTCCCGTCACGGAACAAAACCTGGCAGACCGATTTCGGTACATCATGCGCTCGAAAATATTTGATGATGCCGAGCTCGAACGACTACGACGTGAGGCTATTGAATTGGCTACGGCTGGGGATGCGGCTCCTCAGGCGACAGACCAGCTGCCACGCGTAGAAGCCGCCATGGATCTTCCAGTTGTGGTTGATTCAGACGATGATGAAATGGTCTCCCACGAACTAGAGCAAATGAGGAGTATATTGGAAGAGGCGATTTTGGAAACGCGCAGCATGCCTCTCGAAAATCGACCGCGACTTCCCCGCATACCCCTAAGCAAGCGAAATCAGGCAGTCGTGAGGGCTCTTAACCCAATGCTGGTCACCTATTTAGAAGCCAGCCGGGACCTTTGCGAGACGGACTCAGTTCTTTTTGGCGCCACAGTGGCAGCTTGCCGTATTATTGGCGCCAAACTTCCCATGGCTGGACGCGCTACTAAACAAAGTAGCGCCATCCCAGCCTGGAGAAAAAGAATTGAGGACCGTATCGCAAAGGCAAGGGCCCTTATCGGCAGACTGATAAGCTTCAGGTCGGGTAATAATAGACCGAGGGTTGTGCGCACCGTTAGAATGGCGTTTGCTGGGACAAATATCAGTTTGTCCCAGCCGGATATCACGCAGAAACTAACGGAGCGCATAGACGACCTGAAGCAAAAGATTGCTGCTTGGGGGAAGCGGATTCGGCGATTTACCGAGAGGTCAAGGCGGTTCAACCAGAATCGTCTCTTTCAGAGTGATCAGAAGAGGCTCTACAAATCATTAGAGCGACCAGAGGTATGTGGAGCGGGCCTAGGACCGGATCAGGCTAACACTGTCGCATTTTGGCGTGGCCTGTGGTCAGAGCCCGTAAACCACAGCGAGGGCCCTTGGACGGAAGTTGTGGCGAGTCAGTGTGCGAGTATTACGCCCATGGACCCCGTCATCATAACGCCGGATGACGTAGCTGAGGCGGTCCGTAGAGCCCCGAACTGGAAAAGCCCGGGACTCAACGGAATGCATCACTACTGGCTGAAGGGGTTCATGGTGTGTCACGCTGTGCTCGCCCGTCAGTTTCAAGAGGCTCTCAACCAGAAGTCGCTCCCTAGCCTCTTCACTACTGGGATCACTCATTTGGTTCCTAAAGACCAGGTTACCACAGACCCGAGCAAATACCGCCCCATTACGTGTCTACCCACCATATATAAGACACTGACATCCATTTTGAGCGCGAGAATCACTCGTCACCTGGAGCTAAATCAGGTGATGTCACGCGCTCAAAATGGATGTCGGGGCGGTGGTCGTGGAACTAAGGAACCACTCCTCATTGACGCGGTCATAGGCAAAGTGGTGAAACGCAACCGTCGGAATTTCTCCGCCGCCTGGATAGACTACAGAAAGGCATTCGACTCGGTGCCCCATACATGGCTAAAGAGAGTCCTCGAGCTGTACAAGTTAGACTGTACAGTGAGAGACTTGGAGTGGAGTACGATTCTTTGTCATCTGGGTGAGCGGATGATGGCTGCGGAGAACCACATAAGGATAAGAAGGGGTATCTTCCAGGGCGATTGTCTGAGTCCAATCTGGTTCTGCCTCTCCCTGAACCCTCTCAGTACTTTACTGGAGGGCTCCGGGAGGGGATTTTAGCTTCGAAAAGGAGGTACAAAAGTGACCCACCTTTTCTATATGGATGACCTCAAGTTATTCGCCTCCAGTCGCTCCCATCTTATGGAATTGCTAAACATCACTTGTGAATTTAGCAATTCTATTGGAATGGAGCTGGGGACGGATAAGTGTGCGGTACTCCATGTTGAGAGGGGTAGGGTTGCTAACTCTGAGGGCATAGACTTGTCTATGCCCTTCAACTTAAGGACCCTTTCCGAGGCTGAAACATACCGATACCTGGGTATGTCACAGAACATCGGTATCGATGAGGCTGGTATGAAACAGTCAGTTCGCGACGTGTTTTATGCACGCTTGACCAAAGTGCTTAACAGCCTTTTGTCCGGTGTGAATAAGACACACGCATATAACGGCTGGGTCATGCCTGTCCTCATGTATACCTTTGGCATACTCAGGTGGACTCAGACTGAACTTAACGCCCTGGATAGAACAGTCCGCACTACCATGACGTCCCACAGGATGCATCATCCGAGATCGTCGGTAATGAGGCTGTACTTGCCGCGAAAGCATGGTGGGCGTGGCTTCTTGAGCGCGCTCACCATGCATAATCGCGAAGTGTGCAGCCTCCGTAATTACTTCCTGGCGAGATCGGATGATCCATTCTATAAGGACGTCATTTCTTGTGATAAAGGACTTACCCCTATATCCTTAGCCAACGAGCAATGGCAAGACCCGGCAGTGCAGACAATTTCCGACCGGGAGACCGTGTGGAAGGAGAAGGAGCTCCACGGGAGGTTCTACAAGGCTCTACATGAGCCTTTCGTAGACACAGTAGCCTCCCTCCACTGGCTACGCTTTGGTGATCTCTTCGGGGAAACCGAGGGTTTTGTCTGTGCAATACAGGATCAGGTTATTAAGACCAACAACTATCGGAGATACATCCTAAAGGATGGCACCGTGGACATCTGTCGAGCTTGTCGCCATCCCGGTGAGTCACTTAGGCATGTAAGCTCCGGTTGTTCGGCGCTTTCTAACTCTGAGTACTTGCACAGGCACAACCTAGTAGCCAGAATTCTTCACCAGGAGCTCGCTCTGAAATACGGTCTCGTGTCTCGGAAATTGCCGTATTACAAGTACTTGCCGGAAGCCGTGCTCGAAAATGATCGCGCCAGGCTCTATTGGGACCGGGCCATCATCACAGACAGGACTATTCTTGCGAACAAGCCTGATATTGTGCTGATGGACCGGGCACAGTCAAGGATATTTTTGGTCGATATTACCATTCCGTATGACGAGAACCTCGTGAAAGCCGAAACAGATAAGCAAACAAAATATCTGGACCTGGCTCACGAGGTGACCGACATGTGGGGTGGTATGCCGACCGAAATTATTCCTGTAGTCGTCTCTGCGAACGGGCTAATCCCAGTCAGCCTCTCGGGTCATCTGAGGCGGCTGGGACTACGTGGCGTACCGCTCCAGGCTCAAATGCAGAAGGCGGTGCTCCTCGATACCGCCCGCATCGTCCGCCGGTTTCTTTCCCTTTCCCCCTAACCCTCGGCCGTTTGGTCTCCCCTGCTGAGGGCCTCCATCTGGTTGGGCTTTTATTTATTTATGTATTTTTATATGTATTTTACGTTATTGATATTTATGTATATTTATCTTCTCATCTTCATTTATAACTATGTATTATTAGAACCCAACCAGATGAGAAAACTATATTGATACCCCACAATAATAATAATAATCCAGAACTATCACACAACGCCGTCTAGTCCCAAGCTAAGCAGAGCTTGTGTTATGGGTACTAGACAACTGATAAACATACTTATATATTTCTAAAAACATAAATGTTATAGATAAATTAGATTGTAAAGACAACGTACTTATATATTTTTAAGTATATAAATATTATAGATAAAATACATCCAGACACAGAACAAATGATCGTGCTCATCACACAAACATTTGTCCTGGGTGGGAATCGAACCCACGACCTCCAGCTTAGCAGTCAGGGTCACTAACCACTAGACCAACAAGCCTGTCAATTAGAATATTTACACATATTCTCGATTAAGAAGGTAAAGAGAATGCTTCGTTTGCAGTAAAGAGGATTTCCGGTCCTTTACACATAGCGTACGAAACACAGCAGCATTAAGCTGCTGATTCATGCCGGTGTTCTGTGAGAGCGTGGTTCTACTTCGGTTGAGCCGACGAATAATATAGCTGCAGCTTGCCTCTACCATGTATGTGCGTTTCGAATGGAATAGCAATTTTCTAAACTAAATTGACATTATCATGTTTAATAAAAACCATGTAGAGGCAGTGTAAGAATATTCACCACCCCATATAATAATAATAATAATAATATTCCACAAATATCACACAACGCCATCTAGTCCCAAGCTAAGCAGAGCTTGTGTTATGGGTACTAGACAACTGATAAACATACTTATATATTTCTAAAAACATTAATGTTATAGATAAATTACACCCAGACACAGAACAAATGATCGCGCTCATCACACAAACATTTGTCCTGGATGGGAATCGAACCCACGACCTCCGGCATAGCAGTCAGGGTTACTAACCACTAGACCAACATGCCTGTCAAAATTATCATATATATCATATTAGCCAGTGGGTGTCTTAACAGGTGACAGATGGAAACTAAAATAGTAGATGGGCAGCAGTTTTTACGTAGTAGACGCTGCAGCTTTATTGTGGTTGCTGCACGAATGGGTCGGCTCGACCGGGCTAAGACCACGCTCTCACAGAATACCAGCGTAAAATGGCAGTTTAATGCTGCTGTGTTTCATATGGTGAGTGTAGAGGACCGGAGACTCTTTTTACTGAAAACTAGGCATTCCATCTCAGTCCTCAGGGCTGGCAACGCATCTGCATTTTGATTAATTAAAGATAAATGTAGAGGTCTAAAGGCCACAGCATCAACTTAACATCAGGTGGACTGTCTGCTCGCTTATCACCCTTATTTTAAAACATCTTCGTTGTCACTTTTTAAGGTTAAAAAACAGCAGCCAAAAAATTTGTAATTTCTTTTTTGTATGTAAAACTTGCAATACCATCCACACTATCTGAATGCTTAGCGGTCGAGCACTGTGCGTTTTACTAGGAGATTTCTTCTTCACAACTTCTTTGTGGAATCGTATACCACCCTTGGGAACTAATATGGAATGCCTCGTTCCTGTAAAAACGGTCTCCAGTTATCTACACTAACCATACAAAACACAGCAGCATCAAGCTGCTATTTTACGCTGGTATTTGAGAGAGCGTAGTCTTAGCCCAGTGAAACTGACCCATTCGGGCTAAAACCATAATATACCTGCAGTGTGGCTCTACCACGTAAAGATAAGGTAAAGGATATCTGCGAAGTTCTTTTCGCCGTTTCTTCTCTTTTCAGAGGAACCTCATTTTCAAACGCTACTACCGTTATTATTAGTAGTTAAATAGGTTTAAAACATAAAATTTATCAAACAAAATTTTATTTCCTCACGTCGAAAAAAGAAATATAATTAATTTAATTTAATTTCAATTCAATGAGCTATTATTATGTTCATTCATATCGTTGCAGAGTTTAAAGAACACACCTTCGTAAGAGTATCTAAGCCTTCTAAAGACACATGTAATAAGAATTTTAACGAGAAAAGTTTCCACAGAATACGTTTCAATTTGTAGATTTGAAGTTACCTAGTCATGTGTAGAAGAGTTTTGCTTTAATGATATTTTAGGACTGTGGCGCAGAAAACTAACAAATAACAACTTTATTCGTCCCACTACTACGGAATTATATAAAAGTTCCGAACATTTATACAATTACCCTGGTGTCTTGGTGTCGTGCCGTGGTAGTTCATGGGTTGAGCGCTCTCTGTAAATTTCAAAATACGCTACCAACCCGGATCCGATCCCCACTGGCATCAATGAAATTGTAAATTGCAATTTTAAGTGCGTTTTAACACGTGCACGGCGGTCAAGGAAAATTTCGTGAGAAAACTAGCATGTGTGGGAAATAAGAACAAAAAATATTTTAAAGTTATGTGAAGTTCGCCAACACGCATTGATGTAGCGCGGCAGACATTTCCCTGCCCTAAAACCCTTCCAGAAATGAGAGGAGGCCCGTGTCCAGCTATGGGACGTATATAGGCTGTAATTTTAAATTTAAATGTGGATGTCCAGTCTTTTTTTTATTAAACTGAAGTGACACATACTTACAGTCCACCTGATGGTAACTGGGGAGTCCATGGACAGCTGTCAACTTTATGAAAAGTAGGCTGAAAATGGAAAAATAGGTAAAGCTAAAGTCAAAGTCGAAATATTTTTATTCAAAACTACCTTTCTACCGGCGGCCTCGCCCACGTAAGCTTTAATTTGGGAAAATAACACAGTTGACCATGATATCTTTCTTGCTATCCTTTCTAATTTGCACCATCAGTTCTGGAGTGGTTCTCATCTTATCTCCGTGAACGTCAACAGTCTGTCCACGTGGAGCAAATGTTTTCACAGTTGGTTGACTTGAATTCTGGCATACCACAAGGCAATATGTTTAATCAAAACTTCGATCAACTGATCGAAAGTACTGATCGAAGATTTAAAACTAGATTTTTACCGGCGGCTTCGCCCGCGTGTGCTTTAATTTGGGAACATCATCACTGCTTCACCACGTCACCTTGGTGACTGTCTCTAAGTTTTTCTTTCACAGAAGTTTTTCTGAGACTATTTTGACGTAGATTGGTTAAAATTTGGCAAAGTTGCTTTTATGCTACAGGACTACAGAAGTGAGATCTTTAGAATTTGAATAATATGCGTATGTAGTATGAAGAATTTATTTTCTGAGAGTGAATTAGCAACACTTATCACATTTATATCGGGCGTGTCATCCGATATAAACGAAAGGTAAATTGTCTTGGAATCAGAATTGCGTTATTTAATTTTTACTTGTTACATTTACTTAAAATTAAAATTATATAGTTATGATAAAATAACGTTGAAATGCATGGTCTTTTCTCATTTTTCGGTATAATGTATATTGGCGTTGTTTGATTCGATTCATTCGCTCAATTAAATGTTGATTGAAACCAATTTTAATGTTAAGCTAGTTTGCCATAAAAGAAATGCCTACTTACAATTACAGTCTATTTAAGTCCACTGCTGAAACGGGACTTCCCTCGTCGTCACATATAGGAGATATTTGCAACCACAGTTTTTATTTTTAGTGGTTAATAGGAAGACGCTGTTGTCCGTCTCCTGGTTTACTTCCTTCTGTCGTGTTCGCCTCTTATGATACCTACGGGAAGATATTGGGTAGTAGATATCCTTACACCGCTACTACACGGTACAATAAAACTTACTTATATAAAATATTTATATATAAAACAATTGCTGTCCGTTGGTCTAAAATGTTGTGTCTAAAATGCAAAAACGGCTCTACTGATTTCGAAAAATTTTTTTTGTGTTTCTTTTTATAGGATTACAAACGAGCACACATTCCACCTGATGGTAAGTGTTTGCTGCGGCCCATAGACATCTACATCTATCCTCGATTACGAATCAAAATGCAGATGCGTTGTCACCCGTGAGGACTAAGATGGAATGCCTCGTTGCCACTAAAAAGGGTCTCCGGTTCTCTACACTCACCATACGAAACACAGCTTTAGCATTAAGCTACTACTTGACAAAAATATTTTTTTGTTTGAATGGATCCCGAAACATTTTTTAACTTCTTAGATATGCGGGTTTCTTTGCGATGTTTTCCTTTCCCGCCGAGTACGTGGTAAATCGACAATTCAAATTGCAATTACAATTTGAGTGTTGTTGGCGAGGATCTAATTTGGGTTGCTTAGGTAATATGAATTTACGTTTAGATCAGTTTGATTACCGAATTCGACAAGTGAATTTCAAAATTTCTATCAAATGGAAATAAGCTTGTGTTTAAGAAAACTTTGCTTTCTTTCATATTTATGGTACTATTTTTCAAATGCTTGTGTAAATGCATGTGAGTAAAACCGGCCCTGTCACAAAAATATTTATTTGTCTGAAAATACGAACGTATGATAATAATTGAAAAAGGGTTACATAGTCTCATTAAAACTAAGATATAAATTAGCCACCTACACATCTCTATGTACTGAACTTCTTAGTACATATTATAGTTTTACATGTTAGAACCCTGCTGCAGCAATAGTAATAGTGTAGTTGTAGCATTGAGTCGGCTCAACCAGGGAAGGACCACGCTCATACAGAATACCGGCGTAAAATAGCAACTTAACGATGCTGTTTTTCATATGGTGAGTGCTGAGAACCGGAGACGGAGTCGACTTACCATCAGATGGACTGTGTGTTCGTTTGTCATCCATATTTTATAAAAAAAGAATTAAAAAGATTTCTTTTGATAACAAATCGAAATTTTTGATTACCGGATTTTTTTTACTGGCAACGAGGCATTCCATTTTAGTCCTCGCGGGTTGGGTTGCAACAACACTTGGGTTTTGATTCATAATCGAGGATAGATGTAGATGTCTGTGGGCCACAGCAGCTACCTTACCATCAAGTGGAATGTGTGTTAATGTCACCCTCATCCTATAAAAAAAGTGTTTTGTAGGCAAAAAAGAGTCCATCGCAATGCTCCAATGCATGTTTGTGATTTTCATACGTTCACGATTTTTAAACTTCTCGGATATCTAGCTTTGTTTGTATGATGTAACTTCACCAATTCAATGCCAAAAACGTGGTAATTCAGCACATAACATTTATTTGTTTATGCTTCAACTTCAAGTACAGAATCGAGGTGGACTTAATGATAAAATCATTCTTTACCAGTCAATAACTAATGGGTTGACTCGACTGGGGACTGAAGACCACGCTCTCACAGAATACCAGTGTGAAATAGCAGCATAATGCTGCTGTGGTTCGTATGGTGAGTATAAAACCTGAGACCTTTTTACTGGAAACGAGGCATTCCATCTTAGTCCTGAAAAGTGACAACGTATCTGCATTTTGATTATAAATTGAGGATAAATCCAGATGTCTTAGGACCACAACATCCTCTACCATCAGGTGGACTTATTAGGGGTCCACAAAAAACGATCTCGGCGATGCACGTGGTTTATACTACTTTACGTTGATTTTGTTAAAAGGATTCTATAATTGAAATATGTGCTATTGTAGGTGTTTACTGAATGTATGAAGCGACATTTGCCTAATGGCAGGGCGCGGACCGCGAACTCAAAAAGGTCGTGGGTTCAAATCCGCCATTCGACTACTAGCGTAAACCACTCGTAACACAAGCAATTTAAGCTTACCACGAGTAGTTAAGGGGAATATTAGTGATGATTTGATTTTTAATATTCTTTTAAAAAAATATCTTGCATTAACATAAGCGTAAAATAGCTACCTCTTACTCAACTAAAGTAAACACATAGACTTAATACAAATAAAACTAAAACAGATTCACTTTTACAGAAAGATTGCTTAAAAATTAAATCTAAAAACTAATCTACGGAGATTATCGGGGGAATTATGAAACCAGGGGAAAATGTCCGGATGCCGCGCTCATCTCCGGTGCAAGCTTTGCTGCCTTGTAGTACGGTGAAGCATGAAAATATTACCTCATTCCTCGTAAATTTCGAGCTAATTAGTCTTAGCTCAGAGAAGTTAGTGCCGTTAGCCTTTTAGTGTTCAATCGAACTCAGGGCTCGCAGCCTGTAAGACATAGAGCGAATTACAACTAAATCAAGGAGAATAGAATAGAAAATAAACTTTTTTTATTCAATATAGATTACAAATAATACTTATTGAAAGCACTTTCATGTTTTAATTACCACTGGTTTGTAAAATACCATGTAGTAGCGATATAAGAATTTCCAATACTCCATATCATTGGGGGTAATGGAAATTCTTCTTAGTGGTGTACCCGCAGGTGTCGGAAAAGGTAACAGGGGGAAACAAATCAAGAGATTGGCCGCAGCATTTTTCTGACACCGATAAAAATTAAAAAAAAACTGCGGTTGCCAACTCGATTGCCTGGTATGGCAACTATGGCAAATATTCTATGAGGTAATCTAAGGAGGAGGTCAATGTTTTGCAGTGGTTTTTAGTAGGCTGTAATGGTAATGGTTGGAAAAACTTCTGCCCTGGGAAGAAACAGCAAAAAACATACCTGGAGTCCTTTTGTGTAAATCATTGAATTTACACAATAAACTAACAACAAAAAACAAATTAGAAATAGCATGGTAGGTCACCTCATTCCCAGGGGTTATTACCATCCATAAATTCTATGGGGTACAGCAGTCAAAACTTTACTACAAAAGGTACAAATAATGCAAAATAAATTAATAAAAATTTTATATCATTACGACTTTTTAACTTCGACCAAAACAATATACCATGAAACGATATTACTAAAGATCAAACAATTATACATCTATAACCGTTGTATATTAATATACAAAATCACACATAATGTGATCTATTCAAATATAACATTCACCACAAAAGGAGAAACACTAAAATACTCATCACGTCGCGCAAACCATCTTTTATTACCAAATATTCGCACTATTTATGTAAAAAATGCCGTAAACTTTGCAGGAGTTTATTATACAACTCTGCTCCCAGTTGTATAATAAACTCCCTTCAACTATAAAATATGCAAGTTCGCTCAATATTTTCAAGAAAAAATTACTCATAGTTTGGGTTTACTTAAAAGTTTCCCACTTTACCGGCAAGATATGTATAATTAAAGTAAAGAATATAATATGTATACGTAGAGTAGAGCCATGCTGCATACGTGGTAGAGCCATGCTGCAGTTATATTAGTAGTATAGTTCTAGCGCGGATGAGTCGGCTCGACCGGGGAGGGACCACGTTCTCACAGATTACCAGCGTAACATAGTAGCGTAATGCTGCTATGTTTCGCATGGTGTGTGTAGAGAACCGGAGGCCCTTTTTACTGGAAAAGAGGCATTCTATCTTAGTCCTCACGGGTGACAACGCATCTGCATTTTGATTTGTGATCAAGGATAGATGTAGATGTCTATGGGCCACAGCAACCACTTACCATCAGGTGGAATGTGTGCTCGTTTGTCACCCTGTCCTATAAAAATGTTCTTTCAAAAGAAGTATAATTTATTTCTAAACTCTTTCAATTCACGTTGCTATGCTATTTTGAAAATTTATTTGATAATCATTAAGCCCAGATATGTATGACTAAAGTAAAATTTTGTCATACATATCTTAGCGGAAGTAAATAAAAAAGTAAAAAAGTACTTCGGTAAAGTGGAAAATTTTTGTATAAACTCCACTTTACTCCAGTACATATTTCGTGGAAAATTGCGCAAAAACGGTTAAAAACTAATAAATATTT
The DNA here is from genome assembly GCA_036936625.1 of Parnassius smintheus behrii. Lineage (NCBI taxonomy): Eukaryota > Metazoa > Arthropoda > Insecta > Lepidoptera > Papilionidae > Parnassius > Parnassius smintheus. Next base: position 4,048,484 of record JAUPFT010000021.1, on the reverse strand, counting down.
TGCATAAGAAGTTGATAGCAAATTTATCAAGGACTATTTCGTACCTGCAGATTTTGCATGTATCGTGTTCGGTTATCTATTCTTTTATTTTTTTATTTTATAGAATATGGGTGACAAACGAGCACACAGTCCACCTGATGGTAAGTGGATGCTGTGGCTCATAGATATCTACATTTAACCTCGATTAAGAATTAAAAAGCGGAAGCGTTGTCACCCCTTAGAACTGAGATGGAATGCCTCGTTTCCAGTAAAACGACTCTCCGTTTCTCTAGACTCACCATACGAAGCACGGTACCATAAAGCTGCTATTTTACGCTAGTATTCTGTGAGAGCGTGGTCCTTCCCCGGTCAAGCCAACCCATTCGTAATACAAACAATAATATAGCTGCAGCGTGGCTCTACCACGTATAAAAAATATCACGTACAAAATCTTTAGCGTCATTGAACATTATTTAAGTCGACGACTAACTCGTTCTTCGGACTTCACTGCCAGAACATTACGAAGCCTTATGATGTAATATGGTGATAACCTTTCATTTTAGTCTAAATGTTGTGCAAGAAACCATTTTCATATGCTCTATAGTCTCTATGCAAATCCTTGCAAGTCCTCGAACTTCGTAACTAAATAGTAAATTTATTACACGCAATGTGTTTCCTACACATCATCTTAGTCTTACAGTATACGAAAACTTCCTCATAGTTTAATTTGCGTACTTATTTCTTTATAAAGTCCACATGTATGTAGTTGGAACTTATTAATTAGTTGCGACTCTCATTAAGAAGGAGTCGTTACAATATTAAGTCCAAAAGTACCGTTTTTGTGTTCGTTTAATCGTTGTTAATTCCGCCAAGCATGAACAAAAATACAAATAAAGACACAAAATAATTTTTCTATTTAATATTTAAAAAAAATTATGAAACTTTATGGAAACGTGCCATTCCCATTACAGCCTGTTAATCCTACTGCAGATTATAGGACTACGCTATTGATTGCTTCATAATAATATTCCCCACGCTGTTGCCCATGTCCTGGTTTGTTCAAAACTAAAGAAAAAACTCGCTTTTGGGCACTTTCTTGGGCGTAGGGAAATAACGCTCACCCGGGACGGGGTGGAGAGCGTTTTTAATAAAATTTAATTTTGCTCTATAACGTACATAATATGCCGCTAGATAAAAAATACTCCATTAATTTAGCTAATTTTTAACTAAAATGATAGAATTAACCTAGCTCATAGAAGCGTTCACTGCTGGTTTCTCTCGGTTCTCATCAGGCAGATAGGATTTGTGCGTTGAATTATTTTAATTTTTCACTATCTATTAAACTATGTGTCCAAATAACATGCTAAATAAAGAGCAATTTTAATCTTCATAAAATGGTCTTGACGATGAAATAATTTTCGTTGGTAAGGATTAATATACCATTATTAATATGTTAGTTTTTAATTGTCAATAATTTTTTGCCACAAAGTACGTTATAGCGGTTTATGTATAAGAAATAGGTATATGGTATCACGGACTTTTATTAGGTACAGTGAAGATAAATATTTTTGTGGAACATTGTATTTACGTATCACTAACCATTACGCAGAGCGCTGGGCTCTCGGATAAATCATTTAGGCAGGATTCATCTTTTTCTTCTAGCTTCTTAGCTGAGAAGTGTAGTCTAATGCTAAATAGCCTTTACAGTTCTTCATGAATATGGCTATAATATAAAAACATTTTTTTAAATAGCAACGGTAGTTCCAGAGATAAACGGGTTTATATAGAAACAAAAAAGCTCTTCCTCTTTATTATATTATAAGAATAGATAAGGAATACCTACATTTAGCAATAGTTTTTTTTTATTTTTTATTTTAGCTTTTATTAGGAAGGCAATGCTGCTGCTTGTTTCAGTCTTCCTCTGCCACCTCTTACGACATCACGGATGATATGGGTTGATATGGGATATTTTCATACCGACAGTACACGATTAAACGCGTTCGCAACTTAACCTAAAATCTAATAAGACTTTCGCAATTGTCTGAGTAATTTTTCGGTGTTATTAGTTGCTGGGTGCGGTCAGAGGCCATAGAGAGAAACAAACCAGAAGCTGGGTAGCAGCGCCTTTCTATTAAAAACTTGAATATAAAAATATCAGTTGCATATTCGCCAAACGTGGCAAATATGTCAAATTGGGGAAATTGCTATAAGGCTTATGTCACCGGTGGACTCTTGATTATTCGTAATATATTAAAGAAATGAGCTATTTCTAATTCTAATAAATATAATATTAACATGTATTGGTTTCTATTTGAATAAACCACAAAGAAAGCTTACCTAATATATTTTAGGGATAAAGCCTTTGAAAAATTCTCTATTCAATATTTTACATTTTCTTTAATATCAAAAAAAATTCTATTTATTTCATGTGTTCTAAAGATCTTTCCCAAGATCAAACTATGTGATTAAAAATGATATAACTGATATGAAAATTATTTTATTTATCCATCATCACATTTTGTCCCGTAGGTGATGTAAGACTATGGGAAAGGCCATTAAGATTAAATGACCTTCAAAAATGGTAGGTGTTCACAGTATTTGTTTTAATACTGAATAAAGACAACGCACTCACAGGATATCAGCTGTTTTTTTTTAAATAAAATATGAGTGACAAACGAGAACACAATCCACCTGCTGGTAAGTGGATGCTGTGGCCCATAAACATCTACATTTATCATCGATTAAGAATCAAAATGCAGATGCATTGCCACTCCTGAGTACTAAGATAGAATGCCTCATTTCCAGTAAAAAGGGTTTCTGGTTCTTTTACACTCCGTACGAAACACAGCAGCATTAAACTGCCATTTTACGTTGGTATTCTGTAAGATCGTGGTTCTTCCCTGGTCAGGCAGAAGCATTCGCGCTACAACCATACAAATGTAACTGCGGCATGGTTCCACCACGTAAAAAATAGCAACTCAATGCTTTTTGTATGGTGAGTGTAGAGAACCGGAGACCCTTTTTACTGGCAATGAGGTGATCCATCTTAGTTCTCAGGGGTGACAGCGCATATAAATTCTGATACATAATCAAAGATAAATGTTGGTGACTATCAGCCACAGCATCCACTTACCATTATATGAACTGTGCGCACGTCTGCCCGGGTATTCTTTCTATTTAAAAAAACAACTTTTCTAAGTAGTAAGTAGGCAGTTTGGTGTTTACAGTTTTTTTTTTCAATATTGAAGTCATAAACGAACGTATAGTCCACCTAATGGTAAGTTTCAGACAAAGAAGACTACAAATGCGGTGTTATTTATGTGCCTTATTCGTACGAATATGACTGCATGTGCTCATTGCATGCAGTAGCCACTTACCACAGACCGTAAGTAGTACTCGTACGTTTGTCACTACACTATTATTTAAAAAAAAAACTTAAAATTGGCGCGTAATTACGTCTAATAAAAACCGACCTGATTATTATATTTACACTATTTCTTAGCTTTATATTTTTATCTTTCTGTAATAATCAAATATTAAAATAACAAATCGTGCAAGAGAACACAACAAGTGACTTAAAGGACTATGCTCGCGTAAAGAATAAATATTCTAATCTAATACATAGGTATTACACGTTTTATATTGTATGCTTTGTGTTGAAAAATATATGAGGTTTTGAGGGTATTTGGCAATTCTAAGTAGTAGGACTGGTTTTCTGCTTGGTGATACAACTGGAAGAGGTGTGGTTGGGGTGGTACCTCACCCGGAGGGGGTGTTTACCCAGGGGTGGTTACCCACCCGGGGTGGGTACCCACTCTCCTTTGTATTTCTGCCACCAAGCAGCAGTTCGTGTACCGCTGTGTCCTGGTCTGAAGAGCATGGAGTCAGTATAATATTACAACATCAGCATAATTTATAAATGGCAGAGCCACGCTGCAGCTACAACTATATTACGGTTGTAGCAAGAAAGGGTCGGCTCGACCGAGGAAGCACCACGTTCTTATAGTATAGTAGTGTAAAATAGCAGCGTAAAGTTTAAGCTTAATGTTGCCGTGTTTTGTGTAGTGAGTGTAGTGAGCAGGAGGCCCTTTTTACTGGAACCGAGGCATTCCATCTTAGTCCTCATGGGTGACAACGAATCTGCATTTTGATTCGCAAACGGGATAGATGTAGATGTCTATTGGCCATAGGCACCACTTACCATCAGGTGGACTGTGTGCTCGCTTGTTTACGTCTACCCTTATCGGATAAAAAAAGAATATAATATGTTCTTCCAAAAAAAAGTATAATTTATTTCTAAGCTCTTTCATTTCACGTTGCTATGCTATTTTGAAAATTTAATTGAATACAAGCAAAGATGACATTAAAGTTAATTGTCTGCTGTATGCTGATGATGCAATGCTTATTGCACCATCAGGAGCAGAACTGCAGGCATTAGTCACGTGTATGAAAGAGGAATGTGAAAATAAGGTCTCCGTTTGAATGCTAATAAAACTAAGGTTTTGGTATTTGAAAAGGACGAAGAGAGAACGAAATGTGAAATATGGGTAAATCAGGAATGTCTAGAACAGGTAAATGAGATTGTATACTTTGGGAGTGCTTTCAGCCGGGATGGAAGATGTGATTTCGATGTGGATAGGCGTGTCGCTGCCGGAAACAAAGTCAATGGTGCCCTGAATGCATTAGTCAAAAGACAAGGCGTGGTGAAGAGTGCACGCCTTGCAATACATAACGCAGTGTTGGTACCGACTTTGTTATATGGCAGCGAAACCTGGGTATGCCAGAAGAAGCATAAAAGCAAGTTGAATGCAGTGGAGATGCGATCTCTTCGTAAAATGTGTGGCGTTACCATAGCCGACCGAAAGCGAAACGAAGAGATTCGCAATATGGCAGGATTGAAAGATGACCTTATCACAAAAATTGATAGGGGCGTACTCCAACGGTTTGGGCACGTTGAGCGAATGAGTGAAGACCGAATGGTGAAGAAAATATATAGAGCGAAAGTAAATATTAAAAGGTGTCGAGGTAGACTGAGACTAACTTTCGAAGGCCATATGAGCAAATTGCTCGAAGAGGGGAGGGTCAAGAGTACTCGGATACCTAGACGTGCATGTATGAAGAAGTTAATGAACCTGAAAGAAGCGAAAGATGTATGTAAGGATCGTGACACTGTAGTGTTATGCTACTTACATATCATTTTACACTATTTTAAATTTATTTTTCCATTCTGTTTTTGATTTGATGCAGAAAGCATTCACCTCAAAACTGGATATTTTGCATCACCTTTATTTCCATAGGATCCTGTAACGTTTTTAAACCATAAGAACACAATAACAAATCATTTTCACTTCATATTTCCACGCTATCAGCACTTTTTAAATCGGTGTCAATGGAGTCTACCTTTTTGGTCTTTTATTTAGTTCTCCGTAACTCTGCAATTTCGGGCTTCGTGCGTGCCGTTGCGCTACTTTTTTTCCTATATCAGTAATATCTCATTTTTCACTTAAATCTTGCCGTTTCTCTATTACGAGCCTAAAACCAAAATTTGACATGTTTTGACATCGTTGTTTATCTGGTTGTCATGGCAATTTTTATTCAAATTCGTTACCGGTCTGATGTTTTTACTTCAATACTTTCACATAAATACTCTTTTCCTCTTGGCCATTTACAAAAATTTGCTTTTAATTTAAATAATTTCCCGTTCTTATCCCAGATCCGTCAAAAAGTATAAAAGCCGAACAATAGACCAAAAAAGAAAAGTCTCTCTTCAGCTTTTAAACTAGAAGCATCTCCTAAAGGCCTTATCCCGGGGCCGCACTGCCCCGGGATCTTGTAAGCCTCTGCCTTCACCTGAAGTTGTCGCCTAGCCACGCCTACGCCTCCACCTACTAGTGCGCTGTGTGTGTCTACTCCAGACGCCTCGTGTGCCTACTCCAGGCGCTGCGTGTACCTACTCCAGGCGCTGCGTGTGCCTACTCCGGGCGCTGCGTGTGCCTACTCCGGGCGCTGCGTGGGCCTACTCCAAGCGCTGCGTGTGCCTTCTCTAGACGCTGCGTGTGCCTAGATCAGGCGCTGCGCATCTACCACAGGCACAGCCTGTGCATACTCCGTGGGCTGTGAGCACCACTGCCAAGCGCGGTGTGCCACTTTGGTCTTCGGGCTCCGTTTCAGTACTTATTTATCTTTATTATTTAAAAAAAAATAATTGTAATTCACGTCACCCATCATCATCTTCATCCCTTTTTTTATATAAAACTGTAAATATCTTTTAAAATTTTAAATAAATTATTAGATTTTGTTCTATTTTTGTTCTTTCGTTGTTGTTAGGTTAGGTTCTTTTAGTTTTTAATTGTCGCTTCACGACACTTGGCGATCTGTTCTCTCTGGCTACCCCGTTAGGGATTGTGCGTGAAGATAAGTAAGTAAGTATGACTAAATTAAAATATCTTGGCGGTAGGAAAGTGCAAAATTTAAAAAAAATCGAGCAGAAAAATCGATAAATGATAAAACATTTACATATATCGTGGCGGATTGCGCGGAAATGGAAATAAAATGAAAAAAATTTTGTATACGAAGTTTTTGGAGCACGGACGCTCTAACGCTCACCCGGGAGGGGAAGGAGAGTGGATAAAATTTAATTTTGCTCTATTACGTACATGATATACCGAGAGATAAAAGTACTTCATTAATTTTCTTAATTTTTAACTAAAATTGTTGAATTAACCTCGCTCATAGAAGCGTTCAATGCTGGTTTCTCTCGGATCTCATTAGGCAGATAGGATTTATGCGTCGTTCGTGCGCCTAGACGAGTGTTGAACTATTTTAATTTTTTATTATCTCTTAAACTATGTGTCCAAGTAACATGCTATAAAGATCAATGTTTATCTTCATAAAATGTTCTTGATGATAAAGTACTTTATATAACAATTTGTATTTATATACTCGTATATACAATTTTTAGGATAGATGTACATGTGATTGTCACCCTTATTCTATAAAAATACATGCATTTTACTTTATATAAGCTATGTATGTTCTTTGAACACTTACTACGTGTCGGTTTATACGAGTATAACTACGCGATTGAATTTTAAACTAGGCCTGCATTCTTTCCCGCAATTTCATGCAAGCGAAAACAGTATTTTATTAGCTTGGGAAATTGAACCTTATGTATTCTACGTTAAGCACATTACAAGGGATCTATTTAAAATGGTTACAATATGGGCGTCGTCGAAGGCAGAAATATCCGCATGTAAATTACAAACTATTTTTCAATAAACGAACTGGGAGATATTTTCTTTGAGTTAAAAAGGGTATCAAAACGGACTGCAATGTTTACACGGTCTTTATATTTGATTAATTATACCAGTGAAATTTCATTGTTTACTGTTAATAGATTGAATTGATAATTTAGATCTTTTAAGCGACATCAAAATAGGAGAAGGTTCCCAATTCGATTGTATGTTTTTTCGTGTACAGTTTATATACAGTTTGGTACACACCTACGACAACTCGACCTGGCAACATATAATGCACGCACCCTGAGGACTGACGAGAAGATACTGGAGTTGGAAGAAGAGGTAGAAAAGTTGCGCTGGCATGTTATTGGGTTATCCGAGGTCCGAAGAGAGGGGGAAGATACAGTAATCCTCGAGTCCGGCAACTTGTTCTATCACGGGGAGGGGGACCATCTGTCCCAAGGAGGTTTCGGATTTATCGTCCACAAGTCTCTCGTCAACAACGTTGTAAAGATTGGAAGTGTGTCGACGAGGGTCGTGTACCTGATACTCAGAATCACCAAACGGTATTCGCTGAAGGTCATACAGGTTTACGCACCAACCTCGGCACATCTCGATGAGGAGGTGGAGGAAATGTATGAGGATATTTCTAGAGCCATGCATTCCTCCAAAACCCACTACACGGTGTTGATGGGAGACTTTAAAACAAAACCAGGCACAAGAGAAAGCGGTGAGCTCAAGTTAAGGAATTTTGGAGTAGGTCAACGGAACCGTAGGGGCCAGCAGCTGGCCGAATTCATGGAGAAAGAGGGACTCTTTATGATGAACTCTTTCTTCCAGAAGGGGCCCCACAGGAAGTGGATCTGGTCGAGCCCCGACGGTTCAACAAAAAATGAGATTGACTTCATTATGACGACCAGACGCCAAATTATCAGTGATGTCTCAATGATCGCAAGGGTGAAAACTGGCAGCGATCACCGAATGGTTAGAGACACACTGAAGCTAAACGTTAAGTTGGAGAGGTCTCGTCTAATGAAGTCAACGCTCCGTCCCCCTCCTGCTCTAATCCAGAATCCCGAAACCTTTCAGCTCGAGTTACGTAACCGCTTTCAGTGCCTAGAAGATTGCAATGTAGTGGACGATATGAATGACAAGCTCGTGGAAACTGTCCACGCGGTCGGAGCTAAGTACTGCAAGACCGGTCGCAGAAGAACACAAAAGCTCTCTGATCACACTCTTAATCTCATGGCTGTTAGACGGGAGATGAGGCTGCAATCGTCAACAGATTTGACAACATACAGGCAACTGAACGGACAGATCTCCAAATGCATGCGGCGAGACTTCGCTAATTTAATACTGCTCGTATTGAAGAAGCAATTAAGCGGAACCAGGGCACCAAAGTCTTTGCCGGAGATCTGTCTGCCAGTAAGAGCCAACTGTCAAAGCTGAAGACTGAGTGTGGCAGCATCGTTTCCGAGACACCTGAGATTCCGAGTGAGATTAAGAGGTTCTTTGGGCAGCTGTACACATCATCGTTGGAGCCACACGAAAGTGTGAGTAACGATCCAAGAGCAAGTCATGTCTGACACTATTCCGATGATATCCCGGACGTCAGTCTGAGCGAGATAAGAATGGCTCTCAAGCGCCTTAAAAACGGGAAGTCCCCGGGCTAGGATGGATTTACAGCGGAACTTCTGAAAGCGGGTGGAAAACCGGTACTTGAAGTCCTTCAGAGGCTCTTTAATTCCGTCCTCCATGGTGGCACTACTCCGGAGGCGTGGAGCAGAAGTGCGGTGGTCTTGCTCTTCGAAGAAAGGTGACAACGCCCTCTTGAAGAACTACAGACCGATCCCTTCTGAGCCGCGTCTACGTGCTGTTTTCGAGAGTCATTGCGAATCGTCTCGCACGCAGACTCGATGACTTCCAGCCTCCCGAACAAGCCGGTTTCCGAAAAGGCTTTAGTACCATAGACCACATACATACCCTTCGGCAAATCGTACAGAAGTCCGAAGAGTCAACTGCCACTTTGCCTGGCGTATGTGGACTATGAGAAAGCCTTTGATTCCGTTAAAATTTGGGCGGTGCTACAGTCACTTCAGCGGTGCCAAGTTGACTGTCGGTATATCGAAGTGCTGAAGTGTTTGTACAGTAGGGCTGCGGTGGCTATCCGAGTACAGAACCAGAGTACGAAACCTATCCAACTGCAGAGAGGTGTTAGACAGGGTGACGTTAATTACTCTTCACCGCTGCATTGGAAGACGTTTTCAAGCTACTGGACTGGAAAGGATACGGTATTAACATCAATGGCGAGTACATCACTCACCTTCGATTTGCCGACGATATAGTCCTTATGGCAGAATCGCTGGAGGACTTAAGCACTATGCTCAATGACCTCAATAGTGCCTCCCAACGGATAGGTCTTAAGTTGAACATGGACAAAACAAAGATCACGTTTAATATCCATGTCACACCTATGCTGGTAGTTGTTGGGAGCACTTAGCTCGAAGTTGTTGATGAGTACGTTTATCTGGGACAAATAGTCCGGATAGGTAAGTTGAACTTCTACCGAGAGGTCAATCGACGGATTCAACTCGGCTGGGCAGCGTTCGGGAAATTACGGCACATCTTCTCGTCAGGTATACCTCAAAATCTGAAAACTTAGTTTTACAACCAGTGCGTGTTGCCAGTGATGAATGGAACTGAGACGTAGTCCTTCACTGCTGGCCGTATGCGGACGCTCAAAATTGCTCAGCGAGCTATGGAGAGGGCTATGCTCGGAGTTTCTCTGCGTGATAAACTTAGAAATGAGGATATCCGCAGTAGAACCAGAGTGACCGACATAGCGAAACGGATTAGTAAGCTGAAGTGGCAATGGGCCGGCCATATAGCTCGAAGAACCGACAACCGTTGGGGAAAAAAGGTTCTCGAGTGGCAGCCTCGTACCGCTAGACGAAGTGTAGGGCAACCCCCCACTAGATGGAGTGACGACCTGGTAAGACATGCAGGAAGTCGATGGATGGAGGACCGTGCTTTGTGGCATACTTTGGGGGAGGCCTATGCTCAGCAGTGGACTTGTAAAGGGCTGTAATGATGATGATGATGATGATACAGTGGACCCCCGGTAATTCGGCCCCTGTCTAATCCAGCACCCCCTGTAATCCGACATGGTCTTTCATTTATTATTGAATATTTTTTGACAATCTTAACTAATGCATGATTGAACAAGTTATAACTTGTACGCACCACCACTATTGTGCTCAACGCGTAGGGTATGTTTGCCAATCAGTTTGAATTTGACATCATGAAGTATGAATTATACCTCAGAATACATTTATATACACATTTTTATATACATATTTTTAATGACACTTGATAACTGTCGACTGTCATTAAAAATATGACTAGGGGAAAATCTCCCGGCCATGATTCCATCAGCATCGGGCACTTGCAGCATGCTGGACGTCACCTGCCTCAATTACTCACTACATTCTTCTCTTCATGTCTCTGTCATTCGTATCTACCTCACGAACTTATGCAGACTATAGTTGTACCTATAGTTAAAAACAAAACCGGTGACGTAGCAGATAAGTGTAATTGACGACCTATATCGTTGGCAACAATTATAGCTAAAATACTTAACACCTTGTTGGATATACAGTTGGAAAGCTATATTGAGTTGCACGATGCACAGTTTGGGTTTCGGTTTCAATTGTCTACTGAGAATCATAGCCCTAAAGTACACTATTGAATATTACACAAAGCGCCGTACGTATATGGATGTTTTTTAGATCTCTCCGGAGCTTTCGATCTCGTGGACTATGATTTACTGTGGGATAAGCTACGCCATAAAAAGTTTCCAGCAGAGCTTTTGAAAAATTTTCAGTACTGGTACAACAATCAGTATAATAATGTGAGATCGGCCGATAAGTTTTCAGAAAGGTATAGGTTGCAAGGGTGGGATTACGTTACCAAAGCTTTTTAACCTGTACATAAATGATCTCATTGAACTCAGCAGGAAAGGAGTCGGATGTCATATCGATGACGTAAGTTTTAATAACATTAGTTACGCAGATGATATGGTGCTGCTGAGTCCAACGATCAAGGCAACCAGAGAGCTCCTTAAGATATGTGAGAAGTACGCGTTAAACCACGGCTTGAGTTATAACTAATAAAAGCGAGTTCATGGTATTTAGGGCCGTCGGCTGTAGAAGCCCAGAAAAAGTACCTACTATTAAATTGAATGGCACTGATTTAAAACTGGTTTTAGTAAGTAAATTTAAGTACCTAGGGAATTTTGTTACCGATGACCTAAACGACAATGTGGACGTTGAAAGGGAATGTAGGGCGCTGGCAGTCCGATGTAATATGTTGGCACGTAGGTTTGCTCGATGTAGTGAACAAATAAAAATAACTTTATTTAAAGCCTACTGTCAAATTTTTACATGTGCAGTCTGTGGTCGAATTATTCACAGCGGGCTTTTGACTTGACGACGACGCCTTGCGCGTCCAGTACAATAACGGCTTCAGGGTCTTCTTGGGGCTAGCCCGATTTTGCAGTGCATCAGGCATGTTTGCAAAGCCGTATACTGATGACTACTACGCTATTATAAGAAAGAAAATAGCCTCATGATCGGCAGGGTGCGGGCTAGCTCCAATTCTATCATGAAAATAATTGCTGATAGATATGACTCGTTTATTTTTAAGCAATATTACCGCCACTATTTAGTTGATAGGGCACTTGTATATTTATGAATTCGATTTAGGTACTAACATTAAATATAAGTTTCATATTTACTAACATGTATATATATATATATATATATATAATCTTACCATTTGATCTGTAATTTGTCAGGTTACAAGGTACTCTTTTGTAAAAAATTCCGGACTATCTGTCTTCGGCAGTACTCTATATACGGATAGTTTGACACTGCCTTGTAAAATGTTTGTCGAATTACCGTAGGTCCACTGTTTATGTTTTCCGATATTTTTGCTAAATGTGGACCGAATTCAACACTTTAGAAGTCATTCCATATAGCTTTGGAGAAACAATTTCGCCCCTAATGGTGAAAAATAGGGGATGAAGTTTTTAACTTAATTATTTAGATGATGTTCTAGTTGTTACATTTATCTTGAATGTGTCAAAAAGTTAAACTGTTTATTACAATAAAATGTAAAAGTTGACTTCGAAGAATGAAACAACTGATTATTTTTAAATAATGTACAAAAAAATTAATACACCACTTTTTTTAACTTCCCAGTGGGAAGTTAGTGTAATGGGTCCGATTTTGCAAATTGGAAATTTTAACACATCTCCACGTTTCAAGGTCTTTAGAGTCAAATAGTATGGTATTTAAAAGGATGTCCGTGTGTGTACATGCATGTATGTATGTGTGTTCGGATTCAATTTTCGCTTCGTGTATCTCGAGAACAAAAAGTGATATTGACATGGAACCAGTATCATTTAACGCATAATTATGTAACTTAGACTCATTAAATTTTGAGCAAAATCGGTCAAGTCGTTTTTTGTGCCGAATGAAAAATTCTATAAAATATTTAAACATGATATATTTTTTATTCTTTCAACTAGGAAGTTAGTCGTGTGAACCTTTCGGGTTGCACCTATACCGCTTTTTCATATTCATTTTCTTACATTTTCATCAGATTCTGAGCTATATTCAAAATTTCAATCTCCAGATCATTGGGAAGTACTCGAAATTGGAGTTGTAAGATTCCACCCGGAATCACAGACACATAGACAAGAAAGTGACTTATTAAAAACGTCGTAAAATTATGGAAGTTGAGGTTTTAGTTCTTCTATAATGTACTATGATTTGAAACGCCGACTGATTTCATTGTTTTTAATTCTTCCGTCTGCCACAATACCACAAAACACGTCTCTCAGCAACCTACAGCCATTGGTGGTCACTCACGTAAAGTGAAATTCTGCTTATGATTTCTTTAATATACGCTAATACTACACATTGAATAAAACTATATTTACGGATTTTATCGTGTTTAATTAACTATTTTAACTTATTTTTAATTCATGACGTTTCGGGTGCTTTACAGCACCCAAGGTCACGGGGGGAACTGAGATGTGTGACGTCCCAATGTCATAGTTAGCCCGGCTAACTTCAGTTTTTGAATATTAATTTTTAGTCCGATTTACGCAGAACGAGCTTACAGTATCTTGAAGTCTTGCAGTCGTATGCTTGGGTATGGGTTTCATATTGTTAATTATAGGATCCCAATCGGATGGCAGCATTCAGCCATCTTCTCTATTGAGATTAAGATGTTTTTTTTTAATTTCAATAGCCTCGCGTCATCCCTGGTAGGAATCGGTGTTCTTTTGCGAGAATTTGTTTTTTATTAAATCTGATTTAATGTAAATAAAAAATAAACATCTTACTTTTTTTTTAATTTAACAATATATTGAGTAACATCACGTGACATTGTTCCAGAATGCTGTACACATCAGTCCTTATCTGCTTCCTGTTTCTGGATATCGCAGTCTGCGCTCCAGAAAACATTCAGAGCGATGATACCCATGCTGACCAAGATGCCCATGCCCACGGTGCCCAAGTTGAACACACCGCCCAGCTCGAGAAGAGATCTCCACGCTATGACTTTGGTTTAGGAAAACGGGCCTATAGCTACGTTTCTGAATACAAACGACTTCCTGTCTACAACTTCGGATTGGGCAAAAGGTAGATTCGTAATTTTGTAATTTGAGAAGTGCAAAAGAATATTACGTAATGTTTTATGGAGTTTTTGGGTGATAATGTCACGTTGCAATTATGAGTGCAGCACGATCGAGCAGAGTCGGCTAGACCTGGGGAGGCTACATGAAATAGCAGTTATACTGTATTTCGTATGGTGCATGACGTGAACCTGAGATCGTTTTTACCGGTACGGAGGCATTTCATTTTAGTTTCGAGAAGTGACATTTTAGTGCCTAATTGTGGATAGATGTAGTGTACATGGGCCACAGTATCCACTTACCATGTAGCCAACCATGTGCTCATTTTTCGCTCTGATTTCTATTAAGAAGAGTAAATGAGATGGCCAAAATGTGCCCCAAGCTGTACAAAAATAAGACTATTGCTATTAATTTAAATAAAATAGAAAAGACTTTTGAAAAACTATTAAAATTTTATAGCAGCTGTTGAAAAATAAAAAAGTTTAAAAGTATTTAAAGTGATTTACTCTCTTTGAAGTCACTGTATAGCACCTTTAATATTGTCATATAATACTTAAAAAGATCAGAGTAGGGAAAAAACATTAGCTAAACTTATAAAAATACTTTATTTATGATAAGTTATGTATAAAAATAAGCCTTCAATTAATGAATTAAAACATCAAAATAATCAAAGTACAGTAAAGGATAGAATTTTATTTATTTGTTTAATGCAGCAACAGCTAAAACATGTAGCGTTACATTATAGGATAGGGTTATTTTACTTTAGTACTTGCAACACACAAGTTACAAAAATAGTAACAATTAATAATTTCAAAGACTGAAAAAAACTGCTGTCCTGGTTTTTTTGGTTAAACCAGTTAGGATACATCCTAATCATCGTGCGTATACATTAACCTACTTAACACCATTGAGCTATTATGTACTACATACTAGAGGCGACACTGCCACTCTGTTCCACTCAACTGCGGTGCATACACCGCACTTTAATCAGTCACTCGCTGGGCGCCTGTAGAGTTGTCACGTGTTGTGTTGATTTAAAAAAAATCTCTTGATAAAAATATGCTGTCGTGTGTACTTAGATATTGCACAAATAATTCAAGTAATGTCAGTAAAAATCAAGCAATTACTTTTTATCGGTAAATAAGATACTTAATCAATAAAATTATTATATATCAATAATAAAACAAATTATTTCTAAGATGCCATCTTGTGTAGTGGAATATAGATTTTGATATTAATATGTTCAGATGCGACATTTCTGTGGGTACTTTTTTTAAAGAATATTAACAATGCTATAAACATTAATAAATTCCCCTTAACCACTCGTGGTAAGCTTAAGTTGCTTGTATTACGAGTGGTTCACGCCAGTAGTCGAATGGCGGATTCGAACCCATGACCTTTTTGAGTTCGCGGTCCGCGCCCTGCCATTAGACTACTGTCGCTTCAACTTACCTACGGTACTTAAGTATAGGACGAATATATTATTATACACATTTTTTTTAGAAACATGTATAAGTTATTATAATTAGGCTAAATTTTTCATGTTTAAATCTGCACATTATTCTTTTATTTTATTTTTAGGTATCCACATCAAAGTCAAAGTGGAATAAATTCGTCCATTTTAAACTCTCGCGTGCCCAGCATTTATGAACGGCTCTTATTATAATTTAAATAAATATATTTATGATGTAAATATGTTAATAAGTTTTGTTAAACATACATTTAGTATGTTTTTTTTTAAATATTTGACATAGATACCTTTTAAAATATTCAGATAAAAATATCATTAAAATGCAATATTTGTATTATTTTACTAATTACATAAGTAATTAATAAAAAAAATGATTATTTCATAACAAAGAAAGAATAAAATATAAAAAGTGACAGGTGACAACTGTCGTATATTTTAACCAAATATTTTAATTAAAATATATTTATATTATATTCCTGAAATTCCGAAAAATAACGTTTTATGTAAATAATATATTTCAATATTAATGAATATGTGATAATATATTCATATATCATTCATTATCATATTCATATTCAGGCAAACGAACTTGTATATCATTTAATACAAGTTCGTTTGCCTGAAGTGATGACACGAAATGACGATGGCCGAATACACCAAGAATATATTTTATTTTGCAACATTAATGCCAGGGAGAACTTTAAAGAAATATTAAATGAGAAAATAGAACAGCGTCAAAATAACAAAATCAATGCTCATTTCACTTCTACTGATCCCAAGAAAACAACGAATGCCGCGTTTTTATTGAGATGCTAGAGCGTTTTATTGAGATTGTCACCAAAAGAAGCTTTGAAACCATCAACTGTAAGGGGTTATAGTTATAGTAGTCACTTCAAGATGCAACGCCTGGTGATTCATCGTACACAATATTAATATTAGATTGCTTTAAGGCGATAAACAAAGCTCGAGAACTAGGTTTTTCTTTTAATTTCAAGATTTTGATTTTTACTAAATTATAGACTTTTGAGTGCTGTAGATATATTTTTACATTTTTAATTTTTTTACATTTTCTATGAATATTATCGCTCCAATACATTCACAGCCGGATTTCCTACGATGTCAAAATTGTACCGACGGTAGGCTGTTTAAAGGTAAGAAGGGATTAAATATACACATTAAACGATGCCATAGTAAAAATTCTTCGGCTTCACAGCCTACCGTAGAAATTCATGACTCTTCTGATAATATACCTAATGACACAAAATCTTCACTTTTTTCGAAACAATTATACAATTTGTATAGTAACGTACCAGTGGTTAAAAGAATTCCAAGAGGCGCGAGGATGCAACTTGCTAAAGCGTTATAATTAACCATTCAAAATTGTCTAACGAATTGTGAAAAAAGTTGGCAAAAATTATTTACATTCGCGTATTCCCACTTTAATTTTAGTAAAACAATAAATAAATCAATTACGTCTCAACTAAAAGAAAATTCTTTTCAAAATTTGAATTACCCGATTATTACTCATTTCCCTCGACCTTATCCTAAATTTGATTTTAAAAAGTAGTTGAATCAAAAGTAATGGACGGCAACTTAAAAAATGCATCCCGTATTTTATTCTCAGACATCCTCGCTCCTCGTAATGTCGAAACTCTTGAAGGCCTTCGTCAGAAACATCCTTCGGTCAATCCTTCCCAGAATTTACCGCTGCCTCCCAATACTTCTATGCAACCATTACAAGTTTCCGAAAAAGACACTTTAAACGCAATATTGTCATTTTCGAATGGCTCTGCCGGCGGCATTGACGGGATTACGCCTCAGCATCTCAAAGACCTTGTAAGCGTATCTGCCGGTGACGCCGGTAGGGTACTTCTTAATGACATAACAAAATTATGTAATTTTATGCTTTCTGGTAATGTCAATCCCAATTTCATTCCCTACTTATATGGGGCAAGATTGTGTGCCTTCAAAAAAAAGGATAACGGTATCCGTCCTTTTGCTGTTGGTTCTACATTTCGACGCTTAACTTCAAAATTAGCTTGCAGGCACATAATCTCAAACCTTAAGACAAAATTTCAACCTACTCAACTAGGCTTTGGCACCAAAGGTGTCTGTGAGGCGGCGTTACATTCGGTGTGTACTTTCTTAACTAATTCCGATGCAGATGTTCTTCTGAAGGTTGATCTTAGAAATGCTTTCAACTCCATTGATAGGATAACCCTGCTGAAAGAAGTGGCTAACAATACCCCCGAAATATATCATTACGTTTGGCAATGTTACAGTCAAAATTCAAACTTGTTTTATCAAAACCATATTATTGAGTCTGCTGTCGGTGTTCAGCAGGGTGATCCATTAGGTCCAGCTCTTTTCAGTTTGGGAATTCAACCTATTATTTCAAATTTAAAATCCAAGCTGAATGTCTGGTCTGGTCTGGTCCATCTGGACGACGGTACACTGGGAGGTAAAGCAGATGACGTCCTCAATGATCTTACTCATATTTTTCAAAATTTTAAAAATATTGGTCTTGAACCAAATACAAATAAATGTGAAATATTTATTTATAATAATTTATCTAATTCTAAAAGAGATACCTTAATTCAAAATTTCAATCAGATTTCTCCAGTAATAAAAACTGTCAATTCGGAATCGCTTTACCTGCTTGGTGCTCCGTTGTTTTTCGATAGTATTAAACCTGTTTTAAAAACAAAATTTGATCAATTTTTAAATCACGTTGATAAATTATATATTTTAAACCCCCATATTGCCCTTACCATTTTAAAATATTGTGTCCTTGTACCTAAATTTACATAATTGTTACGCTCAAGTCCAGTCTGGAAATGTTCGGATATTATAAAAAATATTGATAATAATCTTAAAATTGCTTTAGAAAACATTCTAAATTTGAGATTAAATACAATATCCTGGAATCAAGCCACTTTACCTATCAAATTTGGTGGAATTGGTATAAGAAATATTTCTAGGGTCGCATTGCCTGCTTTCCTTGCTTCCGTGCATAGTGTCAATGACCTATGTAACACAATTTTAAATAATAAAGTAGACCTATGCTTTGCTGCGGAGGCAAAGCAAATATGGCTAACGCTCTGTCCCGGCGAAAATGTCCCACTGGAAGTTAACCAACAAAAACAGTGGGATATTCAGTTGGTACAGTGTCCACAAAAATTTTTTTCAAAATTTCCATATTCAACAAGATCAGGCTCGCCTTCTAGCTGTTTCGACTAAGGAATCTAGCCACTGGTTACATGCTCTACCATCAAGTAATCTCGGCACATTGCTTGATGGGGAAAGTTTGCGCATCGCCGTAGGAATCCGGCTAGGAGTGACTATTTGTCAACCTCACCAGTGCCCCTGTGGTAGCAGCGTCGATGAGTTTGGGCTCCACGGACTTTCATGCAAAAAAAGTGCAGGTGGCTTTTCCCGTCACGGTTCTTTGAACGAAATCATCCGAAGGGCTCTTGTCTCTATAAATATTCCCTCGGTTTTAGAGCCTTGCGGGATATTTAGAGACGATGGCAAGAGACCCGACGGTATGACTTTGGTCCCTTGGGAGAGAGGTAAAGCCCTAGTGTGGGATGCTACTTGCATTGACACTTTGGCGGCCTCTCATCTCAAGGGTACCTGTTTTAGACCCGGGGCGGCATCAGAGGCAGAATTATTAAATTTAGTAAATGGCGCAAATATGAGTCTTTGAGAAATAACTACATATTTGTGCCATTTGCTGTAGAGACTATCGGTCCGTGGGGTCCACGTGCAATGAAGTTTCTAAAGGAACTGTATCCACGACTGGTCGTCGCTGCTGGTGATAAGAGGGCTGTTTCTTTCCTCGCTCAAAGGCTAAGTGTAGCTATTCAGCGAGGAAACGCAGCCAGCGTTCTTGGCACTATACCACGGGGAGCAGGTATTTTTGACGATTTAAATTTTTAGTTTTAGGTTTTCTATTTTATAGTTTCTTCTTTTATATTGTATATATAATTAGTTTTAATCGTAAATATTATAATTTTAATTATTATTTTAGTTAAGTTCTTTATTATAATGTTAAATTTAGAACAACAAATAGCCTGCATTTAAATTCGCCTTTGTTTGTTATCAAATAATATTTTTTTTAAATGCAATTGTGATATAATATTATGTAATATTACATTAAATAAGCAAATATAATATATAAATAAATGACAAAATATGAATATTGTTCTCGATATAATTTACGTATTTAACAATACAATCTACCATTACCTACGGATCGTTCTACCTGTGTTTATTCTATGATAAAAAAAACCAACCGCGCGAACACAGAGTAGCGCACATTTTTTGTTTGAGATAGCTGCTCTAGTACGTAAATACATATTACTTCAATGCTTAACACTCATTAATTGGAACTTTATTAATATATAAATTGTGTAATAATTATAAAAACCAACTGCCAAAATCGGCTTTTTTAAATCTTCATATCTTTTTTCCACTACTGCATAGCTGCATGTACCTTTCTGATTCTTTATATAGAAGATCTGTACTTTCAAATGACATAGATTTGATCTCTGTACAGTCTGGGGCACAGGTTGATACAATTTTTGGCCATCTCCTTTGCCAAATTCTTCTCTAAATGCCTAATGCCTCTAAATGCCTCAAATGCCTAAAACCTGCTATTGAAATAAGAGGCTCAGGTGGTCGACAGCGGAAATTCGCCTATATAAACGTACATATATATATAATATTTCTTTGACTTTTAGGTCGCGGCTCTATTCATTTGGTCTAGGCAAGCGATCCGTTGACGGTGATCAATCCAGCGATGACTTTATGAGTGACGTTGACCAAGCTAACGTGCCCGAACTCTTTGACCAATATGACGACGCTGCAGGTATTTTATTATATTTTTAATTACTACAAAAACAGCGTCAGAACACAGAATATATTATTGAAAATTCATTATTATCCTTATGGTGTTGACGCTGTATGCAGCCCTTTGCGCAGTCTTTCAAGTTAGAAAGTAACCAAGCTTAGCAGACTGATCATCATCATTATCATCACCATCATCATTACAACCCTTCACAACGCCACTGCTGAACATAGGCCTCTCCCAAGGAATGCCACAAAGCACGGTCCTGAACCACCTGCACCCATCGAATTCCTGCATGTCTTACTAGGACATGCACGAATGGATATTGCCATCAATATTAGTTGAGAGACATACAAATCCAAAGTTGTTAAAACATCTTTGTACAAATCAATAAATACTCTAATGCCCACATACTCAATCACTATTTAATTTTAAGATGCCGTTAAGACGACACATCGAAAATAAACGTTTAAAATGGCTCCGGGCTATCGTCGGACTGATCCGAGTGAATACATAATTTCTATTAAAACTTTAAAAACACCATTACAAGGTCTAAAATTGCGTAGCACCCGCGGCGATTAAGACCGCTTAGAAATTGTCAGAAAATTAAAATAAAATAAAAAAATTGATTCAAGTAATCAAAATTATGAGCAAGTAAATTACGAATATTGATGTTGTGAATATGTTTTAGTGATTCCCAAGCATATAGATTAAGTAATTTCGTTGAAATTGTAAATCAACTATAGTTAAGTTTTAGAGACGTTTTCGCAAATAATTATAATTGAGTAAAAATTATGCAATTGTGTTTTTGAACAAGCAAATTCAAGATAAAGACATGAATTTACCTATATCGAAATTCCAGTTTCGTCAGTGGTATCATAATCCTATACTACTCGATGAAAACAGGTACATTTTTTCGCGGTGTCGCCTTACCTTCCATGCTGTCTCTATCACTTTAAGTCAAAGTACCACGATACTTAACGACATCTTAAAATTGAATAGCGTTTGAGCATTTGGGCATAAACTACTTAACATTCAAATACTCTTCAAAAATAATTAAATTTATATTTTTATTTTTTGTTTATCAGAAACAAAAAAAACTCTAGAAAAAGGAAAAGCAATATATTTTAACTTTTCTTAATGATACTTTTATCAGTGATAAACTTAAAAGTGCTGAAAAGGGTGCTTTTTATATTAAAAGCATAATTTCTATGATTAAATTTAGATAATAATTAATTGTTTCAGTTTATGAGGTCAAACGCGCACGACCATACAGTTTTGGACTCGGTAAGCGTCTCGCCGACGATTCAGAGGAGAATGAAGATAAACGAGCCAGAATTTACGACTTCGGATTAGGCAAGAGACCATATCTCTACAATTTCGGTCTTGGCAAACGAGCTAGAAGTTACAACTTTGGTCTTGGCAAACGCCTCAGCAAATTCAATTTCGAACTAGGTAAGAGGCAGCGAGACATGCACCGCTTCAGCTTTGGTCTTGGCAAGCGATCCAGCGATGTGATTGAGAGCGAAAACTATATGGACGAGTAAATTATACATACCGCGAATACGTTTCAGATGGAACTCACGTGGAATTAAATCGTTAACAAATTTTAAAATAAAAGTATTTGTGTGTGAATCTGACCACAAATGTATTTTCTATTTAATCTTTTTAATATCTTTATTTTCATTAATATTGGACTGATTTAAAAAAGTAAAGCTTTTTCTCCTTGACTTTTAAATCTATCTATCGGGTGTTTGGTCAGATTCCACACAACTAAATTGTTATTTAGTTTAAAAAGAAACTAAATAACAATTTTATTTATTTTCAAACTAAAGTGTAATAACTCATTTTTATAAGCATGTTAAATATTCCTTGTGTAATAAACCTATTTAGTTGTGATTTATCAGCTAGTATTAAAAACGAAATAAATTTATTTGAATTTTTAAAACTGACAACAAATATGGCGACTATTTTAAAACATTGTTATCCTAACTTCGTATTTTTACATATAAAAATATTTTTTTATTAAAAATTGTGATAAATTTCACGTGAGCGTCCATTCCTGCAGTTAGTTTTAATAATTTATATTTAAGCTCCTAACTGATCGGTTTCAATTTCAACTAATGTATGCCAAATGTTAAACCTTGCGAAGAAATATATATATTGTATAGAATAAACAAAAAGTATTTTATGATCTGATTCAACTATTCTATCATCATATTAAATCTTATTGATAATGTTATTGGCCTTGAAATTTCAGCTATTAAATGTATTACGGCATTGAATAAAATAACGTTACTTTTGTATATTACTGTTAATGTGTTGTAGTTTTTTGTATAGTCGTTAATGTAAGTTGAAAGTTGAAACAACTTACCTATTTCATTCATGGAGTTACGATTTTGATAATGGAGTACGAAATAAAATAACGCTTAAAATTTTTTCTTTTTTACTAGTATAGGAAAAAGTAAATTTAATGACTAGCTATTTAAAATTTATTTATTCTGATGTTTTTGGATTGAGAACTTCCATCATTTCAATATAAAGTATCATCACTTGATGTTAAGATATTTGGTTTCTTAACCTAACACTTCTTTTTTAGAAGCATTAGTTATCGTATATATATATATATATATATATATAAGTATATCCTACCTTCTGTTTGGTGAATATATTGAATGATAATCGTAAAGACTCTCGCAATTTCTACTCTTATTATGTTATATAAAATACGTGACACTTCTAGTCAATTATGATCTCAATTTTCACTCCTAACAATTCGTAGCTCTTTGAAACTAGTTTTAGTATCAGTAAGTAAGTTTCTTGAAGACTAAAAACGATGTGTTGTTTTGAATATAATCATGAATATACAAAATGTATTAAATTATACAAATCCTAGGAGGTGGCATCATTATTTGTTATTTATTAACTTTTCCTTATCTTGTCCTATTTTTTTTTCCCACCGCGGAAAATTATTTTCCTTATTAATCCTAAAAATCCCATTTGTTCTCATAAATGTAAGACGTGACGATATAAATCTGCAACAATCTGCTACGTGGAAGTCATTTTCTTCTGAGACTGTATATTAATCTACCCCAGTAACAGAATATATAAGTAACAAAGCCAGTAAAGTAAAGTAAGCGATATAGTAAAGGAGGAAAAGGAGGAGAAGACGGAGCCTAGTTTATCTCTAATAAACAGATTTCTTTTCACTGAGAGCACTTGGAAAACAGCACTTCAAATTATAATAGACGCAGTGAAAATTAGTTCTTAATTATTAAGTCCGTGACACACACACACACACACACACACACACACACACACACACATATATATATAGTACCAGATTATATTTGACCTCACTCATCAAAGACTGGCTGAAATCACCGAGGAGCGAGTTTCTCCAAACAACTGGGTCTAAGCTAGGTCTAGCCTGGCAAAGATATTTATCTTGTAATTCGCTGCATTTCAGCCACAGAAACCATTATACATTGCATCTCAATTCAAAATTTGCTATCACTATATAGATTCTAGATGTTAGACAATTCGTCACGGTGCCATTTTTAATAATTTTCTGTCGCATACAGCCGATGGCGTTTCAACGAGAATGAGAAACGAGCGAGTAAGCATATTGAGTTATCCAATTTTATTTTTGTGGCGTTTTATTTATTTGAGCGTCCGTGCATTTTTAGACTTCTATAGTAGAAGTTAGTTAGACATGTTCACAAGCTTCAGTAGTTTATTGCCATCAGATGGACTGCCTCGTTGGTCTAGTGGTTGTAGTAGTGCGACTGCTGATCATGAGGTCCTGGGTTCGAATCTCGGGTCGTGTCAAAAAAAATTATTGAGTTTTTCCGTCAAGAAATTCTTAGTTGGCCGGAGTCCAGGAAGTTGGCGCTGTCTCACCCCCGTGCCTCGGAAAGCACGTAAAGCCGTTGTTCCTGCGCCTGATCTCCCTCCAATCGTGTCGGTTTACCGTCCATCGGATTATGAGAGTGAGGGAATAGAGAGCGCACCTGCACTTGCGCATACACTTGGGCACTATAAACCTATCCTACGCCGATGGTTAGTCTCCGTGAGGCAGGCCGCCTAGGTCGAAATTCGGTCTGGAGGACATCATTCATCAATGAAAACATATAACGCGTTGTGCAAATCCAATGTAAACTATGAACACAACGTAATTGATCTCATTGGACAGCCGCGAGACGATATGGTGTAGTGGATATTGTTACTCCGCATATGTTAAACAGTGAACTTTTTAAGCTATATTGAATGGATGATTGGAAGTAAAAAGTACTTTACCGTAGTCATCATTATGAACCTGTCAACAATCCGTCGCTCATACAGGCCTCTTTTATGTATAGTTATGACAATTTTTATAAAAATGTACAAGAATTCTAGAAACTTCTCAGCTCTAAGTTGTAGAGCATGGGCTGCAGCATCTTCCTCCTAAGCGTGGCAAATTTGGGGCAATTTATGAGAAAAGTCTATGTTCAGAACCGGACTTTTATATGCTGTAATTAATGGATAGATTACAGTAACTTACATACATACATACATAAACACTCACGCCTGTCACCCAGAGGGGTAGGAAGAGACTACAGACTTCCATTTGGCACGATCCTGACACACCTCTCTCGCCTCCTTCACATCCATACACCTACGCATACATGCTCGTCGGTTAAGGGTACTCCTAATTTGGCCCGTTTTCAAAATATCGCCAATTTGGTCGATAAACTTTTTTCTAGGGCGTCCCTTTCCGACTCGGCCGTTCACATCTGCCATATAAATTTGCTTTGTCACTCTTTCCTCATTCATTCTTTCTACGTGACCAAACCACCGAAGCATTCCTTTCTTAATTCTGGTCACAATATCATCTTGCATACCACATTTATCTCTTATCACGCAATTTCTCACCCTGTCATTCAGATTCAACCCTAGCATATTCCTTAAAGACCGCATTTCTACATCATTTATTCTACTTTCGTGCTTCTTCTGCCACACCCAGCTTTCACTACCATACATTAAAGTAGGTACTAACACAGCATTATGAATTACCATACGTGCCTGTTTTGACACATTCTGGTTCTTCATAATAGAGTGTAGTGCCCCATTCACTCTATTCCCTGCATTTACTCGTCGTTCTATATCCCTATCATATCTACCATCCCTGCTAAATACACATCCCAAATACACAAACTCATTACAGTAACTATCATACTTACCTAAATAATTTAACTCACGTTCAAATATAGGTAAACAATTTACGGATAAAATTAAAAACACATTTTCGCATGTGCAATCAATCTAGTTTTGGATTGCAATTTTGACGTGAGCCGTAAAACTGTTTATCTTGCAACCTGGACAGGTAAAATAATTACAAGCGTTCTCGTCGTTGGATGTTATAACATTACCCTGCTCAATAATTTAAAATCGCTATATGTTATGCGTTTTGCAGCTACCAATCACTTTACATATTTGTGCTTACTAGTTTTAGTGATAGGTGATAGGATTAGGTTTAGCACGAATAGGTCGGCTCAACCGGGGAAAGACCACGTTTTATGTTTTTTTTTTGTAGAATAAGGGTGATAAAGTAGAACACAGGCTAACTGATGGTAAGTGAATGCTGTGGCCCATAGAAATCTACATTTATCCTCAGTTATCAAAAAGCAGATGCATTGTCACCCCTGAGGTCTAAGACGTAATGCCTCGTTCCCAGTAAAAAAGGGTCTCCGGATCTCTACACTCACCATACAAAACACAGCAGAATCAAGCTGCTATTTTGCACTGGTATTATGTCAGAGCGTGGTTCTTCCCCGATTGAGCAGACCCATTCGAGCTACAACCGTGGCTGTACCACGTATTACACGTTTTCACAGAATGCCAGCCTAAAATAGCTGATCAATGCTATTGTTTGTATGGTGAATGTTTCATCTTATTCCTCAGGGGTAGAAACGCATTTGCATTTTGCCCCTTATCTAGGATAGATATGGATCTTTATGGGCCACGGCATCCACATACCTTCAGGAGGACCGTGTGCTCGTTTGTCACCCTTATTTTATAAAAAAAATAGCGGTCACTTAGTGGTCCAAATTCGACCGTCATTAAAATTTATAAGTGGTATAATAAACAAGCTCTATCTATCTTCTGCTTCTCTTTCTTCTTCTTACTGCACTTTTTCTTCATATAAACCATAACTATCCTGGATCTCACATTCCTCCATGCGCGTCGAGGCTTAATTTTTACATAAATTATTTCTTACCACCGATTTCATAAGCTATGTGGAAATCCTTTTATATAATTTAGTGCTTTGAAGTCAACATTTATTTTATTTAAAGTTTTTCACAAATCTTCTCAATGTTTTCATTCCTTAAGCTGAAATAGCAAGTGTAATAGAAAAATCACAAATATTTTCGCTATGTTCGCGTATCCATAAAGATGATCCGGTTCAGCGCCGCCCTGTTGAGACATTGAGGAGAATTTGCCTATCAAATGTGTATTTGTCACGAATATTTTTACCTCTGATTCTTAAAATTGAATGTAATAGTTTTTTTTTATATAATAAAGGTAGAAACTATCACAGTCAACTTGAAGGTAAGGTAATATACATCTACTCTCGGTTAAGAATCAGAATGTGGATGCGTTATCATCCGCGATGACTAAGATGGAATACATCGTTTCCAGTGCTAAGGGTCTACGGTTCTTTACTTTAACTATAAGGAACACAACAGCATGCTGCTATTTCGTGCTGAAATAAAAATAGCTGCGGCTACGAAATTTATGGAAAATAGGTAGGGTACTCTGCAAGAGAAAAAACTGACATATTTACACATACCATTCAATACGTATTATATAATATTAATATATTAGTTTATAAATATACACACTTATACACACACACATATATATATATATACATATAATATATATATATATATATATATATATATATATATATATATATATATATATATATATATATATATATATATATATATATATATTTAAATAAAATTAAATACATAGGTAGTATAACAATAAAATTATACAATCTAGGATGTTATTTTAAAATATTTAATCACTACATAACTTTCACACATTTCTGTGAATCACAGCATCCAATAAACATCAGGTGGACTATGTGTCCGTTTGTCACCCTTATTCAAACAGTAGCACGGTCTCCAGTTCTCTACACTCTAACCACACGAAACACAGCAGCAGCCTTATGCTAGTTTTTCACACGTTTTTTAACTTTCACACATTGACTTTCAGTTTGTTCAGTGTCATAGAATATCTTTAATATAGACTTAGCATCACAGAGTCATGGAGTATACAATAAATACATATAAATAGTTTATAAGATATAAATATCACCATCATCATCATTACAGCCCTTCATGTCTTACCTGGTCGTCACTCCACCTAAATGGGGTCGCCCTACATTTCGCCTAAAGGTACGAGGCTGCCTTTTATCATTATTAGCGTCTTCCAATACCACACAACGAGAAAATAACGGCACCGAACTAGCGACGCTGATAATGAAACTGAAAGTCTCTACGGATGCTATTAACGAGCTCAAGACAATACTGGAAACCTTTGTTGATAATCAAAATGCAAGATTAGACAATATAGAAAAAAACTAGCACTTGTCACAAATCAAAATGTAATCATACAACAAACCAATTCGGAAATAGAAAGGTCCATAAATTTCGTCTCACACAGAATAGATAACCTGCAAAAAGATGTCTCCAACATAGAAAAGGATCCCAAAGCTCTTGAGTCACAAATAAACAATAAATACCAAATTCAACGCCTTGGAGAAATACATTCGCAAGACGAGTATTGAGGTACGTAATATTCCTAAAATAAGAGGTGAAAATAGGGAGACTTTATTCAAATATGCACACACCCTAATCAGGAACTTAATCTATGTAACAAAATAATCTTCGTGATGTTTATCGTCTGGCAAGCAAGGCTGATGCAACATCCTCCACAATCGTAGCTGAGTTAGGGTGTAGTCTACATAAGAGTCAGGTAATTGATGCAGTAAAATGCTATATTAAAGACAATCCTAAAGAATCACTTAACTGTAATCATATGGGAATTATGAATGTTAAATCATCAATTTAAGTAAGTGAATATCTGACAACAAAATCTATTAGATTATACTTCCTTGCAAGAGATATAGCCAAAACTATGGGTTACTCATATTGTTGGACATCAAACGACAATGTGTACTTTCGCCGTAAAGAAGGAGATCCACACATTCTCATAAGAAACGAATCCCAGCTCTCCGAACTTAAAAATACTAAGTGACTAGACGTAAGATGTTTTATAATATTAGTTATCCTAGAATACTCTTATGTTAAATTAGTTACGTTTAAGAAAATATACACTAAGCTATCCTTTTTTTTAATAAACATAACCTACACTATTTCATATGCACTCCCACACATAACCCACAATCATTTAATGCATACCACAACTTGTTTACTTAAGATCAAACTTAATCAACAATCACAATTTAGTCACTTACTTACTAAACAAAGACTATACAACACAAAATATATTGAGTCTTACAGTTTTTAGATTATCATGAACTGTAAAAAAATAATATTGTATAAAATAACTTGTTACTATTTGATTATTTATACGTTAGGACTTAAAATAGATTATCATAACCTTAATAATTAGATGCGGTATAAAATATTAAGCCATCCTAAGACAAATAGTATGACGTGGTTGCAATCATTTCGACACCTATTAATAAATATACATAAAGGGCGCTAATATAATAGAAATATCAAATAATCTAGATAATATTACAAATTCAGAATTTTATATTTGCAATCCTGAGGATTTATGCCCTATAATAAGTCAACCAAAAAAACTACACAAATATTCTATGTCAAAATATTCGAAGCATAACATGAAACTTTGATGGTTTAACTGTGCTTATAAAAAGTATGCACGTAGATTTTGATCTAATTATACTGACTGAATGTTGGCTGTCCTGCTCTGGTCCATACCTTTATTAGAATCGTATTCTTCTCACGCCACGAAACATTCTTACAATCAGAACGACGGAGTGCTGATCTATATTAAAGATAACTTGAAATGCACCGTTGAAGAGCCTACTTTTCAAGAAACTAACTGCTTGATAATTAAATTTGGAACACATACAGTAGTGATAGGGATTTATCGTCCATACTGCTTTAAAAACGATGCAACAAAATTTTTTTCATCCTTGAACCAACTTCTCGCTGAACTAAAATGCTTAAAAATAACGTTCTATTGGGCGATATTAATATAGATATGTCCCCTGATAATAGAACCAGCAAGCGGAACAATATTTAAATTTAACAGCATCCCATAGACTTCTTCCAGCTTTTACGTCGTCAACTCGAATGTTCACATGTATTGATCATTTATTACTGAAAACACGTCAGCCATTTGTAGCTGTAAGCCTTAGTCTTAAAATCAAACAACCTCAATGCTATTTTAACAGAATTAATTGAAAAATTGGTCACGTTCGTCTTAAGCAGTTTCTATTAGACGCAAATTTTGGTCAAATATATGACAATAATAATCGTGAAGAAGTAGGAAATTTCTTAGTAGAAACTTTATCAAAAGCACTGGAAAACAACATTAAAATATAAGATTGTCCCATCGTAAAGCCACATTAAAGCCATGAATAACTCCTGGCATCTTAAAATGCATGAGAAATCATGATAAATTACATAAGAAACTTAAACTAACACCCGATAAAGAAATGCTAAAAATAAAATATCGTAGATATCGCAATTACTGTAATGATATTCTTAAAAAACTTAAAATACAGTATCAAAGCAGTGAACTTCAAAAAGCCGGCAATAACTGTAAAAAGATATGGGAAGTAGTAAAAAGTACAACACATCTCAATAAGCATAGTTTAGAGGCAAACGATTTGCTGGGACAACTTTCCGCTCCGGTAGAATCTGTTAATGAATGTATAATAAATATTATACTAACGTCGGTGTGAAATTAGCTAACAAAATTTTGACAAGTAATCACAATAAACCTGATATACATCAAACTACAAATAAACCATTTGTTATGCTAGATACTGATTACGAGGAGGTACATAATCTCATTATGTCATTAAAAACAGTTGTGCTACTGTGACTTGCTAAAGACCTACGGACACATACTTGTTCCCCCGATAACATACCTATGCAACATCTGCCTTTCTACTGGCATCTTTTCTTGCGCTTTTAAGGGAATTATTATCCGTCCCATTTTCAAAAGTGGTGATAGAGGCATTGTCTCAAACTACCGACCCATATCAATTTTATTAACATCTCTGTCAAAAATTCTGGAACGCGTTATTAACAAAAGAACTTGTAAACTACCTTGAAACAAACAAGCTTCTTGCAGAGCAGCAATATGGTTTTCGTGCTGGTAGGTCTACGGATGATGCGGTTCACAAGCTCATAGATTGTATAGTTCGGGGGATGGATGGCGGAAAAAAGTGTCTTGTGATATTCCTGGACTTAGCTAAGGCGTTTGAGACTGCCTCTGTCCCACTTTTGATAAATAAACTTGAGAGGCTTGGTATTAGGAATTTACAGCTAGATCTATTTAAAAGTTATCTCACAGATAAAACACAGTGCGTAAATATAGGAGAGCATACTAGTGATGAAGAAACAATAACGTACGGAATAGCTCAAGGCAGTATACTGGGTCCGACTTTATTTTTGGTTTAAATCAATGATCTGTGTTCCATGAAGGTATCTAATGGGAGAATTTTGTCCTTTGCGGATGATACAGCTTTGGTTTTCAGCGGTAATATTTGGAAAGATACGTTTGCTTGTGCACAATCCGGATTAAATAGAGTTCTTAAGTGGCTAACTGGGAACTTGGTAACGATTAATATCGACAAAACTAAATATGTAACATTTGCAATCCGTAATGTCTCTCTCCCCTTAGATGAAAACCTTTCGCTTATAGCTCATACCTGCGATCTGGTAAATGGATGTAGTTGTACCGGATTAGAAACTATTGCAAAAATTAGATACCTGGGAATAATTATTGACCAAACCTATCTTTTAGGCCTCATATTGAGCAACTTACGGCTCGTGCACGCAAACTCATATACGTCTTTAGAATACTTCGCCAAATTGCTGAATATAAAATTATACGCGCCATATATTTCGCCCTTTGTCAATCCATATTCACATACTGTATTTCTGTATGGGGAGGTGCAGCTAAATCCTATGTAATGTCTCTGGAGATGGCCCAAAGAGCCATCCTAAAGGTGGCAAAGTTTCACCATTTCCTTTACCCGACCAGGGATTTATACAAGGAATGGAATGTACTAACGGTTCGTCAACTCTTTATATTGTACACTGTCCTAAAACAACATCGGCCCTTCGGCACTACGTGTACAGAGAAAGGATATTGTCTGTGTCCACCAAAAATTTAGAAAAGCATTTGCAAAGAGGTTTTTTTGTTAAATTGCACTTTTACTATATAATAGAGTAAACCGTATACTGGGTATATAAATAATTTACTATTAAAACATGGTTACTCACTAAAGACTATGATGATAGTGAGGCTCTTATCAAAACAATTTGATCATCCTGAACACACACACACACACACACACACACACACACACACACACACACACACACACACACACACACACACGCACACACACACTAATGCACACAAACACTAATGCACACACGCACACACTCACACACTCATATACATAAATTTTGTTGTTTTTTTTTTTCTCTTTCTAAAATTATATTATATTTCTTTGAAGTACACTTCTTACGAGTACATACTTTCAATGATTATTTGTCCAGTGGTGGAGGCCTGGTGGCTGTAGCACACGAAAACCTAGTATTAACACCAGTCTCTACAACTAGCATTTGTAATTTACTTAAAAAAAATTAACACATAATACCACAATAATAATGATAAAAAGATTATTATTATTATTATTGTGGGGCTATCAGTATAGTTTTCTCACCTGGTTGGGTTCTATAAATATATAATTATAAATGGAAATGAAAAGATATACATAAATATCAATAACATCAAATAAATATAAAAATACATATATAAATAAAAGCCCAACGAGATGGAGGCCCTCGGCAGGGGACGGTTAGGGGGAAAGGGAAAGAAACCGCCACGTAGTCCCAGCCGCCTCAGATGACCCGAGAGGCTGACTGGGATTAGCCCGTTTGCAGAGACGACTACAGGAATATTTTCGGTCGGCAGACCACCCCACATGTCGGTCACCTCGTGAGCCAGGTCCAGATATTTTGTTTGCTTATCTGTTTCGGCTTTCACGAGGTTCTCGTCACACGGAATGGTAATGTCGACCAAAAATATCCTTGACTGTGCCCGGTCCATCAGCACAATATCAGGCTTATTCGCAAGAATAGTCCTGTCTGTGATGATGGCCCGGTCCCAATAGAGCCTAGCGCGATCATTTTCAAGCACGGCTTCCGGCAAGTACTTGTAATACGGCAATTTCCGATCCACGAAACCGTATTTCAGAGCGAGCTCCTGGTGTAGAATTCTGGCTACTAAGTTGTGCCTGTGGAAGTACTCAGAGTTAGAAAGCGCCGAACAACCGGAGATGACATGCCTAAGTGACTCACCAGGATGGCGACAAGCTCGACAGATGTCGATGGTGCCATCCTTTAGGATCTATCTCCGATAGTTGTTGGTCTTAATAACCTGATCCTGTATTGCACAGACAAAACCCTCGGTTTTCCCGAAGAGGTCACCAAAGCGTAGCCAGTGGAGGGAGGTTACTGTGTCTACAAAAGGCCCATGTAGAGACTTGTAGAACCTCCCGTGGAGCTCCTTCTCCTTCCATACGGTCTCCCGGTTGGAAATTGTCTGCACTGCCGGGTCTTGCCATTGCTCGTTGGCTAAGGATAGAGGGGTAAGTCCTTTATCACAAGAAATGACGTCCTTATAACGGCCATGAGTGGCCTAACGGCCCACGAGACCGTATTTCAGAGCGAGCTCCTGGTGTAGAATTCTGGCTACTAGGTTGTGCCTGTGCAAGTACTCAGAGCTAGAAAGCGCCGAACCACCGGAGATGACATGCCTAAATGACTCACCGATAGAGGGGTAAGTCCTTTATCACTAGAAATGACGTCATTATAGAATGGATCATCCGATCTTGCCAGGAAGTAATTACGGAGGCTGCACACTTCGTGATTATGCATGGTGAGCGCGCTCAAGAAGTCACACCCACCATGCTTTCGCGGCAAGTACAGCCTCATTACCGACGATCTCGGATGATGCATCCTGTGGGACGTCATGGTAGTGCGGACTTTTCTATCCAGAGCGTTAAGTTCAGTCTGAGTCCACCTGAGTATGCCAAAGGTATACATGAGGACAGGCATGACCCAGCCGTTATATGCTTGTGTCTTATTCACACCGGACAAAAGGCCGTTAAGCACTTTGGTCAAGCGTGCATAAAACACGTCGCAAACTGACTGTTTCATACCAGCCTCATCGATACCGATGTTCTGTAACATACCTAGGTATCGGTATGTTTCAGCCTCGGAAAGGGTCCTTAAGTTGACGGGCATAGATAAGTCTATGCCCTCAGAGTTAGCAATCCTACCCCTCTCAACATGGAGTACCGCACACTTATCCGTCCCCAGCTCCATTCCAATGGAATTGCTAAATTCACAAGTGATGTTTAGCAATTCCATAAGATGGGAGCGACTGGAGGCGAATAACTTGAGGTCATCCATATAGACGTTTAGTCACTTTTGTCCCTCCTTTCCGTAGCTGAAATCCTCTCCCGGAGCTCTCCAGTAAGGTGCTGAGAGGGTTCAGAGAGAGGCAGAACCATGTTGGACTCAGACAATCGCCCTGGAAGATACTCCTTCCTATCCTTATGTGGTTCTTCGCAGCCATCATCCGCTCGCCCAGATGACAAAGGATCGTACTCCACTGCCCCATACACAGCTCGAGGAAGTCTCTAACTGTACAGTCTATCTTGTACAGTTTGAGGACTCTCTTTAGCCATGTATGGGGCACCGAGTCGAATGCCTTTCTGTAGTCTATCCGGGCGGCGGAGAAGTTCCGACGGTTGCGTTTCACCACTTTGCCAATGACCGCGTCAATGAGGAGTGGTTCCTTGGTCCCACGACCACCACCCCGACATCCATATTATTATTAAAAAAAGACACGTGACGGGGCGGTATTTGCTTGGGTCTGTGGTACCCTGGCCTTTAGGAACCAAATGGGTGATCCCAGTAGTAAAGAGGCTCGGGAGCGACTTCTGGTTGAGAAACTCTTGAAACTGTCGGGCGAGCACAGTGTGACACACCACGAATCCCTTCAGCCAGTAGTGATGCAGCTCGTTGAGTCCTGGACTTTTCCAGTTAGGGGCCCTACGGACCGCCCCAGCTACGTCATCCGGCGTTATGGTGACGGGGTCCATGGGCGTAATACCCGCACACTGACTCGCCACAACTTCCGTCCAAGGGCCCTCGTTGTGGTTTACGGGCTCTGACCACAGGCTGCGCCAGAATGCGACCGTGTCAGCCTGATTCGGTACTGGGCCCATTCCACTTACCATTGGTCGCTCCAATGATTTATAGAGCCTCTTCTGATCACTCTGGAAGAGACGATTCTGGTCGAACCGTGTCGACCTCTCGGTATTTTGCCGAATTCGCTTTCCCCAAGCAGCGATTCTCTGCTTCAGGTCGTCTATGCGCTCCGTCAGTTTTTGCATTATATCCGGCTAGGACAAAGTAACATTTGTCCCAGCAAACGCCATCCCGACGGTGCGCACAATCCTTGGCCTGGTATTGCCTGACCTGAAGCATATCAGTCTGCCGATGAGGGCCCTAGCCTTTGCGATACGTTCTTCAATTCTTGTTCTCCAGGCTCGGATAGCACTATTTTGTTCAGTAGTGCGTCCAGCCGTGGAAAGTTTGGCGCCTATAATACGGCAGACTGCCGGTGCGGCGCCAAAGAGAATTGAGTCCGTCTCGCAAAGGTCCCGGCTGGCTTCCAAATAGGTCCCCAGCATTGGGTTCAGAGCCTTCACGACAGCCCGATTCGCCTTGCTTAGGGCTATGCGGGGAAGTCGCGGTCGATTTTCGAGAGGCGTACTGCGCGTTTCCATAATCGCCTCTTCCAATGTACTCCTCATTTACTCTATTTCTAGTTCCTGGGTGAATATTCCATCATCATTTGAATCAACAACCACTGGGGTATTCACGGCGGCATCCACGTGTGCGGGTTGTTCTGCAACTTGTGGCACCGCACCCTCAGTCGTAGCGTTTTCATTTGATGAGGGAACAGCCTCACGTCGTAGCCGTTCGAGTTCGGCGCCATCAAATATATTTGAGCGTAAGATATACCGAACTCGATCTGCCAGGTTTTGCTCGGTGACAGTAATAGATGGCTCCAGCTCAGTAAAAAGACGATGCATCCTAGCCCGATACGCGAAACCTCCAATTTCTCCCCCTTTCGCCCTAAAATACGCCCGCAATGCGTTTGTATACATATTATACATATTGATGGTCCATCGCATGCGGCGTACTCCACCAGTGGCGGGTGCCGATTGCTGGGTCTGCGAAGACCCTGCCGACACCAAGCAAGCTGGTGGGGATGATGGATGCGAGGGGCTGCTGGGTGGTCGTGCAGCACCTCGCGCTTTGCTGGCGGTTCGCATGCTGTCGCGTCCATCG
The DNA here is from genome assembly GCA_036936625.1 of Parnassius smintheus behrii. Lineage (NCBI taxonomy): Eukaryota > Metazoa > Arthropoda > Insecta > Lepidoptera > Papilionidae > Parnassius > Parnassius smintheus. The sequence goes on along the minus strand of JAUPFT010000021.1, from coordinate 4,012,516 downwards.
CCAGCTCCAGACGCGCCCTGGCGACCTCCAGGCAGCGGCCCTTTGCGCAATCTTCTGTGTTCCGTCGTCCATACACGGCGTCATTTAACGGGAGACCCAGACCCGGCGGCGTTTCATGGTGAGGCCATATGCACAAGCGGGCCCTTGCACCATCAATTTTTGCCGAGGCACGGCGCTCACACCTCTTGGTAAGGTGCTGACTGACTGCGCGGACGTAGCGGTTTTGTCACATAACGGTCACGTCAGCGGGCGATGGGGTCGTCACTTCCCTACGCCATTATTATTATTATTTCCTTTTTATCTCCCGTTTTGGGGGGTAAAGAAAGATATATTCAGCGGGCTTTACACGAAGCTAAAATGATATATCCGTGTATATAAGCTATAAATATATAAAAATGTGTTCTTACTTCTTACCTATCATAGGACAAAAATTTACGCACAATCATACAGGTATTTAAAATAACAGCTTTCTGTAATTCTACATATATTGAAGAGTGTAACTGAAGTAATTTAGACTATTATGTAAGGATTTTGGTACTACTCCACTAGCCGAAATGACAATAGGAACCACTTTTACGTCTTTGGCGTGCCATTGACTTTTTATTTCCATTGTCAAATCGAAGTATTTCGTAATAAAATAACACATAAATTTCTTATTTTTTACTAGTTGTATAGGAAAATGTAAATTTAACGACTAGCTATTTAAAACTTATTTATTTTGATGTTTTCTGATTGAGAACTTCCGTCATTTAAATATAAAGTATCATCACTTGATGTTAAGATATTTGGTTTTTTAACCTAACACTTCTTTCTTAGAAGCTTGTTCATCACGATGGACTACTAATGCCTGTATCTATCCTTGATATAAAAATTCCTACCTTCTGTTTGGTGAATAAATTCAATGATATTTGTAAGGACTCTCGAAATTTCTACTCTTATTGTGTTATATAAAATACGTGACACTTCTAGTCAATTATGATCTCAATTTTCACTCCTAACAATTGGTAGCTCTTTGAAACTAGTTTTAGTATCAGTAAGTAAGTTTCTTAATCATAATAATGAATATACAAAATGTATTAAATTATATAAATCCTAGGAGGTGGCATAATTATTTGTTATTTAGAACTTTTCCTTATCTTGTCCTATTTTGTTTTCCCACCGCGAAAAATCATTTTCCTTATGTTCTCATAAATGTAAGACGTGACTATATAAATCTGCAACAATCTGCTACGTGGAAGTCATTTTCTTCTGAGACTGTATATTAAATCTACCCCAGTAACAGAATATATAAGTAACAAAGCCAGTTAAGTAAAGTAAGCGGTATAGGAAAGGAGGAACAGGAGGAGAAGAAGGAGCCTAGTTTATCTCTAATAAACAGATTTCTTTTTACTGAGAGCACTTGGAAAACAGCACTTAAAATTATAACAGACGCAATGAAAATTCAGTCTTAAGTTTTCTATTATTAAGTTCGTGACACATTGGTACCAGATTACATTTGACTCATTCATCAAAGATCGGCTAAAATCACCGAGGAGCGAGTTTCTTCAAACAGCTGGATCCACTAGTCCGGCAAAGATATTTATCTTGTAATTAGCTGCACTTTTACCGCTGGAACCATTTTACATTGCAACTTAATTTGAAATTCGCTATCACTATCTAAATTCTGGATGTTAGACAAGCCACCACGGTGCGATTTATTAATCATTTTCTGTCGGTGTAGCCGGTAGCGTTTCAACGAGAATGAGAAACGAGCGAGTAAGCATATTGAGTTATCCAATTTTATTTTTGTGGAGAGTCTGCGCATCTTTAGTCTTCTATAGTGGAAGTTAGTTAGAAATGTTCACAAGCTTCAGTAGTTTATAACCATAAGATCGACTACTTGCTTGTCACTTCAATATTGTTTAAACATTTGGCAGTCATTGAGGATTGTCGGTAGAATTGAAACCTATAAAATAACATTGTTATTTTGCGATTTTTAAATTAATTGTACTAAAATTTATAATATAATCATAAACGTTCGACTGGTTTTCACATCTATCAGTACTCCAAGCTACAATTGTAAATTGTAATTTTTATATGGTATATTCATTAATGAAAACATATGACGCGTTGTGCAAATCCAGTGCATACTATGAACACTACGTGATTAACATAATAATTTACAACAATACGCCATACTTATAGCACAGTTTAAAAAGACCTTACAGTTGTAAAACGCCTTTGATATCGGGTAAAGCCGCCGCCCGCGAAGGTATTTACGCGGCCAGATTGTATGCTAGGGGTTGTCACAAAAATGGCAATAAAATAATTTTGGATATTATAATACTTTTTATCATTAATAACATTATGTAAATACTTATAAGTTTAAAATATTCATTGAACAACATCATTTTTATTACTACAAGGAAAAAACATATTTACACTTGTACACAGTACGTACAACTGTGCCAAATATTTTCGTGACACTTTTTTTACAGATGTTTTCAGTTTTCAAATTTAAATGCAACTATGTAGTATATTTGCATTCGAATGAACAACTTTACCAAAAAAGGGAGGGAAATATAAGCATGACCATCATTTGAATTCAATTAAACTTAGTAACACATATTACTATAATAGTAATTTACCATTATAGATATTATATTTTTCGAAAACGGCATTTCAAATTAGTTAAATAAGTACTATAAAACACGCTCACACCAACCGCATGCGTTGTATAGCAGACTCAGAGAAGTGTCCTAGCACAAGGTCGTCCCGCCCCCTGCCTGCAACCCACCATTATTACTATGCAAAAGTTTCATTCGTTTCCCAACGGTAAGGTCTTTAAACTGTGTTTATAGCTAGCACGTTGGAGACGCGAGCTCATGAGTTTTACAAATCGGAAGAGCTTCCTACGCGCATATCATACGCGCAACATGTGATAGTTAAATATCTATAGACTCGGTGACGTGAATTTATAAAATTTTACCCATCAAAATATCGCCCAATGCTTTCATAGAAGTTTTCACTTCCAGTATCAGAAGGTGAATTATTGTAAACTATGCGGGATAAAACAGCTTGTAGCGTTACACGTTACGTTTTATACGTGGTAGACCCATGCTGCAGTTATATTAGTAGTATAGTTGTAGCACGAATGGCTGGGCTCGACCGGGGAAGAACCACGCTCTCACAGAATACCAGCGTAAAATAGCAGCTCAATGCTGCTGTGTTTCGTATGGTGAGTGTAGAGAACCGGAGACCACTTTTACGGGAAACGAGGCATTCCATCTTAGTTCTCACGGGTGACAACGCATCTGCGTTTTGATTCGTAATCGAAGATAGATGTAGATGTCTATGGGCCACAGTAACCACTTACCATCAGGTGGACTGTGTGCTCGCTTGTCACCCTATCCTATCAAAAAAAAAAACATCCTCCGCAAGATATAACGCTAAGTGTTGATTACTCACATAATATCGTTTCTTTCCATTCCTACCTTCACAGCTAGTAAAAGAGACAATAGCGTCCATCCCTTACATCCTATAAAAGTCCACTGTTGAACATAGATTGCCTCATAAGGGGGAGTTTGCTATAGTTGCCACGCTTGGCAAGGGAGTTGTCAATCGTTGTTTTTATTAAGAGTTGTTATCATCAGGAAGACGGTGTTGCCCATTTGCTGTTTCATTTTTCCTATGTCGCCTCACGCGACACCCACGAGACATACGTTTTAGTGGATATTATTACACCGCATATTTTCAACAGTGGACTTTTTAGGCTATATTATATCGATGATTGGAAGTAAAACGTACTTTATGAGCCCCGCACGTTAATATTGCGATTGAACCTTTCACAATAACAGCTGCGTGACGAAGTACAGACAACAAAAAAGTTAATCTTCTTTTCGTGTGAAGTGTTGCCACATTTGGTGAAAAAAGTTGGTAACCTAGGGTTAACGTACTCATCATTATTAACCGGTCAATTATCTATTGCTTGATAGATGACAGGCCTCTTTTAAAGTGTTACGCGCCGATGTCGACGGCACTAGTGCCATCTAGTATCAAATTGAAGAACTAAACTTTCTAGAAGCTCTACACTCGATCTTTCTGCGCTTGGTCGGTTGGCGCATTTACTCAAATATTCTGCATGTCCCTATATAAAGCCCTATATAAAGGCGCTGCAATACGCGATCGGGGAGGTATTGGAGTTGGCGACACAAGCGACGCTTCGGAGCGGAATAAAGTGAATCAGTGTGATTAATTATTAGTGTTTTTAACTTTAATTACTGTAAAGTGAATTAAAGTGTTAATTTAGGTAATTCTATCGGCAATTTTTATTGTCACAAACCTCAAGCTCGTCACAATTGGTGTCAGAAGTGGGATAAAATCATGCCGATTTTACCTAAGGAGGAAACGGAGGGTGTCCGTACCCGAAGTCAACGCCAGCAGGAGACGGACCAAAGAAGATTTGGTGGTGCAACGTCGCAGACTTCGGAGGGACAGCCGCCGGCTGCAGGCCCGCCAGTAGCTCCTACATCTGCAGCACCTGACTTAGGTGGTTTGATGGTTATGCTGCAGGAGCGGGCTCGCCGACAAGAGGAACAGGCCCGCCGACAAGAGGAACAGGCCCGCCGACAAGAGGAACAGGCCCGCCGACAGGAGGAAAAGGCCCGTCGGTTGGAAGATCAGCAGGCGGAACAGGCTCGTCGGTCAGAAGAGCAGATGCTCCTCATTAAGGACCTTCATGTTACCTTTGGGAAAGAGATAAAGGAGGTGAAGGATAGGGTGGCTCAACATGACAACCGCCTGTCGGAAGCTGAAACCCAAATCAAGGAAGCTAAAACCCAAATCGACCAAGTGAACAATCGGGTTGATTACGTGGTGGCTGACGTGAAGAAAACGCAGGACGACCTCAAACTGGGTGATGGAACTACAGCTCCCGTAGTAGCTACTACACCTTCGCTACGTGGGTTCAAAGTGCCACCGTTCGACGGGACTTCTTCCTGGTCAGCCTACAAAATCCAGTTCGAGGCTGTTATGAATGCGAACGGCTGGAATAAAAGTCAAGCCATGACTGCTCTCACACTAGGCCTGCGCGACCAGGCCTTAACTGTTCTGGAAGCTCTCGGTGAGGAAGTGACTTATGAGCAACTCCTTGAGGCATTGGAGGCGAGATATGGCGACGCTCACCTGGAACACGTCTTTCGAGCGCAGCTTAAAGATCGCGTGCAGCGTATCAACGAAAACCTGCAGCAGTGGGCTCTAGAGGTGGAGAAGCTGGTGCGAAAAGCATACCGGTCTGTACCTGCGCTCATTGAAGGGAACCTGGTGCAGACATTCATCGACGGCATCCGCGACCTGGAAGTCAGAGCTGCTGTGAGGCTCGGGCACCATGAGACGCTTAAGGACGCTTTGGCCCATGCACTGGAGGTGGAAGCCGTGCGGCAGGATCATCGTTCCCACCGCGTCAGGGAGGTTGCAGCAGCTACAGTTCGCGACTGCAACAAAGGATACAGCCCTAGGTGCTATGGCTGTGGGGAAAGGGGCCATCTTCGCTCCAGCTGCCCTAAGCGAACTGTAGAAAGGAGAGTTGATCGATCTCGAGAGGGTAGTGCAGCTAACGACACCGCCTGGCGGTGGCAGGATCTTCGTTCCCTCGCGCTAGGGAGGTTGCAGCAGTTACGGTTCGCGACAACAATAAAGGATACAGCCCTAGGTGCTATGGCTGTGGGGAAAGGGGCCATCTTCGATCCAGCTGCCCTAAGCGAACCCTAGAAATGGAAGGTGAACGATCTCAGAAGGGAAGTGCGGCTAACATCACCACCCAGCAGCAGCCGGGATACGACTTTACTATCAGACATCGCAGGGGGAAATCTCATGGCAACGCAGATGCATTGTCAAGAAGAGCTTGTCGTGAAGATTGGAGACATTGTACTAAGCAAAAGAGTAAGGAAGTGGTATCCGTGAGGATGCTCAGGACAGACCACCTCAGCAACGAGTGGAAGGACAGCCTATGACATGCACAGCAGGAAGATCCGGACATCAAGCCGATTCTGGAATGGATGAAGGCCCGTGCTACCAAGCCTAAGTGGAGCGACGTCTCAGCGATGAGTTCGACCACTAGAGGCTATTGGGCCCAGTGGGACGGCTTGCTGATTCAGGATGGAGTCCTGTGCCGCAAATAGGACAATGGTCGAGGAGACAGCTGTCGTTTGCAAATGGTTGTCCTTAAGGCTAAAGTGCCGAATGTTCTACAGCTGTGCCATAATGGTCGTTCAAGAGTCCATCTGGGAGTTAAACGAACTCTGCTGAAGGTCCGAGAACAGTTTTACTGGGTCCATTATCGTGACGACGTCGAGGCTTGGTGTTGTACATGTACAAATTGTGCGGCTGTGCGGGGACCTCAGACACGTAGTAGAGGAGCACCGAAACTGTACAATGTTGGTGCACCATGGGATAGGACAGCCCTTGACATTGCGGAGCCGTTACAGAAAGGCGCAAGAGGGACTCCTAAGATCGTCCATGTGGATCGCCTGGCGCGATATTATGGGGCCGATAATGCTCGGGACGAGCATGTCTTAGGAGGGGGCAGTGTTACGTGCCGAAGTCGACGGCACTAGCGCCATCTAGTATCAAATTGAAGAACTAAACTTTCTAGAAGCTCTACACTCGATCTTTCTGCGCTTGGTCGGTTGGCGCGCGTATTTACTCGAATATTCTGGATGTTTTCGTGGAAGAGCCCTATAAAGGCGCTGCAATACGCGATCGGGGAAGTATTGGAGTTGGCGACACAAGCGACGCTTCGGAGCGGAATAAAGTGAATCAGTGTGATTAATTATTAGTGTTTTTAACTTTAATTACTGTAAAGTGAATTTAAGTGTTAATTTAGGTAATTCTATCGGCAATTTTTATTGTCACGAACCTCAAGCTCGTAACATTAGTAAGCACATTTTTCATAGTAATTAACAAGAATTCTAGAAAGTACTCATCTCTATCTGGTAGGACATGGGCAGTAGCATCTTCCTCCTAAGCGTGACAACAATAGAGCAATCTATTAGAAAACCCTATGTTTAGAACTGGACTTTTATAGTCTGTAATTAATGGGTAGATTACAGTAACTATTATACTTATTTAAGTAGTTTACTAACGTACAAATATGGGTATACAATTTAGGGATAAAACTGAAAACACATTTTCGCATGTGCAATCAAACTAGTTTTGGATTGCAATTTTGACGTTAGCCGTAAAACTGTTTATCTCGCAACCTGGACAGGTAAAATAATTACAAACATTCTCGTCGTTGGATGTTATAACATTACCCTGCTCAAAAACTTAAAACCGCTATTATACTTATCACTTTGCATATTTGTGTTTACTAGTCTACGAGGTAGAGCCATGTTGCAGATATGTTATGGTTGTAGCACGAACAGGTCGGTTCGACCAAGGAAGTCCCACGTGTTCACAGAATACCAGCGTAAAATAGCAGGTCAACGCTATTGTGTATCGTGTGAGTATTCCATCTTAGTCCACATGTGTGGCAACGCATTTGCATTTTGGTCCTTAATCGACGATAGATGTAGATGTTTATGGGTCGCAGCATCCATATACCATCAGGTGAACTGTGTGATCGTTTCGTCGTCATCCTTATTTTAATAAAAAAATTGTGGTTGCTTAGTGGTCTAAATTCGACTGTAATTTCAATTTATAAGGTGTATATTAAGCAATCTATTACTACACTATTGCACTTCTTCTTCATATAAACTATAACCATACTGGATCCCATATTCCTCCATGCGTGTCAAGGCTTTGTTTTTTTTATAAATAATTTCTTAGCACCGAATTTATAAGCTATGTGGAAATCATTTTATTTAATTTAGGTACCTGAGACTTTTATTTTATTTAAAGTTTTTTTTATAAGACACGTTCAGCTATATATCAACCAACTACAAATCTGAGTTGTTTGCACCCCTTAAGCTGAGATAGCAAGTGTATAGTAATAGAAAAATCACACATTTTATCGCTATATTGCGCGTGTATCCATAAAGATCATCCGGTTTAGCACCGCCTTGTTGAGATATTGCGGGGAATTTGCGTACCAAATATGTATTTTTCGCGAATATTTTTATTTACCTCTGGTACTGGGAATTGAATGTGATAGTTTCTTTTAGAATATAGTCACATAGTCGGCCTGAAGGTTAGTGAATAATGAGACCCATAACAACTACATCTACCCTCGATTAAGAATCGGAATGTGGATGTGTTATCATCCGCAATGACTAAGATGGAATACATTGTTTCTAGTAGGTACTGAGGGTTTCCGGTTCTTTACTCTCACTATAAGGAACACAACAGCATGCTGGTGTTTCACACTGAAATAAAAATAGCTGCGGATACCATCCGCAAATCGATCGAAATCGATGGGGTAGATTTATCTTCAGCGGTAGGTTTATGGTAGGTAGGCTTATGGTTACTCGATAAAAAGTTTCATTTCACTTAATGGTTTCAATACTATCGCGAATATTACGCATAGTTATTTCATTAGCTTGTCAAAGTTCACTGCTAGGCATTGAACTAACATTCAATTAGTATTGTTACAAGCTTGGGGTTCGACACGGGGTACTCGGTGCTAGAAGGCACTAGTGGTAACTAGTGTCGCCATCCACCAGGCATTAATTGTAACGCGCAACAGTATTATCTAATAATATATTCACTGCTGAACGTATGTCTCGCTTAGCAGGCAGCTTGGTAATCACAGCTTTTCATTACTTTAAGTCGTTATCAGGAAGTTGTTGCAGCCTCTCTACTGGATAATTTCCCTCTGTCGCCCCTTACGACACCCACGGGACGTTATGGGGTAGTGGATATTCTTACACCGCCACTATAAAGTTAATAAAGAGTAGTCTATTCTGTACAAATGACAGGATGGGTGGCGACCCGTCGACTAATGTGTGGTGTGACAGTGGAACTTATTTAAATTAAATGGAAAATATAGATTTAAAGTTGGCATTTTTTTTGCTCTTGTCTTTTATGTTTTACGTTACCTCCACATTAAGATTTTCTGCTGTATCGTGGAGGCAGTTTACATACATATATTTCACAAATACCAACATCCAGACCCGGAACAATTATTTGTTAGCCATACAAATTCTTGTTCCGTGCGGCATTCGAACCTGCGGCCCTCTACGTCTCAACTCATTGCTAAGCCACTGCGCCACGGAGCCGTCAGAGATTTCAAAATAATTTAAAAAATACACGCACGTGGTAGTGCTCAGGCTTTCAGCGGACGCCGTAGTTTTATTCCTTTACACCTTTGGTTGCCTGGAAGAGATCGCTATGTAGCGATATGGCCGCCAAATTGTACATGTAATCTGCTCCCTGTTATGTTCTCTGTAAATTTGTTTGTGGTGTGCAATAAAGTATATTCATTCATTCATTCATATTTTTCACAGTACCTACATGAGTGAACCATGTTCATTTCTCGCCGACTTAAATGAAATCGTTAATTTGTTATTTTAAACGCTGATTTATCACGTGCTCGGCAGCGTAAAAAACATCTTAAAATCATCATCATTACAGTCCTTCATAAGTCCACTGCTCAAGATAGATTTCTACCAAAGAAAAGAGCTAAATACCACAAAGCACAGGGTTTAGAAATAGGTACTAAGCTATGAACAGTGATTGCTCGAGGGTCAACTTATGTGAAGCCGGCAGAATATCAGCGTTGCGGTAACCCGGTTACTGTAGCGTTATGCTGAGTCGGTAGCCTTTTAGTTGCTGCAATCCATTTTTTTTATTATTAAGTTTTTTTTTGGTTTAAAATTATTATTTATGAAAGTAAGTTGGGAATGAATAAATATCCGAGGTATAAAATATATCGAGGATTTGTCGCCAACCAGTACTGAAACATTTTGGTGAACTATTTCCTATTTAGTAGACAAGGCCTTTGCCCAACAGTGGAGAGTATACAGGTTGTTACTTTACTTTGTTCCAAGCGTGCATTATATCAATTTAATACACCTCCACATTATCTACTCATAAAAACGATGAATGCACATTTTATCCGTACTTCCCTCGCAATTTACAACCGAAAGGATCCTAAACAATTTTATACCTGGCTGACTCACAACAAACACCAAGAGTTACGGCTCGCAGTGTGTGAAAATTTAAACGATGTTTAGTATTTTATTATACGATGTAAATATCACGTAACGTATCGTTATATTATTATGTAATAAAATACTTTTGACACAAACTATAGAGTCTAGGACTAATGGACTCACTCAGAGAACTTATTAAAGAAATAAATGTCCTAACAGATACAATTGATTTTAGATAATATTTAAGTAAAAAATAATATTTATTTATCACTTGAATGTTTGACAGTGTTAAAGAAAAAAATTAAGAAAATACCAGGAGATTAGCACCATTTCATCATTCATGTCATTTTGTTATGAATATGAAACACAAACGTATAGTTTACCAAATTCGTTTCTTGGTTCGATAGCTAGCCTGTTAGACTGACTAACCAATCAGTTATTTACTATACCATAATACTTATATTTTAATCCAGATAAGAGTTTCTCTAGATCTTCGCTACAGTTACAAGTACCAACGTACTAGTTTCACGCAAACGAATTCACGGGCACAGCTACTGTTTAATACTAACTTTACGAATTTAATCGCGTTTCATTTTATCTAAATATTTCATCCATTGCATAAAACAACTTTTACGGGTTTTATCGCATTTAATTTACTTGATTTTAATACCCAAAGTTTCGGGTGCTTTCCAGCACCCACGCTCACGTGTCAGAGATAACCTGGAATAATTTCAGTTTTTTAGTTATAACTTATTGTGTCTTGAAGTATTGCAGTGTTATCATGGTTTTAGTTCATTGAAGTAATATGTACTTACGTACTAGAACAGCTATTTCAAACAAAAAATGTGCGCTACTCTGTGTTCGCGCGGTTTGTTTTCTTATCATAGAATAAACATAGGTAGAATGATCAGTAGGTAATAAAAGATTGTACTGTTAAATAGGTAAATTAAATCGAGAACAATTTTTTAAATTTTGTCATTTATTTTGTATATTATATTTGCTTATTTAATATAATATTACATAATATTATATCACAATTACATTTTAATCACATTTTTATCTCAATATTTTAAAAGGTATCTATCTCAAATATAAAAAAACATACTAAATGTATGTTTAACAAAATTTGTTAATATAACATTTTAATTACAAATATATTTATTTAAATTAGAATAAGAGCGGTTCATAAATACTGGGTACGCGAGAGTTAAAAATTGACGAATTTATTCCACTTTGACTTTGATGTGGAAACCTAAAAATAAAATATAAGAATAATTAGCAGATTTAAATATAAAAAATTTGGCCTAATTATGAGAACTCATATATGTTTCTACAAAAAAAATGTGTATAATAATATATTCGTCCTATATTTAAGTACCCACAGAAATGTCGCATCTGAACAAATTAATTTCATAATCTATATTACGTGACACAAGATGGCGTCTTAGGAATAATTTGTTTTGTTACTAATTTATAATACTTTTTTTATTGATTAAGTATCTTATTAACCAATGAAAAGTAATTCCTTGGTTTTTACTGACATTTCTTGAATTGTTTGTGCAATATATAAGTAGGCACGACGGCATATTTTTATCCCGAGATTTTTTTTTAAATCAACACAATACGTGTCAACTCTACAAGCGCCTAGCGAGTGACTGATTAAAGTGCAGTGTATGCACCGCAGTTGAATGGAACATAGTAGCTGAATGCAGTGTCGCCTCTAGTACGTAGTACATATTAGCTCAATGTTTTAGTTTTAATTTTATTAATAACAAGATATCAAGCAGGTGGTAGTACCCAGCCTTCTTCTCTATTGAAATTTGGATGTTTTTAATTAATTTCAATAGCCTCACGTATCATCTTTGTCAGGAATTGGTTAGGTTTAAAGAATTATTTTATTTTATATTCCATTTCATTAGTTATTACGCAAGAATTTGATGGGGGGCCGAGGGCCATCTAGAATATGGTCACAAACTGCAAACTTCCCGCTGCGTTTTCTTTTACTTGTATTTTTATAGATCTTTTTGTTTTCCCTATATCCCACCACATTCATTATCAAGCTTGTACACTCCTGCATCTTGTAAAGGTATGTTACACTTGACGGATGGTAAGAACTGACTAATTGTCTTCGCCGGCTTGTAAACTGTTATAATAGCTCACTTTAAGATATAGCTAATTCTGGACACTTCTGACATATGGTTGTTCAGCAGGCACTCTCTAGACTGTGACTTGCTTCACTCGGTCATTGTGACGTACGGGACCCTAAGCTTGTTGTCGTGCAGAACCTGCTTAACGTACTGAAGCTCCACGAGTAGGTGTTTGCTGTCACATATCCCTATTACTCTCTGTATCAAATATTTACTGACTGTATCTAACCGTGAAGGTTGATGGTGAGATTCACCATCCATATATCGGTTGGTATGGGTATTTTTTCGATAAGCAATGTGACCTATGGTGTTTTAGGATTTCAGATGATTAACACATCTAGAAAGGCTAAGGAATTATTTGCCTCTAACTCCATAGTGAACTTTATTTTAAAGTTTATGGAATTGAGATATTCTAAAACTGCTGTTACTTTTTCTGATGGTAAAATTGTGAAATTATCGTCTACGTATCGTTTGTAGAACCTTGAAGTTACAGGTACAGTAAGGAGGCTTTCTCCTCAAAGTCCTTCATGAATATATCGGCGACAATGGGATATACAGGTGAGCTCATCGCTACAACATCCACTTACTTATAAAATTCTTCCTTTCAAAATAGAATGTTTCATGTGAGGTAATGTCTGAGTAATACTGCATATTCTGCTGGCATGTTGTTTTCCTATAGTTTCCCATTTAAAATTGAGATGCAGTCTTCAAAATCCATCCACTGCAGCCTATGAAGTCCAATGCTGAACATAGGTCTCTCCATAGATTGTATTATTGGCTTTTGCCATAGTTGCTACGCTTACCACGCGAAGGTGGGTTGGCAACCGCAGTTTGTTATTATTTCGAGATGTTATAGGAAAATTGCAGCTGCTGCTCATTGTCAAATACAGTACGATACAGTAACGGATAGCCCGGATACTTAGTTGTGTGGTCTCGATTACATTTCTCTTACTTAACGACATCCGACCACGAATAATGGCGCTGAAATGGAATGAAAACAAGTCAAACTGATACGAAAATTCTACATTAACATATAATATGGTAATACGGGATATATTATATGGGTATTTGAGTTCATTGGGGATATCCATAACGGTTCAATACTTATAAGCTTTAACTAGAAACTTCGTAAATAATATGTTAGCTTTGTTTCTAAAGCAGGCTTACCTGAGCGGATTAGTTGTGGATCCCAATTCATGGCTTACGTACTTGAATAATTCATTTGATTATAGTACTTGAAACTTGGTACTAGTACTTGAATAATTCTTTTAACTGTGTAATGGCGGTGAAAGAATATTTACTAACCCATATCGTCCCGTGGGTATTGCATGAGGTGATAAAGGGAAACTGAAGCAGGAAATAACTAGCAGTATCTTCCTGATAACGTTACAAATTTATATTTTTTACGTGATAGAGCTACGCTGCAGCTATATTATGGTTGGTATAGCTACATATGCGACGACGTTGGTGACGTTTTTTATTTTTTTAGAAGAGGGAGCAAACGAGCACGCGGCTCACCTAATGTTATGTGACTACCGCCGCCCATGATCAACTTCAACACCAGGGGAATTGCAGGTACGTTGTCGGCCCTTTAGAAAGGAGTTAGCCCTTTTCTTGAAAGTCCCCAGGTCGTATCGATCCGGAAAAATTGCCGGTGGTAAATTATTCCACAGAAAGGTCGTACGCGGAAGAAAACTCCTTGCGAAACGTACAGTGGTGGACCGCCAAGCATCCAGATGGTGTGGATGGTATCGGGACGTTTGCCGCGTAGTGCGTTCACAAAATTTGGCGGCTGGGATTAATCCGAACAATTCCTCATAGCACCCTCTATGGTATATGCGAAATAAAATGCAAAGAAATGCAACATCTCTTCGCAGCGCCAGTGAATCGTGCCGATCGGAAAGCACTCGGTCGAAGACGATTCGAGCCGCTCTGCGCTGGATGCGGTCAAGTGGAAGGAGCTGGTACTGATGAGCTCCAGCCCAGAGATCAGTTTTTCCATACCATTACATAACATTCCATTCTATTTTACATTAGTCTATTACATTCTTACCAGTATATGAAGGATTTGCCTCAATCATCTCCCTTGGCAAGCAGATAGACAATCGCAGGGCCAGACGTCTCGCTTCTTAGACTCTGTTTCTCGTCACTGGTCTGGGTATTTTGCTCCACGGAGGCTTAACCCTGCACAACTTGACAGATAGCATTAACACATGCTAGTGATACCAGTTTCTCGACTCCACAGAGTCAATAATTCATTCTTGGGGCAATACATACGGTATTACATCAAACCTTGTATATTTTCTTTCGTATATTTCTGCTAGAAATATACGAAAGCAAATATACAAGGTCTCTCTATTACCAAGTTTAAATAGTTAATTTTACAAAAACTATAAAAGGTTTATTATTATATAAATGAATACATGGTTGATAATCAACCGTGAGAATGAGGTGGTTGCTTCCAAGCTGTTTCTAAAATTAATTTTGTAAATAGTTTGTTATTTAATTATTACATTGTATTTTTTTTAAATATCCCCCTGGGTGTATTGCTGTCTCTCTCTCATCTCTACCCAGTACAGAGGTTTTTCCGAACCAGTGGTAAAATAAAAAAATGACTATCAATAAGGATTACATGTAATCTATATTAAATAAAAAATATTCTACGAGTATTATATTCTATTCTAGCTAAAAAATAAAATTAATAAAAAAAGAGTTTATTCTATTTTTAAAATATTTTCATACAATCAAAATATTGGACGGTAAAATCAACAAATGAAACTACGTACACAACTGCGCTTGATTTGACTAATCGAGTTGTCGGCTACGCGTCGTGCACGGTAGCGTGATTTTATCTTGTCTATTATTTTGGGAAAGCCACAAGCAAAATAACATCTGAATTTCAAAAACTGGAGGTAACTTTATAACATTAGAGTTGGAAAAATAAAATTTCACGAATTAATCATCAGCGTGATGATTGCTCTATGTTAAAATTTAAGGCCATAATTGTGAAGTTAATGTAATTTCATCGGTTCTCACAAATTACGGTCCTAAAAAACCTGCATCCTTCAACTTCCTGCATCTCTTATCGGATCGTCACTCTACATAGTGGGATGCCGCCACATAGTTCGCATAACGGTAGGCCACCACTTGAGAATTTTCCTTCCCTATTCGGTTGTTCGTTTAACGAGCTATATGGCAGGCTTATCGACACTTCAGCTTATTGTATGTATATTTAGGCTTAGTCAGTTACCCTGGCTCTACCGCGTATATTCACATTTTTAAGTATATCACAAAGAGATACCACACGCATAGCCTTCTCCATAGCTCGCTGAGCGATCTTGAGCTTTCTAATACGACCAGCAGTGAAGGACCATATCTCAGATCTATACGTCATCAAATTTTGAGCCTATATGTGACCAGATGATGTGTCGTAATCTCCTGAACACTACGCTCCGTAAAATAAATTAAATCCGTCAACTGACGTCTCAGTTCAAGTTGGACTTACCTAGTCGTAAAATTTGTCCTAGGTAAACATACCAGTCAACAACTTCAACTTCAAAGCGGTTCTTGATACTTCTATAAAATTTATGCCCGGTAATGCTAATAAAAATGAGTTAATAATGTGAATATACAAACTGATAAACATCTATACACACATAAAATCTTTAAACCCTTTCAAATATGAAAGAAGTCTGTGGCTATTAGTGGACGCATTTAGGCTGTACCTATAAGTAACTTTTTTCGTACGTATATAGAATACAATAGAAAGTTTTTTATTCAACATAGATTATAAATAATACTCATTGAAAGGGCTTTTACTGCAGAAGCTTATACATCGCCCCAAAATGAATTACTGGCTCTGTAAAGTTAATTAACTGGCACTACTAGGTTGTGTCTGTTCGTAGTATGTACAGATAAGATAAGATATTTCACGATAGATAGATACGTGGATTACTCAAACATGTGTGAGTTATATAATGCACGGGCAGATTCAAATTCAAATTCAAATTCATTTATTTGCCAGAATGTATGTGTACAATAAAGTATGATCTTAAATTATGAATAATGGCCCATTTACATTCTACCATTTTATATGGTGTGCAAATATTTAATTAGTATACATGCAAAAAAAAATTACAAGTGGGAATTCAATTAAAATGTCACTTTGTTTAATGGTAGTTCTTAAGTGTTAATGTCCATACTTTCATTTTGTTTGTAATTAATTAATTATTAGATATATATCAATATTACTGCCTTCGGATTTATTTTCCACTAAAAGACATAAATTCGTTTAGATCGTAAAAACATTTTTCTTTTAACCATTGTATTAACTTTTTTTTAAACGTGGTTAAAGGTAACTCTTTAAAGTCGTTGGGTATTTTGTTATACACCTTTATAGCATTTACGTAAGAGTTCCTTTCATACAATTTGAGCCTGCATTGAGGTAAGTATAATTTATGTTTATTTCTAGGAGCTACATTTCGTTCAGTTACATCTATTTGCCTTTCAAAGTGTTCAGGATGCTGTTTTACAAATATGCATATTTCTTTAATGTACAAGCATGTTAATGTTAAGATATTGTACTTTTTAAACAAGGGCTTACAGCTATCCGTATACCCTGCTCCATAGATTGCACGCACACATTTTTTTTGTACTCTAAATACTTTTATTATATCTACTGAATTGCCCCACAATAAAAGACCATATGATAGTACTGACGAAACATATCCGTGATATGCACATAGAGCAGCATCAGTTGATACCGTGACTCGTAATCTCTTTATTGCGTAGACAAATCTGTCGAGTTTGTCACAAACGTAATCGACATGTGTTTTCCAGTTGCAATTTTGATCCAACATTATACCCAGAAATTTAGTACTTGCTACTTGTTCGATGATCTTATCATTATATTTAACATTAATATTCAATAGTTTTCTCTGGTATGTCTGAAATTGGATCATTTTAGTTTTTTCCATATTAATCTGTAAATTATTACAATAAAGCCAGTTTATTATGTTTTTGATTGCTTTATTTATCTCTGTTTCATATGTATCTGCATTTTCGCATTTCACGATAAGGGTTGTGTCATCAGCAAACAAGATTGTGTTATAGCGAGTGATATTAGGGAGATCATTAATATACATGAGGAATAGGAATGGTCCCAATACACTGCCTTGTGGCACGCCAAAGTCATTTATCTGATTTTCGCTTCTGTAAAACACTTTTTTGTCTTTATTGACTTTAGATATTTCCACACATTGTTGTCTCTCACATAAATAGTTTCTCAACCAGTCGTTAGCTTTACCTCTTATCCCATATTTTTCTAATTTGTGTAAGAGCAATTTATGGTCCACGAAATCGAACGCCTTGCTCATGTCCAGGAAGATTGCCGCAACTGGAAGGCCATCATTTATGGCCTGGGTGACAATTTTAATCAAATTAAAACATGCTAACGAGGTTGTACTATTCTGTTTAAATCCAAATTGCTCCTCTTTAAGTAAACGATGACTTGTCGTGAATTCTTGAAGCCTTCTCAGCATAATCTTCTCGAATATTTTTGACAATATGGGTATCCGCGTGACTGGCCTATAATTATTCATTTCGTATTTTTCGCCTTTCTTAAAAAGTGGGTTAACGATTGATTTTTTCAATATACTTGGGAAGGTACCTTCTTCAAAAGACATATTAATTAAATAACATAGCGGTTGACATATGTATCGTGCAGATAATTTAATTGCAGTGGTTGTTATGTTATCAAATCCCACTGCGTTCGTATTATTAAGACTTTTAATTATCCGAAATATTTCCATAGCATCAGTAGGTTTAAGAAATATTGTATGGATATTATTAGTCGTGATAGTTTTGTTTATTTCCTCAACATTATATTTAAAATTATTGTTATTTATCAAGTTTATATAAAAGTGATTAAATATGTCACTTATTTTCTTTGGGTCGTCATATATTCTATTATTTTTTATTATTCTGTCAATTCGTGTTTTCGTATTTTGGTCGCCAATATTTTCATTAATTACCGCCCATGTGGCTTTACATTTATTTTTATTATTGTCGATATGTTTCTTACTTTGTATCTGTCTCGATTTATATATGCACTTTTTAAGTATGGAACTATATGATTTATATTTTTTATTGAGTATTTTTCCCTTTGTTTTATCATATTGTAGACTAAGGTAGAGATATCTTTTCCTTATACATGATTTTCTAATGCCCTTTGTCAACCATTTATGGTTCCCTTTTTTAGTTGCCCTTTTTATTGTGTGTATTGGGAAGCAAAGATCAAAAAAAAGTTTAAATAAATCATGAAATTCAACAAACGCCTCTTGTAAGTTATTTTTTTCGTATACAGTTGAGAATGTAAGAGACGATATGCAGCTACAGAACTTATCCATGTTTTCTTT
Organism: Parnassius smintheus behrii; assembly: GCA_036936625.1. Taxonomy (NCBI): domain Eukaryota; kingdom Metazoa; phylum Arthropoda; class Insecta; order Lepidoptera; family Papilionidae; genus Parnassius; species Parnassius smintheus. Next base: position 3,993,883 of record JAUPFT010000021.1, on the reverse strand, counting down.
ACTATAATCTCTAACATCCTCATACCAACTGCATATTTCATACGATTTGTTCGTTTTGAGCGCAAGTGTTTGTCCCGTTTCGTGATCAGATAAGGCGAGGTGATGTACCTCGGCTTTAACTTGCTTGATGTTGCTTGCTAATTGATCTAGACATGACAATTTTCTTGTTGGTGTTTTAATGTGCAACTCAATGTTAAAATTTTTTAATATACTTTGTAACTCCTCACAACTCTTATTTGGTTTTAAGATGTCCAAGTTCCAGTCACCGCAAAGAATAATTTTTTTATGCTTTTTAGTAATTCTTGCTAGTAACTGTTTTAGCTTTTCAAGAAATATTTGTGGATTGCTATTAGGAGTTCTATATAAACAGATAATCATAATCTTATTTACTTCTACGCCACAACATTCAAAATTAAATTTACACGTCAAATCATTAATATTAGTAACGTTTTTATATTTCAAATTGTTATTTAACATTATACATACCCCTCCTCGCTTACTGTTCCTTGAATAAGATGCAACTAGTTTATAACCAGGTATTTTAAAAAGCATTTCTGTACCTTTTTTAAGGAAAGTTTCTGTCAAACACACCATATCTATCTTTGAACCTTTTTGTGAAAACTCTCGGATTGCAAATGTTAGTTCCTCAGATTTATTTATAGCGCCGGCAATATTCTGGTGAAATATTCTAAAATTTAATTCCAATTTAGGGACGAAAACATTTATTTGTTTCTAAAGGCAACTGTGTGTCAGGTTGTTCATTTAAACACTGTATTGATTTTTTAAAATAATAGGGTATTGTTCCCTTCTTATAAGTTTCGGTATTTACCGTTTGCTTTTTGTTCAAAGAGGCAGTAGCAGAGTTCAATTCCTGGCGGTTATTACCTGAATGTACATTTTTACAGGACTTAAAGTAGAAAGGAATTGTGCCCTTCTTTGGAATAATTTTACATTCTGTTTTAGCCTTTTTCATAAATAATAACATATTTTTAGCACATAAAAATTATTTTTATAATAGTTTGAGTCAATCCTAAAATTATTTTTTTTACATACATCTAATAAATAGTAATATTTATTATACGGATAGTCCCATTCTGTATTTATAAATGAGCAATTTTTAAAGTTGTTACATATAACTTATATAAATTGTTATTTAACATATTTTCATTTAAATATCTGTTATGTAAAACATTGAACACTAATATTTTAGTTTTTTGAAAGTATTTGAGCATTGTTACTAATTCTATTATTATTTTGTTAGGGTTAGTATCATTTTCTCCTATACATATTATTAGATAATTATCTTCCGAATCGTCCAGTTTATAAATAGGTTTAAGAATTCCCTCCGTAGTGGCATATGGTTTTGTAGTTGAAAATATCTGGTAATTTTTGTACTGAGTATTATTTCTTGATTGTATAAGTAGTGTAGCCAACCCTGTGAATAATTAATTGGGATTTTGGCTTGTTTTCAATAGGTTTAGAAAGTTGCTGATTACTGTTCACTTTGTTTTCTTTATGCAGATTTAATAAAGCGCCATCTGTTGTGTATTGATCGCACTTTTTAAAATTAAGTTTGCGCACTTGTGATGACAGGCTACCTATGGTATTAGAAGTAGCTAATTCAGTTGTGTTTCCTTCACAAGATTTTGTCTCAAGATCAGTGAAGGTCATATCCAGTTTCTTTCCCTCAATAATATTAAGATTTTTAACCTTACAGCTTTGTTTTTTTATAGTTGAACTTTTTTTTGTACTACTTGGTGTTACGCTACAAATTTTTTTTAATTTTTTTATGGTATTTTGTTGTTCAGCTGTTTGTTTCTTTAAAGTGATGTTTTCCATGGTTAAGTTATCTATTTCGTTGTTAGCCGTATTTAATTGCATTCTCAATCGTTCAATTTCCTCGTTGAGTCTTTCAAATTCTTCGTAACTTAGACCGGTTGACAATTGTGGTAGGCTTTTCGAAAGATATTCGGAATTTGTTGACTCAAATGAAGAATTTGGCGAATTAATTATTGTTTTATTTTTTCTTAAAGTAATATTTTCAAAATCCATGTCTGGTTTTTTATCTTTTTAACAGTTCTATAAAAAAGCTGGTTCTAAAAAAGTTCTAAAGAATACACAAAATAATACTACACAAAAATTTCGCGCGGATGGGATTCGAACTCGCTTTCTACAACTTCATACAATGTCAAGAACGCTAAACTTAATAGCTAATCGCGTTGTAAACAATTGGTCGAATATAAGGATCTTGTTCAGCTTGTGTGAAATTTGAACTCAACAAATTCGTTATGGTGACTCATTGATAAAATATTTTTGCACTAATTTTCACAACACTTAATATTTTAGCACTAAATAAGTCGTAGTTACACGGTTTCTTATAATTACTTCACTGACACTATAGTATTTTTCTCTTTTAAAGTTTTATTGATTGTAAAAAACGTAATTTACTGACTGGATGTTATTGAAATTTTATTTTGAGTTTTATGTAATTATTTGTGAGATTTATCACTGCATAACACTTTCACTTATACTTTATAAATTCAGCAACAATATTTATAACATAATAGTTTTAAAAACAACGATATTTATTTTTAAAGATTTTTTGAACACAGACCCGATGTTACCGTGACAGCTAGCGCCATCTTTATACAGAGATATATTCTTGGTCACAGAGATATATTCTTGGTGTTTTTTAAGTTATGTATTTTTGATATGTTGGTTTTCATTTAATACTGGAAAAGTCTATTCATATACAAAGTCAGTGAAATTATAACTTATAACAATCATAATTATAATAAAAATATATGTACGTTCAAATCAATTCTATGTATAATGTCAAAGTTTATCATTGAGAAAGCCCGTTAAGTGAATATCACTTATTCTAATTATACTATTCTAATACAGAGTGAATATCACTTATTAAAACTACTTATATTATTGTGTACATACCTACATTACGTTTACGCAGAAAGACATGTATTAATTTCTTAAAATTTTTGTCTTAGAGACTTTTTAGGTTTTAAATCATATATTGCTCTAATGGGCCCCTTCTGCAAAACAAATATAATTTCAGTGTCAATCGCGTATCCCCATACCATACGAATATTGCCACACAGTATGCTACGGAAACTGCTTAAATAAACAAGTCTAGCTGTTTCTACACTGCTAACATTTCCAATTTTTTATAGCATACGTTGCAGATCAAAGTCTGCTTGTTAGTTTTGATATGTGAGAGCTACATGGAAGCTATATATTCTAAAATATCACTTTCCATTTGGAATTATAATTTCTTATCCTCGGTCGTTATATCGTTATCAAGCATCACCTTTCTACCAAATTTCAGTTTGCTTTTATGTTTTTAAGAACGAAATAATAAATATGCTATTATTTTTAAAACAAAACAGAAATGACTATAATATTTAAGCTTTTATTTTCCCACTTCACTAAGCGGTCAGCCACATGTCGTATTATCGACGGTGGTGGACTTTTCCTAATGTTGTGGTATTGGAATTATACGCGGAGTGAGGTGTTCTTTAACTACTAGGTAAGGTACTATATTTTATTTAATTACGTGGACCTTAACTTTTTTAATTTTAAAATATAGAAATAGAAATAGAAACTTTTTTATTCAATGTAGATTATAAAAATACTTATTGAAAGTCACTTTTTTAATTTACCACTAGTTCGCAAAAAAACCTCTGTCCTGGAAAGAACCAGCAAGAAACCCAGCGGGACTATTTTTTTTTAATAATAGCTTACAATCATGTTTACAATCAACAACACAAGACAAATCAGAAATAGCTTGGTAGCGATCACCCTTCCCAGGGGTTATTATCATCCATAAATTCCTTAATATTATAATTACCCTTTTTATACAAACTTAGTTTAATAACATTTTTGAACTTTGTGTATGACAAATTTTGTATATTTTCTGGGATTTTGTTGTAAAAGCGTATACATCGCCCCTAGAATGAATTACTGACTCGGTGGAGTCGAGTAACTGGTACTACCAGCTTGTGTCTGCTCCTAGTATTTACAGAATGAATATCACTTATTTTCGCAAAACTATTTTTATTTTTGTGTACGTACATTACATTTTCATAAATGTATTGAGAGGCCAGAGTTAATATATTAATTTCCTCAAATTTTTGTCTCAGTGAATCTTTTGGTTTTAAATTATATATTGCTCTAATGGCCCTCTTCTGTAAAATAAATATAATTTCAGTGTAAGTCGTCGCGCGTCCCCATAGCAAAATACCATACGATATAATGCTATAGAAATAACTAAAGTAAACTATTCTAGCTGTTTCAACACTGGTAAGAGCTCTAATCTTTTTACAGCATATGCTGCAGAACTAAGTCTGCTAGCTAGTTATGATATATGGGGGAGCCATTGAAGCTTTGCGTCCATTGTGATTCCAAGAAAAATGGTGGTATCAACAAGACTCAGTTCCTCCCCATTTAAAATTACATTAATATTGACATGTTTAACATTAGAAGTTACGAATTTCATACATTTAGTTTTAGTTCCATTCAAATGCAAATTATTAACATTAAACCAATTGACTAACTTAGCTATAGCATTATTTACTTCGTACTATCTTCTAAATCTCTCTATCTAAAGCACTTCTTTCGAAGCTCCCTTTCTGTGGGCTTCCCGAGAAATTGTGCGATCGATTGGATCGCCAGCTTTCTTGCAGATCGGAGCATCAAGTTTGTTGTTGACGGTGAAAGCTCCGATTATAAGCCTATTTTTGCTGCCACAAGGCTGCGTGCTATTGCCAACGCTGTTTCTTCCGCATACCAATGATATGTTGCAAACCCGTAACATTCATTGCTATGCAGATGACAGCACTGGTGATCGGCCGTTCCAATATTTCTCGGAAAAACGTCTCCGAATATCGCGACAAACTTGTGTCTGAAGTTGAGTCTTTACTGAACAGAGTCTCGGATTGGGGGCGAATAAATCTAGTCCAGTTTAACCCTCAGAAGACACAAGTTTGCGCGTTAACCGCTAAAAAGAACCCTTTTGTCGTATTTCCTAAGTTTTAATGCATTCCCCTTGTTGCCTCAGCCAGTATTGGATTCCTTGGCGCCGACATATTAAGTAACGTGCAATTTCGTGGTCACTTGGAAGAGAAGGCCAAATTGGCCTCTAAAAAGCTAGGCGTGCTCAGCAGAGCGGGACATTGGTTCATGCAGGCACACGTCCTGCAACTTTAAAATTCACAGGTTTGGCCGCACATGGAATACTGTTCCCATCTCTGGGCTGGAGCTCCACAGTACCATCTCCTTCCACTTGACCGCATCCAGCGCAGAGCGGCTCGAATCGTTGACGACCGAGTGTTTTCTGATCGGCTTGATTCGCTAGCGCTGCGAAAAGATGTTGCATCTCTTTGCGTTTTCTTTCATCGATTCATATACCATGGCGAGTGCTCTGAGGAATTGTTCGGATTAATCCCAGCCGCCAAATTTCGTGAACGCACTACGCGGCAAACGGCCCGATACCATCCACACCATCCTGATACATAGCGGTTCACCACTGTATGTTTAACAAGGAGTTTTCCTCTGCGTACGATCTTTCTGTGGAATAGTTTATCACCGGCGATTTTTCCGGACCGATACGACCTGAGGACCTTCAAGAAAAGAGCTTACTCCTTTCTCAAGGACCGGCAACGCACTTGCAATTCCCCTGGTTTTGCGGTTGATCACGGGCGGTGGTAGTCACTTAATACAGAATCAGGTGAGCCGCATGCCCGTTTGCCGCCTCTTATATAAAATAACTTTCATCACTTAAAATGTATATTTATTGTAGTTCAAATAACGTTAATTTGCTAAAGTTAACAACATTAGAGAAATCCGTATCACAATTTCCCCAACGAATTAAAATGAATATAAGATTATTAGAAGCCTGCGCACTGAAATGCAAACTTTCCATGCAATTCAACTTTAAATAGATTAGATGCGTTTAACATGAAGGCAGATTAGAGATGCCACTTTAAAGTGGAATATTGCATGCTTACTCGACGTCACTGTCTGTTCGGAGTTGCATAAAGTTCGTTGCTTTGAAATTTATCTGCGCTTTTATTTTAGAGAGTATTTCAAAATAGAAAAAAAAATTGAAAAAAAAATAAAAATGAATAAGGGTTGCAAATGAGCACACCGGCAACCTGATGCTAAGCAAACACTGACTTAGAACTGACTTAGAATTCCTCTTTTTTAGTAAACAGGGTCTCAGGCACCCACCGTATGAAACACAGCAGCATTACGCTTCTATTTCACGCCGGTATTATATGAGAGCGTGGTCCTTCTCCGATAGAGCCGTTCCATTCGTGTTACAACATTTACTGAAAGGTATAGGCATTTACAATTAGATCTCAGAAAATTTTCAATGATTGTCAACAAGTCTAAAAAGTTCTAATACTGAAACTGTAATAAATATTCAGGAGTGCATGAATGAACATATCTTTTGGGAATGAGCTGATTGCTATCATGCTACATCTATTATAATTCATATAAATAATTGTATATTATTATTGTAAAATCTAATGATATTCCTAGTATGTATTTTGCTGGACGACACAGGTAACAACTGAACCAAATAATAAATAATAATACCTTTCAATAAATATTATGCAATTATCCAAATTGAATAAAAATATTCCATTCTATTCGTCAAAATTGGATGGTTTAATGAGAAAAGACGCTACATTTAAATCTGTTTGGTGAGAGGTGCGTAATTTTTTTATGGAATAAGGGTGACAAAAGAAAGAGCACATAGTCCACCTAATTGTATGTAAATGCTGTGCCCCGTGAACATGTAAATTTCTCCTCAAATAAGAATCAAAAAGCAGATGCGTTGTCCCCTAAGGACTGTGATATGCCTCATTCCCAGTAAAAAGGTGCTCCGGTTCTCCACACTTATCACACGAAACACAGCAGCATTAAGCTGCTATTTCACGCTGGTATTCTGTGAGAGCGATATACCATAATATACCACCAACCATAATATAGCTGCAGCGTGGCTCTACCACTTAGAAATACACGTGTATAGCCGTTTCTGAAGAAAAACTTACATAGTTTCCTTTACTAATTGTAACTTATACTCTAATTCTACTCAACTTTTCTCTTACTAAATTTTTTATGATTTATTAGCCATAGAGAAACCCATCCTCTGTTATAGGCCTCCTTTTTCCAGCTTACTCTAAATGTCCTTGGTCATCCATTTTGTAGCCGTAGTAGCTATGATGTCTACGGAACGTTTTTTAGACATCTTTATCTATCTTTTGCCATTTGGTCTTACCTAATAGCAAAAGCTTATTATTAAAGAGCTTTGTTTTCCGCCTTACGAGGAGATCACGTGAGAAGCGAATAGCTTCACACTTTATGATTATTTTAATGTTTACTATATTTTTAGTCAGTACTAGGAAAATGTTGCTGCCTATCTTCTGATTTGTTTACTTTTGTCACAATTACGACATCCATAGGATTGTAACTGCGGTTGCAAACCTGCTTGCCAAGCGTGGCAACTATGGCAAATATCCCCCTGTGAGGAAATCGATTGGGGAGGCCTATGCTCAGCAGTGGACTTTTAAGTATTTATAGGTTGTTATACATTTCTTTTATTTTCTATTTTAATAGTTCTATCTAACTAACAAAAAGACGAAAATCTCTCGTGCAACATCAAGAAAACTGCAACCATAACTTTCAACTTTAATTACGAGTACGTTATCAAGAAACTTTAAAGTTACCGTGTAGTTTCAAGTTACTTAAGACTTAATAGTTGTGATAAAAGATCAAAGTTAAGAACATAGAATATTAAATTAATACTTTTATTAATTGTTTACGTTTCCACGTATCGGGGGCGTATGCAAATACATCACCCATATGTGCTACCTCTATATTACGAACAGGTCAGCGTGACTGCGGCCAGCGAAAAATAGCTGCTTAATGTAGTTGTATTTCGTATGGTGTGTGTAGAGAACCGAAGACCCTTTTTCGAGGCATACCATCTGTGGCCTCAAGGGTGACAACGCAACTGCATTTTGATCCTTAATCGAAGATAGATTTATGTGACTATGTGGTGATTTTGCCATAGTTGCCAAACTTGGCATTCGGCTTGACGACCGTAGGCTTTAATTATTTTGAGTTGTTGTCAAGAAGATGTCAAAAAGCCGTGGTAGCTCAGTGGTTAACGCTCGCTGTAAATATAACAGAACGCGAGTAACCCGGGTTCAATCCCCGCCGGCACCAATGAAATTGTTAATTGCAATTTTAAGTGCTGATTTACTACGTGCTCGGCGGTGAAGGAAAACATCGTGAGGAAACCTGCATGTCTGAGGAATAAGAAAAAAAATATTTCGAAGACATGTGAAGTCCGTCAACACGCATTTGGGCAGCGCGGCGGACACTTCCTTGCCCTAATCCCTCTCAGGAATGAGGGGAGGCCTGAGCCCAGCATGTAGGCTGTAACTTTTACTTTACTTTACAAGAAGATGTCAATTTACCTTTGTCGGCTCTTACGACACCCACTCCACGGCAGGGCGGCACCAACAAATACGTTTTTTCTACAATTTAAAATATGAAATACTTTTAGAAAAAGCAATCATTATAACATTTGACTCAGCCCTTGACTTCCGTAAAGAATGCCAGAAATCCCCACGTCTATTTTTAATTAAGTAAAAAGTAAAGTTACAGCATTCACACAATATGTTAAGAATACAATTTTAAGATAAAATATAGGTAAAATTTTTTTAGAACGCGGCCAATTGCCATCCCCGCCGGCACCGTTGAAGAGTTAAGTGTAAGTACTGATTTTTCACGAGCTCAGCGGCGATTGTAAACAATATGAGGAAACCTACATGTCTGAAAAATTACAAAAAAATCCTTATCGAGAATATGTTGTGAAATGTGTGTTTGTAGTAGTGTGTGTATTGAGGTTGTTATAACTTAATTTGCTTCTTTCCTTGTAATGAAATAAAATGATGTGTGCTGCCCAGTTTAAAGAGCACCTCCCAGCTCTTCACTTAGCGAGAAACCACCGGAGAGTCTACTTCATCTGAGGATACCTCGTGTAGAGGCGAAATACGTGTCGTATTATCGAGTGCTAGTGCTAGTGGTGCTGAGAGTGGTAGTGCTGTGAATAGTGGCACTGGAATTGGTGGTGACGAGGACAGTGCACGTAATTGATGGAGGGCGGGAGCTTCTTTTCAAACAGTGTAAGACACATCATACTTTTCATTACGCTGAAATAATCAAATTAATTTCTAACAACTTCAATATAATGAATTTCCGCCAAGTAACGCCTGATTCTATTAATTATCTTTGTTTCTGTGCTTTGTGTTTTGTGTTTATAAACAACGCCACCCTTACTCCCAACCTCTTACATATTCAGCCGGTAAACAATCCAATATTTTGTAACGCCAATACTTATTATTAACAGGGTGGTCTGAAAAGTTTCCGATCTCAACGTGAAGATGGCAGCACTCGTCATTAAAAGTTAATGAATGTAGTTGTGCATCTTTTGTCAGTTACGCACCATAATTTAAGCCACTTTAGGCGCGAAGTTGTTATTTGACAGTCGTTTGAGTGAGGCAATTTGATTATTTTTGAAAAAACGGAAAAAATTGAGTATCAAGCCGTTATTACTTTTTTTGTTTTTGAAAGTCAATTCGCTTACGCGAACCAAAGATGAATTCAACTGTGTGTAAGGTGACTCTGCACCATCATTCACCGCAATGAAATTTTGGCCAGCGGAATTTAAACGTGACCGTGAGAGCTTGGGAGACGATGAACGTTCGCGACGTCCAAAAACTGACGGTAAAGTTCGCTATAGTGCTTCACATGGTGCTAGACGACCGCCGAATTAAAGTGAGAGAGATAGCAGAGGCTATGAATAGGTTCAATGAACGTGATTGTCACATATTAAATCAAGATTTAGGTATGAGAAAGCTGCCAACGCGTTGGGTGCCGCGTTTGCTCACGTTAGACCAAAAACGTGTTCGAATGAATATTTTTAACGCTCTGTTGGCGCAGTTTAGGCGCAATAAATCCGGTATTGGCGCCAACACCCGAAAAACACAAATACAGTCGAAACAGTGAACTGAAAAATGGGAACCTGCTCCAAAAAAGAAAAAACTGTTTTGCCTGTTTTTGGGATACTCATAGAATTATCTTAATCGATTATCGTCAAAAAGGAAAAACCAAAAGCATACTAATTGACGTTACATGACAAAATGAAAGCAGAAATTGTGGAAAAACGGCCAAATTTGCAGAAAAAGAAATTCCTGTTTCATCGTGACAACGCGCCGTCGCACACCTCAGCGGTTACCATGGTGAAAATCCACGAATCACGATTTAAACTGCTTGACCATCCGCCTTACTCACCAGATCTAGTCCCAAGCAATTTCTTTTTGTTCCCTCATCTAAAAATTGCGCTCGAATAACAGAGATTTTCATCAAATGAGGAGGCAAGGCGCATTCTTACGGGGACGGGTTAGAAAGATGGTAGCATCACTGGGAGAAGTGTATAGTTAAAAGGAGACTATGTATAAAACAAAAATAAATTTTAAGAAAAAAATTCTTGTTCCTTTGTTAGATAGGAAACTTTTCTGACCACCAATGTATTACATCCACACAGTGTGGGCCATAGAATTAACACCCTACAGAAGGCCCCCACCGTATCATTATTACGTAATAATACTATGGTATGGGCCTTCAATGTGTGAAATTCTTACATCAGGTATGCTGTGATATCGCCTATCATTTTAATATGTTACAAGTGAGTAGTGCCGGCACTGAAATTCAAATTTGTGTTTGTACACGAGGAAGTTTAATGTAAGCACGCGGCCCAAGGGACTACCATGCTGCTACGACCTCCTAAACGAACAACTGCTTATTATTTATACAGGTAACACTTATGCATATTTTAATACGTGTACATAAGCAATAACATGGCACAATCCAAATGTAATTATGGCCGCATGGGACACATGTCAACTCGATCGAAAATTTTAAAGTAATTGCAAAATATTTTGTAGTTTTTATATGCATAATATATAGTTGGCTACCTGGTTGTCTATAAACTTTAAACATGTGAATACTATTAGCAAGCAAACTTAGCACACAAACAAGACACGCTTCACGTGTTGAGTGTGTTTTCGTTATTGCCAGTAGAAAAAATATTTTGGAAACATACAACTAACGGACAGTGACGTTAAAAAATCATGGACTTTTCTGACTAATACTTTATGCAAAAGTTAAATATAAGCATTAGTTTTATTTATTAGTGTTTCGTATAAATATTTATGAGATTTTACGCGATTTAAAATATACCGATTTTAATTAGAAGTGGTAGAGTGATTTTTAACGTGCGAGGTGTGCAAATAGAGAACATAACAGAAACTTTTTATACAATATAGATTGTAAGCAATACTTATTGAAAGCACTTTTTTCATTTACCACCGGTTGACATAAAACACCCCTGTCCTGTGAAGTACCAGCAAGAAACCCAGACAAAATATTGTAGGTGTACGTTTTGTTTTAAAAAAAAACTAGAAAAGATAAAATGTCATACATTTACATGGTAGAAGTAATTAGAAATGATAATAACATTCTATCACTTTATTTTATTTATCTAGGCTGTTCTAACCAGACTCATTATCACTAATAAATTATTGAGCAACGCTTTAACTACAACATTTATTTTAAATAATAAAAGTAACTAACGAACACACAGTTCACCAGGTGAACCTATAAATAGTAGACATCCATCTATCTTTGATAAAAAAATAAAAAAGCCTCCGGTTCTAACCTCTTACCATAGCAAGCAGCATTATAATAATACTATAGGTATAATTATGATGCTAATGCTGTATGACAGACCCTCATGCAATGCTATCTATCTATTTATCGCAATTGTGGGCTACCTGCAAAACAATGTGGAGGTCCCGGAGTTGTTGTGTAATTACTGTTTCTCAAGATTTTAAGTATAGTCTCATTTTTTGTAATTAACACATATATGACATTTTTGTACCGACTTTTGCGGCACGTTTCGGTAAGGTTTACAATAAAGTCGCCTGAATTAGGGGGTGAGGGTAGTGGAGGGGGAGTAGAGAAGTTGTAGAGTCACCCCTACTCCCCCCCTGCTGGACGTGCTTAGTTTTTTTATAAATTTTTAAAATCTCATTTTGAGGTTATGTTTCGTAATTTTTATAACAATTTAACTCGATTTAAGGGGAGAGAGAGTTGGAAGACTCAACGCCACTCAACATGGTGCAGTCGAGGGAAGCTCGATTAATGGTGCCCTGCTTCGCGGAGCTCCTACTTCTGAGCGGTTTTTGAAAAATAACCACGAAGGGGATGGCATCCACTTCTAACCTAACCTGTCCGAGTCGGGGTGCCCCACGTCCCAGGTTCGCTCTGCCCGCTATTGCCGCATCATAACACCAAAATATTAACTTTTATAATTAGTAATTATTAATTACTTTAATTTATAAACATAATTTATGGCTGCCACCATTTGTAAGAAAGGATCTTTGCGATATTTAGCAGTATTTCCCCGCCATAAATATTCCACTATTCACCAAAATTCCGAAACTCGGTAGCAACGGAGGGAGTGAGTAAAGTATGTCTGTCACTGTCAACAAAATGGCTGGCCTAGCGATTCATTTTACACATTTTTAAGTCGATTCGAAATTCGAAATTGGATGAATCGATTCACAAAAAATTGAAGTCTTACAGATCGATTTCGCAAAAATGGATCATTTTTTGATTTGCGTTAAGAGTTTATATTTACAATATCACAAGACAAAATAAAGCACAGATAACATTTAATGATTGAATTGAAAAACTGTCATTCTTTACGAGTTGGGGTACATTCAACTAATTGTAAATATTTTTTTAGTTCATAATAAAACAGAAAAAGATTCGATCTCGATTCTCTAGATTGTAATATCGATTCACTAGATCGATTCAGTACTATATATCGATATGACATTGACAGATGTAACGATTAATTAGTTATTTATCAACATTTTAAAAAATAATTAAAAATACTTCGACGCTGCTACGGCAGCAAAAATTGCGTGGGGGTGCTTCAGATAAACCCCCTTGACCCCACACAGTGACAGAATCCTCAAATTCAGCCGACTTAATTGTAAACCTAACCCGCACGTTTTGTTTCGCAGGAGAAAAAAATAACAATGTTTGGTCAATGATTTCATAAGTCAATGTATTTGGTAAAAAATATTTCTGCAACATTTATTCGTTAATGTTTTTGAGCCTGAAATTCTAGTGAGAATGTTTACGTCAATGCGTTGTCGAGGTGTTCTTGCAGTGAATCATTAACTTGGTTTTGAAACGAACTGAGCTGTTTGTATACATATGTTATGTTATTACTTTAATACGACAAAAGACTAGCAAACTTATGGTTCACCCGTCAATCATTTGAAAAGTTTATCCTCTCGATTACATTAGCTTATCTGTGAGTTCATCCATGAGATATTAGAAGTGTCATTTTAGTATCAGTATTTTTTTATTATTCAAGTGCAAAAGGATGTATGCCCATGTATCCTATATGTGTAATGATTATTTCCATACATCATATTGAGAAGTATGTGGGTAATTCATAAAACTTATTTTACAGATTTTATTGCGTTTCATTTTAACTTTTTAATTCCCCAATAGATAGAATCCCAAGCAGATGGTAGCACCCATCCATCTTCTCTATTGAAATTAGGATTTTTGTTTAATTTAAATAGCCTCGCGTATCATCTTTGGTAGGAATCAGTGTTCTTTTGCGAGGACGTGTGGTTTATCAAATTGTTGTAATAGCGGAAATGATCGTGAGCGTGTTCACAGACGGCAGACTTTCCGGAACGTCAGAAATTAAAACTAAACGCCATAAAATCCGTAAAATTAGATTCATTTAATGTGTAGTGTTGGCGTATATATATAAGAAATAAGAAATCATTGTTATTTATGACAGTTGTACTCGGAAACTAATGGATGACGATAGTATCTCAAAGCGACACACTGAATAAAACAACTTAAGTTTATAATCACCATCAAAGTAATTTTTTCATCATTTCGACACAGTTTCACGCGTACAGTTGTTTAAAATACAAATCAAACCATTTTTAAAACGCTATTATGAAATTTGCCGATGTTTCTCAAATTAACACAGATATCTTCAAGTCATATAAATTATATTTTAAAAATATTAATTTATTTTTAAAATGAATGTGTTTTGGCCAGAATTAACAAATAATAAAAATAAGCTAGCGTAGACTACCGCAACATTTTATCGACCAGTATCTGCGGCTGGGGACGTGTTTACGTCATCATTTGCATAATGAATTGCAGTGTCACAGTTAAAACCATTTCCATTTATTCTATTACAGCCTAAAAAAATCCTTTCTCTGAAAAAGTCTAAGCATCCCTCATAGATTTTCACAACATAGGAGTTATTTTGCCATTGATGCCATGCTTGTAATGGAGTCAAACCAGCACATAGTGCACCTGATATTAAATAAAAAGAAGAAGAAAAAAAAAAGAAAATAAGCAACATTTATTGCCAATAATCCACAAAGATCATTATACACCTTAATTTTTTCGATTTGTAGTCACATCAAATAAAAATAATGAGACAAAATTTAAAAAAAATCAAATTTGACTGATATAAAATTTAAAAAGTATATATAATTACAAACTACAGTATTGTGGTACATAGAAATTTTAATTTATCCTCTATTAGGAATTAAAATAAAGATGCGTCGTCACCTCCAAGGACTAAGATGGAATGCCTCGTTTTCAGTAAAAAGGATCTAGGGTACACTCTACACTCACCATACGAAACTCAGCAGGATTGAGCTCCTCTTTAACGCTTGTATTCTGTGAGAGCGTGTTCCTGCCTCCAAGGAGCCGACCCATTCGTGCTGCAACCATAACATAGCTGCAGCGTGACTCTACCACGCATGAAAATGCCACATTTTTTATTGTTGTCAGGACAATGCTCCTGCCCATTTCCAGTTTCAGTTTCACTCCTCTGCCTCTTACGACATCCATGGGACGATATGGCTTAATGGATATTCTTTCACCGTTACTACTTTATTTTTATTATTTTTATTTTATACAACAAGTACACTTACAATACACATTTATGACAATCACGAAAACATACACATTTCTATACTCTCTGATATGTATATCAATAATAAGTGTACATAACATTCATAGATTGAGTCGTGTAATTTTGGGTTAATTTGGAGCACAAATATCATCCAATCAATACAATTCAAATTAGAATTATTCAAATAAATTACGTACTTAAATAAGAAAAATCTAAAGATAAAAAACAGGTTTAATTGTTAAAAGGAAATATGGTAGATACTATACTCTCTTCAGGAGTATGTATATTTTTAATTTAAGTATAAGATATATTATATTGAAGATGTAATTTAGACAACGGGGATATTTACGCGGAACAGCAAACGAAATGCGGTCAAGGAGGTCACTGCACTTAACGTAACTACCTAACAACCACTACCTAACATCATGAAGCAATCATTTATTTACCTTTTTTTTCTCTTTGTTAAGGCGACTTCGTTCGCGTGGAATCTAATCGTAAGTGGACACTAATCTGAATATATATATATATATATATATATATATATATATATGAAAATTATGATAATTATATTATACCTATGTATAATATAATTATCATAATTTGATTTTACAGATTACCCCACCACCATGCGATTAAAGACCATTGTTTTCCGCACAAATCATGTTATTCTAGTTTTAACATCTTAAAGTAAGATATTAGGAAAAAAACTAATGGCATTAGTTTAATCCTAAAGTACTCGTACTAATTTTGTGGTTACAAAAATCATTTAATAATTTCTCGGTATACAAATATGAAATCACCCCGTAAAAAAGATTCTTAGTAACCTTATTATACTATCTAAGGATTTAAATTTTCCAAAAAACTTTTCTTAGAGGATGCCTACTTAATAAAAGAAAGTTATTGCCCCATTTTCACCCGTCTACGTCCAGCGGTTTGAGCTGCAGACTTAATACTCGTACAATATTTTTCATACAAAATTTGCACCCTTGTTATAAAAACGTAATAGGAAAATTTTATTATTTAACTAGATGTGTCCGCGACTTCGTTCGCATAGAATTCCTAAATTATTTTAAAGTTTTATTTCTTGGGAATATTGATCATTTTTTGTAAACTACATTACTGTTTGTACTCAAACAGTTATAGTATCGATAATTTTAGTATACGGAGTAATTTCTTCACTAAACCGATTAAGTGCATGGAAGATTTCAACACGGCGGATGTCGTGTCCGTTCAATGTTTTATGTATTTAAATGAAACTAAGTAACGTAGATATGCACTAACATAATATTAAAAAATGGATTAACAATTGCTCTAATTTATAAAACAAATAAGGAGGGGACGATCGATTATTCCTCTACGTCCTGGAGGTGTAGTAAGAGGCGACTATGGGAAACGTCAGATTCGATATATGGCGCTATAAACAAATCGGTTATGTCAGAGCCAGGCATAAAATACTCAGACTAGTTATTCGTACCCAGACTGGCTAGACGTCCCCACATTAGCCAGCAACGTCAAAGATGCGATACGTCTTGTATTACGATCGTCAGTTTGTCTGCAAATTGAGAAAATAATAACAAGTTACTCCTGAAGTGGGAGAGATACATGACTTGCAGTAGACTTTTACGGGCTAATGATGAAAGATAGAAGAAGAAGAGATAATTTTTACGTTATAAATAATGCGGTGAACCCTGAGCCCTTACCTATAGAGTACCGACCGTCTTGGATACCCTCCACACTTCTGATCCACTCTTGCAAGTCGCTTTGTTAATTGTCATTGTAAAGTTGTTGGTGTTACGTTTTAAGCGAATTCGTGGGATAAAACACCTCCTCATCTACATCATAATCGATGTTAACATCTGTAAACATTATTTTAAGGAAAAATAATTTGAGCAGATTACAATTGTAATGGTTTGGAGCCAAGCGAAGAAGCGGCGAAACAAACTAAATTTCCGTAACAGCTTTTAAAAGCCCAGTACTGAACATAGGCCTTCTCCATATATTTCCGTACAGGGGAGTTTCTTATATGCGTAACTGGACGATTTATAAAAAAAAATCTGCAACCGTAGTAAAAATGATTATTAGTAATGATGTCTTATATTTACGCGAACACTACACATTGATTAAAACTACTTTTACGGTTTTTGTTGCGTTTATTTTACTATTATTTTTAATTCCCGATGTTTCGGGCGCTTTCCAGCACCCATGGTCACGGGGGACTGAGATGACTGACGTCCCGATGTAATTGTTAAATCCGGAGCACCTTCAGCTTTTTTAATTATTGTTTATGGTCCGATCTATGCAAAATGAACTGACTATGTCCTGAGGTCTTGCAGTGGTATGCTTGGGTTTAGTTTTAATTTTATTGATTATATGATCCCAAGCAGGTGGTAGTACCCAGCCTCCTTCTCCATTGAAATTAGGATGTTTTTTTAATTTCAATAGCCTCACGTATCATCCTTGGTAGGAATCGGTGTTCTTTCGCGAGGATTTGTGGTCTATCAAATCTGATGTAATGGTTGGGGCCGTCTAGGATATGATCGCAAACTGCAGACTTCTCGGAACGTCAGGAATTAAAAATAATAGTAAAATAAACGCGTTAAAATCCGTAAAAGTAGTTTTAATCAATGATTATTAGTAATTAAACGAAACGGAATTAGGCTGTGCGACGAATTCTGCCCATTTAGAAAAAGAAACCCTCTCAGAATTATGTGGATGAACATAGGTCTCCTCGTAGATTGCGTCATAGTGGTATATTTGCCATTGTTGCCACGCTTGGCAAACCTGACTGCAACCGCAGTTTCTAATTTTAGTCCTTATTAGGAAGACGCTACTGCCCATCTCCTGATTTGCTTCCCTCTGTCGCCTCTTACGCCACCCACGGGATGCTGTGGGGTAGTGGATATTCTTACACAGCCACTGCACGGGTAGACATTGTACAACTTAAATCTTTGATTTGATTGACGTTCTAGATATACATCACAATGTTTTTAAGATTAATAAATTTTAAGATATACATAACAAAGTTTACTTTGCTGTATGAGTTATTCCGCCTAAAAGTAGTTATGAAAATAATGTAATAAGTAATTCTTACGCATAAAATAATCATTACGTTTTAGGGATGACAATAACGTTCCTTTTATGTTTAACTTGTGTGAAGCTAAATTAAACCGACAAAACTTCGAATTTCATATCAATGATAGATACATGATGATATGATCCAATGCGCTCCAATCTCGCGCGGAAGGAGCGCGCTCCACAAGCGCGGTTCGTGTGGGCGTGCCTCGCGTGATCCAAGCTGCAAACTTGGTGCATGCACTCGTTGCCGCGAGTGATCCATTCGTTATCGGTTTTGCGATCATGCTCAAAGGGGCCTCAGTCACTTGGCGTGTACGGTACTGACGTTTGTAAGTGGATCGCGAGATATGAAAAGGACATTGGTCACTGCCTATACATTATTCGCCCTGGAACCAAAAGCATCGGAAAATTGTGTGTTGTATTTGTGGTGTATTTCGTAAATAAGACACGGGTAAGCGGATTGACGGTTTATTCGTGACTGTTCGACGAGCCCTTTACAATCAACCACTTATATATTTAATGGCCCCTCATTACAATCCTCCCCCCTTAATTAAGACTTACAATTAGTTATACATATAAGTATTTTATACTATACTGTTATACAGCCGAAGACAAGAAAGAGAATACATTCTCTAGTGTTGTCAAGGTTCTATCCGACCACTTGAAAGTCCCCGGTATTACCACTGATTCGATAGGCCGGTCACATCGTCTTGGTCAACCTGGCACTAATAAACCCCGGGCTGTGCTTGTAGAATTTAGAGACTATGGGACAAAAGAGAAGATATGGCTTGCAAAGAAAAATTTGAAATGCACTGGGATTACGTTGTTCGAATTTCTTACAAAGGGTCGCCATACTACATTCCAAGCGGCGCGCCAACGTTTCGGAGTTTCAAGGTGCTGGACGAGGGATGGCATCATCGTCGTACTAGGACCTGATCAAGTACGCCATCGTATCCATTCTAGGCTTGATCTTGAAGCTATTTCGACCTCTGAATCGGTGACTCAAGCCACATCTACTGCAACCTCGGTTCCAAATGTGGTGAAAGACTCCAGGTCTGCTCAAGTAAGAACCAAGAGAATTGGTAAAAAATGAATCCTTTTTTGGAGCTGGTTAAATCTGTTGTATCTTGTGCGACTACCGTATTTCTGGTTTGTTTACATTCTTTTATTGTATTTGTATTTTTCTTTTATAAATACGATGTGAGGTAGTTACTTGTAACTTATATATAAAAAAACCATTTCAATGTAAACAAACAATAAGTGAATTGACATGACATTGGATAACAGTTGCACATTTTTATTTCTTTCTGCGGCGTAGGCAAAGGTCTCATAGTCATACAGCCGTACCTTATGGAATTTTTGACTTCTTTTCTTATCACAAAGCAACATTTCTATAACAATTCTCTTTGTGCTTATTACATATTTTTATTTGTAAAATGCTATTTGTTTACAGTTTTTGGTAATTTTGTTTTGTTTAAAAATTGTCTCTTTTTCAGTTCAGTTATTCTGAAATTTCTATTATTATGATTATTATTTTTGATTCATGTCTTTCAGACTGCTGGCGGGATAGAGATCTGTTTAGGTACTTACTTATATATTTAGTTTAACTATTTAGTTTTATATTTATATATCATATATATTATATATTTTATTTCATTTTACTATGTTGTTAGATAATTATGATGTAGGTAATGATTCTAACGATTTCTTGTCTTTGTCGTCAAATGTTAATGCATCTAGTGAACTCAGCTTCCACCGTGCAACATCTTCAATTCCGATAAATGTATCACTTAATTCATATTTCTCAGATTCCCTGAAAAACTTTAATGTAATTCATATAAACGCCCAAAGCATTCCGGCTCATTATCTCGAAATGCTTGCGTCCTTTGAATCCCATAACATTCACACCATTCTAGTCTCTGAATCTTGGTTGAAACCATGCTTGCCATCCACTTCTTATTAATTACCAGGATTCCATCTTATTCGCAACGACCGTAATAGAAGGGGGGGGGGGGTGGAGGTGTGGCAATCTATCTCCATTCTTATTTACCTTTTGCGGTAATAAGCTTGTCCCCCCAACCATCTCCTTCTAATGCGGCTGAGCATCTCTTCATTGAAGTAACCCTATCCAATACGAAAATTCTTCTTGGCGTTTGTTACAGTCCTTCTCTTCATATTGACTATTTCTCTTCCTTCGAATATTTATTAGAAAATTTAATCCCATTATATACTCACACTATAATCATGGTTGACTTTAACACATGCCTACTCAAGGTTGACCATCGGTGTGAAAAGCTAAAATCATTAACAGAGGCATGTAATCTACATATATTACCACTATCTGCTACGCATAAAATGCCTGACTGTACTCCATCACTACTTGACTTAATTATTGTATCCTCTCCAGATTTTGTCATGAACCATAGCCAGCATGACGCTGATCTCTTCTCTCATCATGATCTCTTGTTTCTTACATACAAATTCCGTCCTCCTAAAGCAAAATCGAGAATCCTTCTGCAAAGTAATTTTGGTGGAATGGACAAAGAACGTCTTCTGGAAGATGCTAGTCGCATGGACTGGTCAGCTGTTGAAAATGCTTCAACAGTCGACTTGAAAGTCGAGTTATTTAACTCCTTTCTTATCCAACTTTATGACATCCATGCCCCAGTAAAACAATAAAAATTAAACATTTACCTGCACCTTGGTTAACTGATAGTCTAAAAAAACTTATTATAAAAAAAGGATTTGCTAAAAGTTAAAAGCTGATAAATCTGAGAAAAACTTACGATATTATAATAAAGTACGGAATCGCTGCAATACATTGTGTAGGGATGCACAAAGACGCCATATTCATAAATCCGTCGAAAACGGCGACGCAGCAAAAGTTTGGAAGTTTCTTCAGTCTCTTGGAGTTGGTAAAACATCCAATAATTCTCCTCATCATAATGTTCTAGCACATTAGATAGCTCAGATGAAGAACGGACTCTGAGTATTCTTTCTTCAATACCAACTCCTGATTTTCCACCGTTTAATCTCTCTCCTTTCACTGATAGTGATGTTAAAAAGAACATTTTGACCATCTCGTCCAATGCCGTGGGTGATAACAATGTTAGTCGTAACATGATCTTACCTATCCTAGAATTTGTTACTCCTATCCTCACCCATATCTTGAATAAATCCATCTCCTCTTCAAACTTTCTTGATGTTTGGAAAAGTGCACTTGTAACGCCTGTCCCAAAAAAAGCCCATGCTATGCATTTTTCCGACTTTCGTCCTTTCTCAATTCTCCCGTTTTTATCCAAACACCTGGAGAAACTTGTTTTCTTTCAGTTAAATCTCTACCTAAATAGAAATTGTATCCTGGATCCTCTCCAATCTGGTTTCCGATCGGGTCATAGTACGACAACAGCGTTGGTTAAAGTTACCGATGACATTCGACGAGGTATGGATAACAAACAGCTCACTGTATTGGTATTGCTTGATTTTAGCAATGCGTTTAACACTGTTGATTTTGACATCTTATTTAGTGTGTTACGTTCTATTAACATATCTCCTTCGGTGATTGGCTGGTTTCATAGTTATCTTTACGGCCGACGGCAGCGTATTCGCGTCGAAGATGAGTTCTCATCTTGGTGCGAATTACGGGCTGGCGTGCCTCAAGGTGGTGTGCTGTCTCCTTTACTTTTTGCTATATTCATTAATTCTATCTCTCAAAATATTACTTCTCTCTATCACATGTATGCAGACGATCTCCAAATCTACACTCAGTCAACTCTGTTAAATCTGCCTTCTGCTGTTGCCACCATCAACAATGACTTAGCGGCGATAAACCAGTGGAGTCAACGTTATGATCTAAAAATTAATCCGTTCTAGTCCCAGGCTATAGTTATTGGTGGTGGAGGGATGGTCTCCAGAGTTGACTGGAACAACCTACCTTCGGTGACATTAAATGACGTTGTCATACCCTACAGTAAATCTGTAAAAAATCTGGGGATATATCTAGATTCTACCTTGTCGTGGTCGCAGCAGTTAAAACAAGTGAGCAAAAAGGTGTTTGCTACTATGGGTTTACTTCGTCGTTTACGTTCTTTTCTCCCCATTCCCACTAAGATTATGTTAGCACAATCCTTACTTCTCTCTATTCTCGATTATGCGGATGCAAGTTATCTCGATTTAACTGAAGACCAACTGAACAAACTTGAGCGAATTCAAAATATTGCAATTAGGTTCAAATTTGGTTTGCGCAAATATGATCATGTATCCGAATATCGTTTACAGCTCAAGTGGTTACCCATTCGCTTTCGCCGGAATCTGCAAACTGTATCTCTTTTGTATTGTGTGTTGTTCAATCCTTTGTCTCCAAGCTACTTGAAAGAAAACTTTAAGTTTCTTGTTCATGATCGACCTGTTAGAGTTCTTCGGTCAGCCGGCGAACTAATTCTAGAACCATGTTCATTTCGAACAAAATTTATTAAATATTCTTTTACGAGCCAAGCCATAAGGTTATGGAATGAACTCCCACTCCAAATTCGACGTGTGCAAACTTTGGAAAGTTTCAAAAGTGACGTCAAGAAGCATTACCTAACACTTTGTTGTTATTGATAACCAATAACAACATTGATAACAATAACAAATAACCAAAAAAGCTAAGTGACCTCTTAGCGGTCAGCCGCCGTAGAGTCTATATTACCTGAGGATGCCTCGTGTAGAGGCGAAACACGTGTCGTATTATCGTCGATGGTGTGTCTTGCCTGGAATAGTGGTGTTGAGAGTAGTGGTGCTTGGTCTAGTGGTGACGGAGTTAGTGTATGCAATTGAGGGAGGGCGGGAGGTGCGCTTCAATCCAGGTAAGACACATCATTTTATATGTTTAGCGGAAAGTTGCAAAGAAATTTATATTTTTATTTTTTATTATTCTGTGTTTTTCTTTTTTTCCTCTTTGTTTTGAATTTATTTAATTATTATCTATGTATATATATGTATGTGTATATATTTATATGTATTTATACCTATTTATTAATATGTGTGTTTATTTTATTATTATTTTTAAGTATTATTGTGGTATTTTAACAAAATATTGTTTAGTTCATTTAGATATTAGAATATAAGTGTAACATAAAACACATCACCTCCTACTGTTCTTAATTTCAGTTTCTCCTTAGCCCAAAGGTTGTCTGGAAGAGATCGCTCTTTAGCGATAAGACCGCCTTATTGTACATACGTATATATTAAGTTTTCTCTGTAATGTATTTATTCGTTGTATATGTGTGGTGTACATTAAAGTATATAATACTACTACTACTACTACAGAAAAGGAAAAAAAATCTTGAAAATATTTAAAAAAAAGAAGTATATAAAAATAATATAGTGCGATGGTAACTACTCTTTATAGCGGGGGGGGGGTATCCAAACAGCACTCACTCACTCACGTCACCGGCCGGAAGACCTGGAGCGGCGTTGCGGGCGGCACAGGTGACGTATGAGCTGATGGAGCACGAAGTGTTGACGTTTCCCTTGCCGTACCTAAGCAATCACTCTTATCTATTATTTCGGTTCCCTCCGGTGCTTTTGATTTCCTCCCGGTGTCTGTTACGGCAGGGTTTATTCTAGGCGCATTAATTTCCTCTGCACTGGAGCAAGACAAAGACTCGGAACTCGAATTTGGCTGACTATTACTACTATGGGGACAAATCAGTGAACTCCTAATTCTACGTTTTAGCTGGTTGATATGCTTATGTGACTCCTTGCCTATAGTGTCTAAAACTTTGTAGTCCGTTACGCCCAAACGTTGCGTCACTTGTCTGGCTGCTCGCTTGTCGCTCCCCTGATATTGGCGAAGCCATACATCATCACCCGTCTGCAGGCCACGTTCACCAGTGGGAGCGTTCTCTTTCTGGTTTATTTGAGTTTTAGTAATTTTATTCTCAATCTCCGGTCTAAGTACGTCTAGTTTAGTACGTAATCTTCTTCCTAACATGAGAGAAGCGGGACTTTCGCCCGTAGTACAATGTTCGGTATTTCGATAATGCAATAGGAAAGTGTTTAAAAATAAATTTATATCCTTATTTTCCCTCACTGCCTTTTTAATAACTTTCTTGACAGTGCTGCGTTTTCCGCGACACCGTTTGAAGCCGGGTGGTACGGTGCGGTGAAAACATGCTGTATACCATTATTTGTTAAAAACTGAGAAAATTCCCTACTGGTAAATGGCGGCCCATTGTCTGATACTAACTGTTTAGGTAGACCCCACCTAGCAAAAACTTCGGAAAGTTTAACTATAGTGTGGCTAGCTGCTGTACTCGGTACATAAAAAACCTCTAGCCATTTAGTTCTGGCATCAATTATTACCAAGTAAATTTTATTGAAATTTGGCCCTAAAAAATCTATGTGTATAGACCAAGACCAAGACTTAGCTGGCCATGGTCTCGTACCGTTGGGGCGCGTCCTCGTGTGCCGTTGGGGCGCGTCCGCCTCGGCAGCACACACGACGCACGCTCGGCACATCGTTTCGATTGCCTCATCGATCCCCGGCCACCACACACAGCTTTGAGCTACCGCCTTCGTTTTGACGATTCTCATGTGGCATTCGTGGAGTTCGTTTAACACCCTACCCCTGCAATTCTCCGGTATGACTACTCTATGACCCCACATGATACACCCTAGTTCTTCGTATAGTTCCGTTTTTCGGTTAAAATACGGTTGCAATGATTTGACCTCATCATCGGTGGGCCAATCTTCTCTTAAGTATAGTATAATTCTACCTAAAATCGGATCGCGCTGGGTTTGTTTTTTAATTTCATTATAATCCGGTAACATTTCACTTTGAGCGAAATGTAAATACGTTTGTTCAGGTAAATCTAAACATTCGTTCTTTGTGGATTGAACCGATACCGATAGACGAGATAAGCCGTCCGCACAGTTCTGTTTACTACTAGCGTACTCTATGTCATAAGAGTAAGCGGATACCGTAATCGCCCAACGCTGCAATCGGCTCGCAGCCATTAAAGGAATACCATGTTTTGGGCCAAAAATACTGACAAGCGGCTTGTGATCAGTACGTAAGGTGAACCGTCGACCATACAGGTATTGATGCAATTTTTTTAAGCAAAAAACAATTGCTAAAGCCTCGCGATCAATTTGTGAATAATGTTTCTCCGCGTCGCTGAGAGCTCTCGACACATAGACCACCGGCCGCTCGCTTCCCGCTGCGCCGGCGCACGGCTGAGTGAGCACGCTTCCTATACCTCGAGCGCTCGCGTCACACGTCAGGATTAACGGTTTGTTTTGATCGTAATGCAATAATACTTCAGCACTGGTTAAGACTTTTTTAATTTTTTTAAAAGAGTCCTCGCAACTTCTGTCCCAGTCCCATGTAACACCCTTTTTTAATAAGCCGTAAAGTGGGGCTAAGGTAGTACTTAAATTTTTAATGAACTTAGCGTAAAAATCGACTAATCCTAAAAATGATCTTAAATCCGAAACGTCCTTGGGGCGCGGAATTTTTACTATAGCAGCTACCTTGTCAGGATAAACTTTAATTCCATCTTTTGAAATAATATATCCTATATACTTGACCTCGTCCACCATGAATAAACATTTGTCTTTCCTCAGCTTCATTCCGTTTTTATGTAATCTACTAAGCACCTTCTCCAATATTTGTAAATGCTCTCTTTCATTAGAAGAACCTATTATTATATCGTCTAAAAATACTTCTACCTTTTCGATATCGTGAAAAAGATTTGACATTATACGCTGGAAAATTCCTGGACTTGATGACAACCCATATACTAGCCTGTTATACGTAAATAAGCCCCTATGTGTATTTATAACGGTAAGGATACTGCGGAATCGTTTCTCCCCTCAACTGTCTTCTTTGTCGAAAACGATATCGCTCCGCCATGAACGGATTAGAGGGTTTCGGTTGAAGATGTTCCCGAAGTATTTTTACCACTTCTTGATACGATTTATCTCCCGGTTTAATCGGACTTGTTAAATTACTTAATAGTTGGTACGCTTCGTCTCCCACACCGGCGATTAATGTCGGCAACCACATTTCGTTTTTCACATATAAAGTCCAGTTTCCCGTTTTGACGTTAAATTTACTAATTTTGCTGATCGACATTATATTTAATATATGCGTCCACGTAAATTTACCGAAAAATAAAAACAACTTAATCCTCATCGCCACTGTAGTGTATTTCGTAAATAAGACACGGGTAAGCGGATTGACGGTTTATTCGTGACTATTCGACGAGCCCTTTACAATCAATCACTTATATATTTAATGTACCCTCATTACAGTATTGTCGATCATTAGGGAATTCCTATATGATCTTATTTTTATAGCGAACTAGCTGCAGAAAAGATATATTTCAAAAAAGTATCAGATTTTGAGGTTATAATAGAACTAACACTTTCATGATTTTTATCATTTGGTGGGATTTTTAAGAAACTGAAAAACAGTATCGTGTTACATTTAACAATTTTAGTAACGTCTTTCAACAACATAAAACCACTAGCAGAGCCGCAATTTACACAAAATACACTTTTATTGCATACGCGTAACAAAGAGAATATAAACTCCCTTAGTAAAAGTAAATGTATGAAAGGGCGCCATACAACTCTACCAACATCAAGACATGAAATTAATTTTTAGAACAACAGTGCTGACAACATAAGCGAAATATACTAGTTCCTTAATATCTATCTTCGAATAATTTTATCGATATAATGTTCATAAATTTATTGTTTATCGTAATTTTTATATTAAAAATGTTAATTATCATAAACTCATGATCGTTTAGTTAGAAGTAAGCCACACGCTTTTCTAAACCATCATTAGAAAACCTGATCATGATAAAATAATTAGATTTTGTTCACTTCAGCATTACTCTAACTACCTATTTATTTTCGAGTTTGACCTCATTCATTAAGTATATTTTTAAATTATACTTTTAGGGAATAAGAAAAAGAAATGGTGGTTGATAGTTTTTATTACAGTTTCTAATTGCACTTTATTCGAAATAAATTCAAAATGTGATTCAGATTAAAAAATATGCAACTGTTCATTAAAAATTCAAAAAATCGATTATAATCGATTGGGCGTCCCTAGTAATTTTTATACACCACATGACGTTTGGCGAAGATGGCGGCGATTAATGCTATAAGTCAAATAGAATACTTTTTTATTGTTAATTTTGGCATGTAGCTAGTACGTGTTATAAAAATATTTGCCACAAATATAATAAAATAGATAATTAATTATCGTGTATGTCGGATTTTTTTATTGCACAGGGCGATTTTGGACACTGTCCTTTGTAAAGTCGTCGTTTAATATCCTTTTAATAGTAGTACATGGATGACCGAGCATTGCTCGGTTTTAATTAAACATTTTTATGCAATTAGTTTAATTGAAATTTTCGTATATTTATACTAAAAAAGGGCTCGAAATAATAGATTTTCTCATAAAAGAAGGGAACTTCGGAAAAAATTCGGACCGAAGACAGGCAGCAAACCAAGCCATTACGATTACGTGACCGCTTGCTATCCAATTGAGCTATTACGATCATTAATACAACGTCAAAATTTACCTTCTTATATTGTAGCAGTTTTTCATTGCCTGAAAACACGGACAAAAAAACATTTTCTAAAAATAAATCCTACCTAGATCGATATATATATATATATAATAAAGGTGTGAGAAACGACGTTTGTTCACACATTAGTCGTGAAATGGACTACCCAGTTGAGGCATTAAAGAAAAAATTAGATCTTAGGCGGGAGGCTAGCTGTTTTCGTGATTTTTGTCGTATGTCGTACATTTTAGAAGAATATGCTGCCACGGCAATTTATCGCCGTCGCTGCATGTGTGACTAAGTAGTAAGAGTTCTGAGATTTTATGGCGCCATTGAATTTTTTAAAAAGTTTTCGAAAATATCATATCTTTTGATAGAATTAAACGATTTTGGGAAGGATTTTAGGAGAAAGATGGAAAAACTGCTCATTATACTTTTAAACTTTCACTATTCGTAACTCTTGAGCAACAATCAACATGTTCTATCCGCAAAAATGGGCCTCTTGGTAAATTATTACAAGACACCTCATTGTGACTGATTTGGAATGAATGCACCATGAGCCACAGAGCACATATAGAGGCCGTGGACAGAACCTTAAAATATCTTATAAACTCCTCTGCTCTCATGGGGAAGTAAGAGGCTATAATAATACATACTATACTAAAGTGGCAAAGTTTAGTCTATAAAATTAATTATGCTGCGCTGAGAAAACTTGATAATACCTACATAAAAATTATGTGCTACATAAAAATTATGTGCTACATAACTAAAGCGCTCATTATTATCTGCAAAAAAACTCCGCTAAGGAATACCTACATCTAACTATCATAATTAAGTCACAATAGTAGCTTTTGTGTTCTAAAATGTAATTATAACATCAGTCTAAACAAAGATAGGTTACAGTCGTATCGTAGTACTGACTATTATTTAAATAAACGGTTTTATCATAATGAAAGAGTTAAGAAAAAATTTGTACCTCTTTTTAAAGAGCATATTCTATTCTGTACTTAAGTTACACATATTTTGGTGATAAAGCGACAGTTGCCTAATGGTCGGGCGCGGACCGCTAACTCAAAAGGTCGTGGGTTCGAATCCACCATTCGACTACTGCCGTGAACCACTCCTAACACAAGCATATTTGGCTTACCAGGAGTGGTTAAAGGGAATATTAGTAATGTTAATTAATAGGTTTACTAATATTCTTACAAAAAAAGTTGGAAATGTTAATAAACCTAACCTTTGAGCAAAAAAAAAACGATTAAAGATAAAAAATGTTCATATTTTGTGGCAGATTGCGCAAAAACTATAAATAATATCGCTTTTGTATGTAGAAAAGGTTAATAGAAAATTCATCAAGGATCGATTCGTACCTTTATACTTGTGTACCGTGTACAGATTACGTACAAATAGTAGTCTTTAAAACATGGAAGAAACCGCGTTTTCGGGCACTTTCTGGGGTGCGGGGTGACGTTCATCGGGGAGGGGGAGTGAGAGTGGATGAAATTGAACTTTGCTCTATAACGTACATATGATGATAGATAAAGGTATAATACAAACTACATTACTTTTTCATTATATTACTACATTAATTTTTCCAATTTTTTAGCTAAAATGATTGAACTAAATGAGCGAGGTGACATGTCATATCGCGCGGCGCAGACGCGTGGTATACGTAGGTATCTGCTCTCCCTGTACCGCGAGGCACAGCGATATGAAATGTTTTTAAAACAAAAAACAATTTTTGAAATTTTTGAGTCTGTTTTTCTGTTTGTTCCGGCTAATCTCCAAAATTGCTGAACCAATTTTGTCAGGACTTTCACTGGCAGATAGCTGATGTTGTAAGGAGTAACTTAGTCCACTTTTATTTTAGATAAAGAATTGGGGTCCTGCGCAAAAACTTATAATCCATGAAATTCAATCTTAATAAATTTTACACAGACGAAGTCGCGGGGAACAGCTAGTAATTAATAAAATAAAATCCAAACCCAAACATACTACTGCAAGACTGCAACTTAAATTTTTGCTCCAATCAGCATGCAGCAAGCTCGTTTTACGCAGATTGGACCAAAAGTTAAAAAAATTAAAAGTTAATGTTAGCCTTCGTTGCATCAAACATCTTAGTCCCCCCCCCCCCGTGACCATGTGTGCAGTAAAGTTCCCCAAAGGTCGGGAATTAAAAAAGTTTAAATTAAAACGCGTTAAAATCCGTAAAAATAGTTTATTTCCATGTTTGGCATTCGCGTAAATGTAGGAAGTCGTTATAAATATATATGTTGTGTTATATGTTCAGAAAACTAATATTTTTAAATCTGTTGGACAATATTTCCTGCTTAACTGCTGGCTGTATGAGGAAGCTTCACTTGCATTCTTATAAAGTTATGGAGATGGCTATGCTCGGAGTTTCTCTGCGTGATATAATTCACGGTGAAGGCATCTACTACAACTTCTAAACCTTAGTATAAAGTGTCTTATACAATAAAGATGTAATAAATAAACCAACACGTCTTATATAAAACGCGTGTCGCGACCACGCTACCGCTACGGACGCTGGTGTACTCGTATATCGCTCCATGAAATCCCGTTAGCGTAAATATAAATTGCGTGGGCAGTTTTACACGGCGATGCAAAAATGCATTTCATTGAGTTCCTCAGGTGCTGTTTTGTGAAAGTTTTTAATCTTTGTAAAAGGCGTTCATGACCGAACAAATATGAACAAAAGACATTAAAGGTTTTTGTTTAAACTCACTTGAAATGTGTTTTACATTAACGTAAGTAAAATCCCTATTGTAAGAAAACTAAATTACAGCACAATATTAAGTCAGTCTTATTGAAAGTTACATTAATCATCACTATTATCATCATTACAAAGAGAGAATGAAGTCCTCTGCTGAACATCGGTCATTTGCTAAGAAAATGTCTACTAGGTTTTAAGACAACTATTTCTGCTGACTAATAGCAATACTTGCACTGCTGTGTCCCGGTCGAAAGGGAATGTAATTACAGGCCGGGAGGCGTTCGATCGTCTTTCTCAGAGGCGACAATGAATCTTGGTCAGTAATAAGCCGCAACTCCCAAATTAATATCGAGGCACAGTGATCTGCAACAATCAGAGGGCATCTCTTTGTGTTATCGTGATATAAATATCTTCCCAGAAACTCTAAAAAATTACTACTCTGGAGTGTAACCATTCACAGTCTAACTACTAGTGTATTCTACTACCAGCTGATATAGTCAACCAAAGGGCTTACGAGGGGCACATTGAAATGATCGGGAATAAGAATGAAAATGCAAGGTATAGCTAAATTGTATTTTATTGTTTTTCGAAGTGTTCTCCGTTCAACTTGATGCACTTTTCCATTCGTGCAAACCAATCATTAAAACAGTGATTCCAGTCTGAAGTTGATGTTGACAAAATGGCTTATTCGTACGCTTGCACAGCTGCTTCGGGGTCTTCAAACCGTTGACCACGTAATAAATCTTTCATTCTATTAAATGTAAAGAAATTTTTTAGGCACAGGTCAGGATTGTACGGAGGATGGCTCATCAGCTCAACGTTTTCCTGCTTCAAAAAAACGTTTGTCTTCCGAGCCGTAGTTAGCCGAGCGCGGGAGCTCGCATTATCGTGATGTAAGATGATGCGACGTTTCGGGTTATTTTTCTGGCATGTTGTGCTATCATTTCTGGCAAACAAACCGTGATGTACTCAGCGGTAACCGTTCTGCGGTCCTATAAAGGAATTGTAGCAACATGTCCCTTTTTCGAGACAAACGTAGCGAACTTTTTCTTTGACACGCTGCGGGAGCGAACCACTTTCGTTGGTTTGACCTCGTCTTCGAAGACCCAAACTGCTGAGTGATGTTTTCTTTCACGTTCGTATGAATAAATCCATAATTCATCACCTGAGATGATATTATAAACGGCATTTGACTTCCCTCCGTTGAAGCGTTGCAGACACTGACCTCACTGACTGAAGTCAGTGGTTGCAGAGTATTCCAGCACCAATCTTTTGCTCTTTGGACAAATTGTGAGGAACCCAGCGGGAAACTAGCTATCTTACACACAGTTCATAATGTAATATCAACTGAATTGCAGTAATTCCGATACTGAAGGGGACAGAAATCCATTGGGGAATGTCCAAGGGACAGAAATCAACCAAGTAGATACAACAAAATTTCTAGGTGTAACCATTGATAAAAGTTTGAACTGGAAAGCGCACACAGAAGAACTAAACAAAAGAATTAGTTCTTCTGCTTATGCGCTCTATAAACTCTCATCCGTCGTAAGTACCGATGCGCTTCTCACGGCATACCATGGTATTGTTGATTCCATCTTGAGGTATGGCATCATATTCTGGGGAAATTCTACTAATAAGGAAATTATATTTAAGTCCCAAAAAAGGTGCATCAGAGCTATGTTCGGTCTTAAATTTACTGATAGCTGCAAACCATATTTCATTGAGCATAACATTTTGAGCTTACCCTCCTTATTTATATATGAAGTAGCAAACTTCGTTCAAAGTAACCCTAAATTGTTTAACAAACCATCGGACGTCACAATTCGCAATCGCAGGGATAATAGTAGGTTGTGCGCAGTTGGTTCAAGAACGGCATTGATGCATAAAAGTATTTTCTGTCTGGCACCAATAATATACAATAAAATCCCCAAACACATCAAACAATTGCCTACCAGACTTTTTAAGCTACATCTTAAAAAATATTTGATAGCCAAATGTTATTACAGCTTGCCTGATTTCTTAAGTGATTGATTTGTTTAAAGCTAAATTATGAATTGCAAATTTTACGAGACACCATTGAAATTTTTGCACATCTAAAATTATAAACATAGCGTTATTTAATTTGTCTTGTAGAATAATTAATATATGTAGAATAATTTTTGTACGCCATAAATGGCAAAACATGTAGCTCGTATTAAGTTTTTTTTTTAACACCTGTATTTTTTACTCATGTTTTACAAAATAAATATCTTTATCTTTATCTTTACTGATAACAGCCCGAATCTGTTCGTATGTCACATGACGGTCATCTAATATAATATTTCGCACAGCTGCGACGTTTTCAGGCGTGGCCGCTGTTCTTGGTCGACCTGCAGAAGAAACAGTGCTGAGCGATACACGACCGCGTTGGAACTCGGCATACCAGCGGTATATTGCCGTTTTACTCGGTGCTTCAACATCATAAATCGAAACAAGTTCGCTGAGATATTTATCTTGAGATAAGGCGCGATGAAAATTGTGACAAATTATAACACGAAAATGTTCACGCGTGAGCTTCATTTCTGTTAACGATGTGTCAACTTTAAACCAACGAAGTTTTTGTTTTATACATTTTTTAATTGTTTGAATGTCATTAAGATTCTAAGAGGCCTGTATTCAAATTCTAAGAAAGATATTGTTATAATTCAATCTGAAATATTCTATTCCCGATCATTTCAGTGCCACTCTGTAGTCCTCTATCCTAAGCCAACGAGCAATGGCAAGATCCAGCAGTACAGTGCAATTCCGACCGGGAAACTGTATGTAAGGAGAAGAAGCTCCACGGAAGGCTTTTTATGAGCTTTTCGTAGACACAGTTGCCTCCCTTCACTGGCTACGTTATGGTGTCTTCTTCGGGAAAACCGAGGATTTTGTCTGTGCAGTACAGGATCAGGTTATTATAACCAAGAATTAACAGAGATACATCCTATAAGATTACACAGTCGATATCTGACGAGCTTGTCACTGCTCTGGTGAATCACTTAGGAATGTCATCTCTGGTTGTTTGGCACTTTTAAACTCTCTGTACATCAGGAGCTCATCTAAAATACGGTCGCATGGATCGGAATTTGCCATACAATAAGTACTTGTCGTCGTGCTCGAAAATAATCAAACTAGGCTCTACTGAGACCGAGCACAGTCAAGGATATTTTTGGTTTACATAACGATTTCGCATGAAGAGAACCTCGTGAAAGCCGAAATAGATAAGCAAACAAAATATCTGGACCTGGCTCATGAGGTGACCGACATGTGAAGTGGTCTGCTGACCGAAATTGTTCCTGCGGTCGTTTCTGTGTACGGGCTAATCGCAGTCAGCTTCTCGGGTCATCTGAGGCAACTGGACTCCGTAACGGACCGATCTGGGCTCAAATGCAGAAGGCGATGCTCCTCTATACCGCTCGCATCGTCCGTCGGTTTCTTTCCCTTTCTCCATAACCCTGGCCATTTGGTCTCCCCTGCCGAGAGCGTCCATCTGGTTGGGCTATTTATTTATTTATGTATTCCTTATTTATTTATTTTACTTTATTGATATAGATTTATGTATACGTATCATTTTCATTTATATATTTATTCAGCCCAACCAGCGGAGAAAGCATGAGAAAACTATGTAAGTACCCAGCATGGTAATAATAGTGTTCTCCATGCGAATAATCATCCTCGGTCATTTTGCCTCCCCTGCCGAGTTGGATTGTTGCCATCTGGTTGGATTGTTACCTGTATGGGATTTAAGAATATTTATCATATGCATTTATATATTTATACAGCCCAACCAGATGAGAAAACTATATAAACACCCCATAATTAATATTCATATATATAATATTCATTTTACTCTACATCCCGCGGATTTTTGCTGATATGAAATGATCAGGCGCTCTTTGTATATCGGGTATTTATGTGTGTCTACAACAAATACCGCAGCGTAGTAAGTGATCTCTCTATACTTTATCTGTATCATTAATATAATCTCCCCTGTCACACAAATAACTATTTATATCGTCTCTAAATTGTCACTCCAGCAATTCTTATTTCGTTCATTTCATATACAATATTACAATTCTTATATTACACGCAAATCTGCGTTAACATAAAAGCAAAAGCGTCAGTCGTAAGTGGCAAGACATTGCTAAAATAGGGTGGCCCATTCTTCATTTTTCACGACGCTATTTAGACAACTTGCACCGTTTTATTTACGGGCACCGCCTACACGACCCATTTTCAGATAGATTGAAACACCATACAGGGTTATTTTTCAAAGAGTGGTTGTCAAATTTTAAGCTTAAGTTCCACTATATATAATGATATTATATAATGATACTACACTTTTCGAAAATGCGAGAAATAAGGTTTCAATTTTTGTTTAAAATTATCGCAAATTAAATGTTATCGTTATATGTTATCCTATACTATTAAACGAGCAATTCTTGTATATATATATATATATATATAATCGGGATCTCGGAAACGGCTCCAACGATTTTCATAAAATTTAGTGTCCAGGTAGTTTCGGGGATAATAAATCGATCTAGCTAGGATTTATTTTTAGAAAATGTCTTTTTGTCCGTGTTTTTAGGCAATAAAAAACTGCTATAATGTCGTTAGAATAAGAAGGTAAATTTTGACGGCTTGTTAGTGATTATAAATAGCTTAATTGGTATAATGGTTGGTCACAGAACCTGAAAACCCCGGTTCGAGCCCAGACCGACCGACCAACTTTTTTTAATTTTTTTTTCATGTTCTTTTGTTTTTTGAGAAAATCTATTTTAAAAACACGAAAATTTAAATTAAAATAATTGCACTCATGATTTTTTATTCAAATAACCAGTTCCTTTTTTTCTGTTATGTCACTAAGATCAAAAAATATTATTTATATTTCATTAGTATGTAATTTGTATCTAAATATAATTTCCAAAACACACGAACTAAAAAAAATCGAGCGAAAAATACCGAGCAAAGCTCGGTAAACCAGGTACTTGTTATTTATGGCCAACAACGTTTTTGCCTACCTATCGAACCTTACGAGTGTGTGCATGCGTAGCAAAACTAGTTAAAGTAATGCATTACCACACATTTTAATTTAAAAGATAAAAGGACAGAATGAGATTATTTTTAATTAATTTTTCTTCACCAGTCGCCTATATTAATTATTCCGAACCTTATCTGCAAATTTCTCCGATTATTGCAAAATTACCCTGATAAATTTATATAATATAGGTGACGAGGTCACAGTTTACCTGATGGTAAGCAATACTGTGGTCGAAAGACACCTACATCTTTCCTTAATTAAGAATAAAAATGCAGATGCGTCACCCTTGAGGACTAAGATGAAACGCCTCGTTACCAGTAAAAAAGGTCTCTACATTTACTATGCGAAATACAGATATATTAAGTTGCTACTTTACATTGTTTTCAGTTTAGACATGGTCCTTTTTGAACGATTGGAGCTAACGAATTTATACTACAACCATAATATAGTACTGTGGCTGTACTATGATAAAATTTTTAGTTACTTTCCAGTTCATTTTAAGGTTAAAGTAAAGTTTCGTGCTTCACACTGGATTTAGTGCTAAAAGTAAAAGTATTATAATACACTTCAAAGTTATGTAGTTACATAAATTAATGTTTAGTATCTCATTATATTTTGGTTGTTCATAATTTTCCCACTTCAAGTAAAAATTCCTCTGAAGACAACATCCAAAATTAATATACAACACGTATTGCTTTGAATCCCACATCCACATTCTAATATAATCCATAAAAATTGTACAAAATTGTTGTAGTTATAGGTACATGTCTAACAATGTCTGCTGGTTCTTCCCAGGATAGAGGGTATATAACGAACCAGTGGTAAATAAAAAAGTATTTTATAATAACTTTTATTCTATTCTGTTTTTGTAATAATTCTATCCTATTATATCATATTCTATGAATCAATAAAATTTACCATGAGCATCTAACTTGGCAAGCTCACCCAAAGCACCACACAAATACTCACAACACAACTCTAAACCAACCTTAACCGCTGCAGTCTTTGCAGCATTATGTGAGTTAAAGTCTTATCAGATGTCACATTTCTAAAAAGATCTATCGTCTGTTGCAGCCTATAAAAGATCTATCGTCTATTGCAGCCTATAAAAGATCTATCGTCTACTGCATTCTATAAAAGATCTATCATCTATTGCAGCCTATAAAAGATCTATCGTCTATTGCAGCCTATAAAAGATCTATCGTCTATTGCAGCCTATAAAAGATCTATCGTCTATTGCAGCCTATAAAAGATATATCGTCTATTACAGCCTGTAAAAGATCTATCGTCTACTGCAGCCTATAAAAGATCTATCGTTTAATGCAGTCTATAAAAGATCTATCGTCTATTGCAGCCTATAAAAGATCTATCGTCTATTGCAGCCTATAAAAGATATATCGTCTGTTACAGCCTGTAAAAGATCTATCGTCTACTGCAGCCTATAAAAGATCTATCGTCTATTGCAGCCTATAAAATATCTATCGTCTATTGCATTCTATAAAAGATCTATCATCTATTGCAGCCTATAAA
Source organism: Parnassius smintheus behrii (assembly GCA_036936625.1). Classification (NCBI taxonomy): domain Eukaryota; kingdom Metazoa; phylum Arthropoda; class Insecta; order Lepidoptera; family Papilionidae; genus Parnassius; species Parnassius smintheus. The sequence continues at coordinate 3,956,774 of JAUPFT010000021.1, read as the reverse complement.
AGATCTATCGTCTATTGCAGCCTATAAAAGATCTATCGTCTATTGCAGCCTATAAAAGATCTATCGTCTATTGCAGCCTATAGAAGATATATCGTCTATTACAGCCTGTAAAAGATCTATCATCTACTGCAGCCTATAAAAGATCTATCGTCTAATGCAGTCTATAAAAGATCTATCGTCTATTGCAGTCTATAAAAGATCTATCGTCTATTGCAGCCTATAAAAGATCTATCGTCTATTGCAGCCTATAAAAGATCTATCGTCTATTGCAGCCTATAAAAGATCTATCGTCTATTGCATTCTATAAAAGATCTATCATCTATTACAGCCTATAAAAGATCTATCGTCTATTGCAGCCTATAAAAGATCTATCGTCTATTGCATTCTATAAAAAATCTATCATCTATTGCAGCCTATAAAAGATCTATCGTCTATTGCAGCCTATAAAAGATCTATCGTCTATTGCAGCCTATAAAAGATCTTTCGTCTATTGCAGCCTATAAAAGATATATAGTCTATTACAGCCTGTAAAAGATCTATCGTCTACTGCAGCCTATAAAAGATCTATCGTCTATTGCAGTCTATAAAAAGTATATCGTCTATTGCAGTCTATAAAAGATCTATCGTCTATTGCAGCCTATAAAAGATCCATCGTCTATTGCAGCCTATAAAAGATATATCGTCTATTACAGCCTGTAAAAGATCTATCGTCTACTGCAGCCTATAAAAGATCTATCGTCTATTGCAGCCTATAAAAGATCTATCGTCTATTACATTCTATAAAAGATCTATCATCTATTGCAGCCTATAAAAGATCTATCGTCTATTGCAGCCTATAAAAGATCTATCGTCTATTGCAGCCTATAAAAGATCTATCGTCTATTGCAGTCTATAAAAGATCTATCGTCTATTGCAGTCTATAAAAGATCTATCGTCTATTGCAGCCTATAAAAGATCTTTCGTCTATTGCAGCCTATAAAAGATATATCGTCTATTACAGCCTGTAAAAGATCTATCGTCTACTGCAGCCTATAAAAGATCTATCGTCTATTGCAGTCTATAAAAGATCTATCGTCTATTGCAGTCTATAAAAGATCTATCGTCTATTGCAGCCTATAAAAGATCTATCGTCTATTGCAGCCTATAAAAGATATATCGTCTATTACAGCCTGTAAAAGATCTATCGTCTACTGCAGCCTATAAAAGATCTATCGTCTATTGCAGCCTATAAAAGATCTATCGTCTATTACATTCTATAAAAGATCTATCATCTATTGCAGCCTATAAAAGATCTATCGTCTATTGCAGCCTATAAAAGATCTATCGTCTATTGCAGCCTATAAAAGATCTATCGTCTATTGCAGTCTATAAAAGATCTATCGTCTATTGCAGTCTATAAAAGATCTATCGTCTATTGCAGTCTATAAAAGATCTATCGTCTATTGCAGTCTATAAAAAATCTATCGTCTATTGCAGCCTATAAAAGATCTATCGTCTATTGCAGCCTATAAAAGATGTATCGTCTATTGCAGTCTATAAAAGATCTATCGTCTATTGCAGCCTATAAAAGTCCACTGCAGAACATACGCCTCTCCCATTGATTGCCTTGTAAGGAGGATTTCACCAAAGTCGCATGCTTGGATTAGCGAACGTAGTTTTTTTATTATTTTACGTTCTAATCAAGAAGATTCTGCTGCCCATCCTGTTTCAGTATTCCTCTGTTTCTTCTTACGACACCCTCGGGACGATGTGAGGTAGTAGGTATTTATACGCAAAAAATCATTAATATAAAATGAGCTCTCACGCCTGACACTTATCACGCACTCACGAGGCCCTGAGCTGCTTAAATAGACCTAAATAAGCTTGCAGCTTTTGAAAGGCGGAAATCAGAGGGTACCCAGTCTTAGGACAACAGCAGTGGTCCATTTTAGGCTGATGATATTAATTATGGTGAAGATGAAAAAACTATCACATTGATAATTTTCCATAATTTATTTATTCAAATCCAGGTCAATCGACGGATTCAACTAGGCTGGACAGCATTCTGGATAGTATACGACTAACATTCTCGTTGAGTATACACCAAAACATGAAGACAAGATTTTACAACCAGTGCGTATTGCAAATGTTGACTCATGGATCTGAGGCGTGGTCCTTCACTACTGGCCGTATGAGGAAGCTTGAGGTCTCTCAGGAGGTATTAAAAGGGATATGTTCAAGGCTTTTCTGAGTGATAAAATTAGAAATGAGGATATCCGCTGTAGAACTAGAGTTACAGTCACAACCCAACGAATTAGTAAGCTGAAAGGGTAGTGAGTCAACCAACATATACCCGATTGGCAAGAAAGTTTCTCGAGTGCCAGCCTTGTACCGGTTGGCGAACTGTGCGGCGGCCTCCAACTAGAGAATAATGACTTCTTATCGTGATAGAGCCACGCTGCAGCTATATTATAGTTGTAGCATGAATGAGTCGGCTCGACCGGGGCAGGACCACGCTCTCACAGAATACCAGCGTCAAATAGCAGCGTAATTCTGCTGCGTTTTGTATGGTGAGTGTAGAGAGTCGGAGACCCTTTTTACTGGAATCGAGACATCCCATTTTAGTGTTGGCAGATGGGTAGTCAACCGCAGTTTTTTTATATTTTAGTTGTTATTAAAAAGACACTGCAACCAATCTCTTTATTTGTTCCCCATCTATCGCCGTTTAAGACACCCACTGAGCGATATAGGGTAGTTAATTTTCCCACCCCGCTACGCTACAGGAATTATTATTTATAATAATTTTCTGACGTTACTTAATTTTTAATAGGTTTGATTAGTCCCTTTCGACTCATTAGAACCAAACGGTTTGGTTCGTCTTTTGTAATGCGTACAGCAAAGGAGTGGAATAATTTGCTGGCGTCTGTATTTCCATCCAAATACAATCTGGGCGTCTAAAGGGAAAGAGTGAATGAGCGTTTGTTGTGCTATGACATTATGATTTACCATCTAGGGTTACATCACCACTTACCACCAGATATGATTGTGGCCAAGCACTGGCTTAACACATTGACCGCCAAACCAGAAAACTATGTTTTTTCAGCTTTTGAACCTACCTTTTTTGCCTTAATTTTCCTTGTTATACTAATCTTATAGTAAAATCATGTTAAATTACTTTGGTTTTCCATGATATTCAATGATTTTTCATGTGTGCCAAAAAGAAACACGGGGCCCCTGATAAAGTTTTTAATTAAAAATTTCTTTAGAGGCCGTGTGTAAACTTTTGGAAACACGCAAACCAGCGATGGCATTGTCGTTTTGAAGTGCAGGGATAAGAGGATTTCAGTGCTGAATGTTTTTTGAAACATTCAAAACTGAAAACCGTTGCCAAAAAAAATCGCACGAATCAAATTATCCTAAAGCCGGCGTGCAATGTAGATTACAACACAGGACAATCGAGCATCGACTTGAGTAATCAGACGACGTCGTACAACTCGGGGTTGAGGCGTTGTACAAAATAGTACAGAAAATTATTTTTTGAACTATTGTAGGGTATCAGCATCGTGAATGCTCTATTTTTGTATTCTGAGAATCTCGCAGAAAGGCTCTCAAAAACACAGAATTTAGGGAGGCAGTTATCAGAGGAACGCCCCGCAAATACTCACGTCAAGAAGACCAAAGCCCACTAACACCACAACCAACACCAAACAAGCGACACAGACATGTTTTCAATATCAATGAAAACCCTCCAAAAAAGATGAAAGGACGTTGTGTCGAAGGCTATAAGATGTATGGAAGGCAAGGAAAACTTGTTGAAGTAAAACGCAAATATTCCAAACAAACGAAGAGAATTTGGTCTTTTTGCCAAGTTATGCTATGTACAGATCACTTTGACAAGCTCTACTAACTACTTTTTCGTAAAAAAAAAACTACTAATTATACCAGCCTGTTATATTTTATCTATCTAACTACTGTTGATTTTGTGTGTTTCTAAAAGAAATGAGAATAATAAAATAAATGTAATTTCTAAAAATAGGTGTTTTTTTATTTTTGTCATAATTTTTTACCTAAAAGACATATAAAAACCCCACTCGGACCGAAACCTTCGTGGAGGCCAGAAGTAAAAGATTCCATAGGAAAATGTATGAAAACGTGTTTCCTAGTGGAAACACGAAATACGCGGCGTCTGAAGGTAGCATTTTGTGTTTCCAAAAAGAAACACATGGAGCTCAACGTGTTAAAATATATAAAAAAATATTTTACAAAAAAGAATGATAAAAAATATCTCAGGTGTCGACACTACATTGTTGTAGATAGCGAGGATAATTTATCATCTGTGCGCAGTTGTTTGCAAATATATGTTTTTCTATTTACACATTTACACACGTAGTGAGCATTATTTATACTTTAGGTTTAAAATAGAACAAATTATAGATACATATGGAGTTATAAAAAACTTTACGCGGTAGAGACACACTGCAGCTTTATTAAGACTGCACTAAGAATGGGTCGGCTCGACTGGGGAAGGGCCAAGCTCTCACAGAATAAGAAAAAAGAGAAAGTTAAAAAGCAGAATAATACTGTATTTCGTGGCGTAAGTGTAAAATAACAGGAAACCCGTTTACTGGTAACGAGGCATTCCTTTTTAGTCCTCTGGAGTGACAACGTATGTTCATTTTGATTATTAATCGAGGATATATATCTATGGGGCAGAGCATCCACTTACCGTCAGGTGAACTGTGTGCTCGCCCGTCACTCTTATTTTATATAAAATATAACTTACATCCCAAATTAAAAAAATAACCGTATCTTGACTATTACGACCTAATAAAAAATTTACAACTACTATGTAGATAAGGGCGTATGGAAATTAAATTATTTTTGCACTGGTCATCAGCTGGTACCTACAAAGAAATAAATTGTAGTGGGTACCAATCTCAGACCAACTACGAAAAATAGACAAAGCACAATGGCTTAATTACGTTAGTTTATTATTATTATATTAATTAAATACGTTAGTTTTTAAACCTGACAAATTTTATTTCTCTATTTCTCCCGATTAATTGGTGGAGAATGTTAAAAGGCATTAAGCTTACTCATTATACTCCTTAGTTTCAGGTTTCTTGCAATAAATGTAAAATAAAAATATATTCATGACACGACGTTGTCATATAACAAGTAACAAACCTTAATTCCTCCCTCCCTTTCTACCATCGGACAACATGGTGGTCGGTGGGTCTTCACCTCTTTGTTGCCATTCAATTCCGTTTAAAAAGACTGCGAATGTAATAGGACTAGAAGTTATCCTTGTTGAGAATGGGCTGCTAGGAGGTGAATAGTGCTGGTGGGTCTACGGATGTATGTCGTAATCGTTTTTATTAGCCTATCTATATACAGCGGAATAGAACACCATTGAGGTATATCGGTGCATGTTTGACATGGCCCTAGGCTTCTACGTGGCTTAACTACGTGTGCACTTCTCCATCCAAAAATGGCTGTAGCTTTTTTTATAGTATAAGGGTGACAAACGAGCTCACAGTCCACCTGATGGAAAGTGTATGCTTTGACCCATAGATAGCTACATTTATTCTCGATTAAGAATTGAAATACCTCACTCAGAAAACTTAGATGAAATACCTTATTTCCAGTAAAAGAGGCTCCGGTTCTCTACACTCACTATACGAAAAAAAAAACAGCATTGTACTGTTATTTTACGCTGGTATTCTGTGAGAGCGTGGTCCTCCCTGGTGAAGCTGATCTATTCGTGCTACAACCATAATATAGCTGCAGCATGGCTTTACCACATATATGTCTGTGACAACAAACCAGTCTACCAAATTAATATTCTATACGCATACTTACTAAAAGGTAGGAAACCATTTTAACATTACAAGACCTGTAGTAAGAAACTATATTTCATCCTCCAGACTCCCTAGACCTAGCCCAAACCTCGTAACATTTTTTCCGCAATTTGGACAATAGAAAAAAATTGTTGCCTGGAGGTTGTATAATATACGTTTTTACAGATTTTTTATAGTCCAGACCCAGATCAGAGATCCAAAATGATTTTCCCTCCAGATATATAACGTGATATTAAATAAATGAATGCATTACGAGGGTGAACACTTTGATGATATAAATATATTTCTTTTTGTAACAAATATTTTTTTCCATATACAATACCGGATCCTCCGCACACCGCTTACGCAGCCTACACCCGCGTGCCTGTGTGATACTCACTACCCTGAAGATTCAACGACACAAGTTAAGCCTTCAGAATTGGGGACCGACATCCCTGCTCAGACGCCGGGTAGATACTCATCTGTTTGCATGCGGCACACATGTGTGAAATGACTTCCGACCATCGGGGATCCGTTCATCAACTACAGCCTCTAAAATATTACTGCTGAAAATAGGCCACTTATTTTGAATTGTTATCAGAAAAGTACAGTTGCCCATTACCTGTTTCAATTGCCCTCTGTCGTCTCCTAAAACACCCACGGGACGATGTGGGATCGTAGATATTCCGCCACTACTTGGTGTAACTTCCGCCGCCCATGAAGCAGAGATTGCAAAAGATTGCAAGAGAAGAGAAATTTCAGGTGCGTTCTGTTGTACACTGATTTACGTATATGTGAACACCGTAACGAAAAATAACGTTCGGAAATAACCAGCAGCATCATTATCATCAGTCCCCCACTTTATTTAACAACATCGAAGAAATAAGGCTTCATTATTCGTAAAGTAGCTCGTAGGGGGATATAGCTCAGTGGTAGAGCATTCGACTGCAGATCGAGAGGTCCCCGGTTCAAACCCGGGTGTCCCCTTTATATATATTTTTATATTATTGTGTTCTGGGTATTTTCTTACACCATTTCGGTAACATTTCCTATATTCGAGGCTATTGAAACATAAAACATAAATTTTCGATATGTTTTAATTTTAATTCAACTAGTGTGTTTCAGATAAAAGTGTGTAAAATACTACAAGAATTCAGATACATGGAGCTGATGATTCATTACCTTGACCTTGAACTGAAAAGGCCCCTCGTTTTTTCAACTGTGGCAAAGAGTTGCACCTCATCAGGTTTCTTTACACCAGAATTCATAAAGACGTGTGCTGTGTAGGAAATCGTGCAGGACACAGTTAAAGTAGGTCCCATCAAACCCTACAATTACTTCTTTATTGTGGCGTTGTGGGTACGTCGGACATACGATAAGACAATAAAAAGATTAAGTTGAATCCGCTATTAGACAATGAGGGTTAATAATTTTACGCTCAACAGATGTCGCTAGATGCGAGTGAAAATTGAGAAATTCCGTTTTAAATAAAAGCATATCAGTTTCTAGAGTGTGTAGATACACAAAACATCGTCTCAGTGGTTTCCGAACAAATTAACTTCTCCCGCTGTTCAATCTTTCAAATATTTCACCTCTTTCTTAAGTGTCGACGCCCTGATGGCAGAAAAAGTCGTGAATGCCCATGATCATCATTTTTGTCGTCAGCTACTTATAGTAGAAGCATTTTAATATTACACAGTTGGATTTGTTACCAAATACGTGTGCAAAAGCTCTAACACAGGGTTTCGATCAATTTCAGATTCCCTCAAACACAATGATCGATTTGTTTTTAATTTATCAGACATACAGGTTTTCTCAAGATGGTTTCTTTCACTCTCGATCACGTGATAAATCAGCACTTAAAATTACAAATAACACTTTCATTCCATCGAGGCATCGAACCAGGACTGATCGTGTACTCTATAATATACATAATAGACCCACGCTGCAGCTATATGGCTGATAGCATAAAATATGTGTATATGTCTTCGAAGGTGACTAACGTTGCTCGCTCTCAAGGCACTTCAAAGAAAGTGGTGGCCACGTTCATTGCGAAAACCAGCCATTTTGCGACGATTGCACTTGAAGATAGTAGAACGGTTAGTGCAAAGTGGTATACCACAGTTTGTTTACCACAAGTCTTCGCCAAACTTTGGGAATCTAACCCAGACCGACAACGCAAGCTCACAGAGCGCTGGTCAAACGATTGAGTATTTGAATCAGGAAAACGTAGAAATTCTTGACCATCCTCCATACAGTTCTGATAAAAGCCCTGAGAATTTCTTTACACTTCCTTAAATTAAGAAAAATATTCTTGGGCAAAGGTTCCACTCCGGTGAAGAAGTAGTCGACGCTTTCAAAACAGCCATATTGAACACCCCTACTTTGGAGTGGAATAAATGTTTTAGTAACTAGTTCGAGTGAATGTAAAAGTATAGTAAACTACGTGGTGAATATTTTGAAAAACAATCAAAAGTACTATAAGGTTCTATTTGTATTTTTAGTCAGACATAATTAAAAAGCATGCCTCGTACGACCTAATAAAAATTTACGACTACTTTGATAATAAGGACGTATGGAAATTAAATTCTTTCTGCACTAGTCATCGGCTGGTACAAAGAAATAAATTGTAATGTACACCAACTTCAAATCAACTACGAAAAATAGACGAACCACAACATATATCTCAAGAGACGCGAAACCAAGTCAATATCATGCTCAACTTGTAGACCACGCACTCATGCACGCATACCAACTGAGGGCATCCACGACCTTTTCTGTCACCAGAGCGGCGCCAGTTTGTAATGATATAAAATATTTGACAGATTTCATAGCTGAGAAGTTAATTTGTTAGAAATGTGAAGATATTAAATTGTCTTTCCGAAATGTTACTTATATTTTATATTAAATAGATTAAAAATAGATAAACCAAACTGCGTATATCCCTAAAAGAAGATATAAAAAATGGTTAGAAATGTATATTATAAAATGATAAAAATAAGGAATTGTATAGTATGGTATAGTTCATCCATTGTCAATCTTCAAAAGCATATTACGAGCCTAGGTGTCACAAACCATTACTATAAATTAGTATTTCTGACGTAATTGCGTAATTAACTGCCCATTTGTGAGGCGGATGAATGAAGATACACACAAGAACAAAGGCATGAATATTTATACATTATTTATACGCCAGTTTGGAAGTCAACTAGGAAGCTGATGGAATATAAATTGGACTATTATTTTATGAATAAGGGAGAAAAATGAGCACACAGTCAGATGGACTGTTATTTTTTAGTAAGTGCTGGGGCCTATAGTCATTCGTATTATACTGATTAAAACTCAAAATGCAGATGCGTTGCCGCTGCTAAGGACTAAGATGGAATGCCTCGTTTCCAGTAAAAAAGGTCTCCAGTTCTCTACACTCTTCATACTAAACACAACATTAATGTGCTGTTTCACGCTGGTATCCTGGGATAAAATTGCCGGTTCTTTACACTCACCATAAAAACACACCACCATTTACGCTGGTAAACTGTGATTAAATTATTATTATTAATATTATATATTTACTGTGTTATTGATGATGTAAGCCAGTTGTGCGGTCTCATTAGTTATTGTGTAAGTGATCAGTGATTACATCAATAGGGTCGATGTGTAACGAGCGTGTGACGTTCGAGTCTTTATTTTTTTTTTACAAAAAGTATTCCTAAAATTATTACAGTTTAATATACAAAGTCTAAAAGTATAATATAGTCCCATTCTAATTATTATACAACAATTTTATACATGGTAGTGCCATGCTGCTGTCATTAGTAACTATAGATGTAACACGAATGGGTCGGCTCGACTAGGGAAGGACCACGCTCTCACATTATACCAGCCTGAAATAGTAGCTTAATGCTGTTGTGTTTCGTATAGTGAGTGTAGAGAACCGGAGAGCTTTTTTACTGGAAACGATGCATTGCATCTTAGTCCTCATCTACCTGGCCTATATGAATAACGATAGGCACACGGGACTACCTAATATCATAAGATAAGATAAGAGGTCGAGTTGCGAGACGTCTGCGATCGTCAATTTGGCTGCCAAGCGTCAAGGTTGAACCGAGTCATCTTTAAACCATGGCCTAGCAGTGGACTCATGCGGATCAATAAAGAAGCGGAAAAACATTATGCTAAGTCATGTGCATATGCAAACATGTGCCCGAGTACCAGATTATCCATTATAGTCTATTAAATACCACTCCTGAACTAGGCCTCCTCTCTATCTATGGGGTAAGCCACCTTATAGGGGATTTTGCCGAAATTTCCACGGTAGACAGGCGGGGCTTTCCCTGTCACCTCTTACGACACCCACGGGACGGTATTGGGTAGTGGATATTCGTTATTAATTACGTGAATAGATAATGAAACATAGATAAAAATATAACGTTTAACCATTCAGAGGCGGCCTTTAGAATAAGTAATTTAAAAACGGACGTGGATCGCAATAAAAAAATATATAATTTAAGGATCTCAATTCAATGAAGCGTTCGGACACGTTATAGTGACACGGCCTGAAAAGTGTAACTACATAATTAAACTTAAAGAAAAGCAAGAATACCGATGTCAAAAAATTAAAAATAAAACAATTGTCAGAAAATTTAATAGCTTCTGTAGACGCTGCTAAGACAGTACACCGAATTTAATCCCTTAAAGCACTTGTGAGAGCGTACCGCTATCCTGGTCGAGCGGACCCATTCTGGCTGCAACAATAATATAGCTGCAGCGTGGCTCCACCATGCAGGGACCACACTTAAAATACGTTAGTTTTTAAACCTGATAAATTTTATTTCTCTATTTCTCCCGATTAATTGGTGGAGAATGTTAAAAGGCATTAAGCTTACTCATTATACTCCTTAGTTTCAGGTTTCTTGCAATAAATGTAAAATAAAAATATATTCATGACACGACGTTGTCATATAACTAGTAACAAACCTTAATTCCTCCCTCCCTTTCTACCATTGGACAACATGGTGGTCGGTGGGTCTTCACCTCTTTGTTGCCATTCAATTCCGTTTAAAAAGACTGCGAATGTAATAGGACTAGAAGTTATCCTTGTTGAGAATGGGCTGCTAGGAGGTGAATAGTGCTGGTGGGTCTACGGACGTATGCCGTAATTGTTTTTATTAGCCTATCGATAAACAGCGGAATAGAACACCATTGAGGTATATCGGTGTATGTTTGACATGGCCCTAGGCTCCCACGTGGCTTAACTACGTGTGCACTTCTCCATCCTAAAATGGCTGTACCTTTTTTATAGTATAAGGGTGACAAACGAGCTCACAGTCCACCTGATGGAAAGTGTATGCTTTGGCCCATAGATAGCTACATTTATTCTCGATTAAGAATTGAAATACCACACTCAGAAAACTTAGATGGAATACCTAATTTCCAGTAAAAGAGGCTCCGGTTCTCTACACTCACTATACGAAAAAACCAGCATTGTACTGTTATTTTACGCTGGTATTCTGTGAGAGCGTGGTCCTCCCTGGTGAAGCTGATCTATTCGTGCTACAACCATAATATAGCTGCAGCATGGCTTTACCACTTATATGTCTGTGACAACAAACCAGTCTACCAAATTAATATTCTATACGCATACTTACTAAAAGGTAGGAAACCATTTTAACATTACAAGACCTGTAGTAAGAAACTATATGTCATCCTCCAGACTCCCTAGACCTAGCCCAAACCTCGTAACATTTTTTCCGCAATTTGCACAATAGAAAAAAAATTGTTGCCAGGAGGTTGTATACTAAATGTTTATGCAGATTTTTTATAGTCCAGACCCAGATCAGAGATCCAAAATGATTTTCCCTCCAGATATATAACGTGATATTAAATAAATGAATGCATAACGAGGGTGAACACTTTGATGATACAAATATATTTCTTTTTGGAACAAATATTTTTTTCCATATACAATCCTGGATCCACCGCACACCGCTTACGCAACCTACACCCGCGTGCCTGTGTGATACTCACTACCCTGAAGATTCAACGACACAAGTTAAGCCTTCAGAATTGAAGACCGACAACCCTGCTCAGACGCCGGGTAGATACTCATCTGTTTGCATGCGGAACACATGGTGTGAAATGACTTCTGACCATCAGGGATCCGTTCATCAACTACAGCCTCTAAAAGATTACTGCTGAAAATAGGCCACTTATTTTGAATTGTTATCAGAAAAGTACAGTTGCCCATCACCTGTTTCAATTGCCCTCTGTCGTCTCCTACAACACCCACGGAACGATGTGGGATCGTAGATATTCCGCCACTACTTGGTGTAACTTCCGCCGCCCATGAAGCAGAGATTGCAAAAGATTGTGAGAGAAGGGAAATTTCAGGTGCGTTCTGTTGTACACTGATTTACGTGTATGTGAACACCGTAACAAAAAATTAACGTTCGGACATAACCAGCAGCAACATTATCATCAGTCCCCCACTTTATTTAACAACATCGAAGAAAGAAGGCTTTATAATTCGTAAAGTAGCTCGTAGGGGGATATACGTGGTAGAGCATTCGACTACGAGAGAGACTAGACTAGACTAGAGACCCGAACAAGCAGGTTTCTGAAAAGGCTTCAGTACCATAAACCACATACATACCCTGCGGCAGATTGTGCAGAAGACCAAAGAGTACAATCTGCCACTTTGCCTGGCATATGTAGACTATGAGAAAGCCTTTGGTTCCGTCGAAATTTGGGCTGTGCTACAGTCCCTTCAGCAGTGCCAAGTTGATTGTCGGTATATCGAAGTGCTGAAGTGTTTGTACTGTAGGGCTACGATGGCTATCCGATTACAGAACCAGAGTACGAAACCTATCCAACTGCAGAGAGGTGTAAGACAGGGTGATGTTATATCCCCGAAACTCTTCACCGCTGCGTTGGAAGACGTTTTCAAGCTACTGGACTGGAAAGGATACGGTATTAACATCAATGGGGAGTACCTCACTCACCTTCGATTTGCCTACGATATAGTCCTTATGGCGGCATCGCTGGAGGACCTTAGCACTATGCTCAATGACCTCAATAGTGTCTCCAACGGGTAGGCCTTAAGATGAACATGGACAAAACAAAGATCATGTTTAATGTCCATGTCACACCTATGCCGGTAGTTGTTGGGAGCACTTTGCTCGAAGTTGTTGACGAGTACGTTCACCTGGGACAAATAGTCCGACTAGGTAAGTCCAACTTCGACCAAGAGGTCAATCGACGGATTCAACTCGGCTGGGCAGCGTTCGGGAAATTACGACACATCTTCTCGTCAGGTATACCTCAATCTCTAAAATTTAGATTGTACAACCAGTGCCAGTGTTGCCAGTGATGACTTACGGATCTGAGACGTGGTCCTTCACTGCTGGCCGTATGAGGACCCTCAAGGTCGCTCAGCGAGCTATAGAGAGGGCTATGCTCGGAGTTTCTCTGCATGATAGACTCAGAAATGAGGAGATCCGCAGTAAAACCAAAGTGACCGACATAGCCCAACGGATTAGTAAGCTGAAGTGGCAATGGGCCGGCCATATAGCTCGATGAACCGATAACCGATGTGGAAGAAAGGTTCTCGAGTGGCAGCCTCGTACCGGTAGGCGTAGTGTAGGGCGACTCCCCACTAGATAGAGTGACGACCTGGTAAGACATGCAGGAAGTCGATGGATGCAGGTGGCTCAGGACCGTGCTTTGTGGCATTACATGGGGGAGGCCTATGTTCAGCAGTGGACTTGTAAAGGGCTGTAATGATGATGAATGATGAGAACATTTGACTGCAGATCAATAAGTCCCTAGTTCAAACCCGGGTGTCCCCTTTATAGATATTTTTATAATATTGTGTTCTGGGTATATTCTTACACCATTTCGGTAACATTTCCTATATTTGAGGCTATTGAAACATAAAATATAAATTTTCGATATGTTTTAATTTTAATTCAACTAGTGTGTTTCAGATAAAAGTGTGTAAAATACTACAAGGATTTAGATACATGGAGCTGATGATTGATTACCTTGACCTTGAACTGAAAAGGCCCCTCGTTTTTCCAACTGTGGCAAAGAGTTGTACCTCATCAGGTTTCTTTACACCAGAATTCATAAAGACGTGTGCTGTGTAGGAAATCGTGCAGGACACAGTTAAAGTAGGTCCCGTCAAACCCTAGAATTACTTCTTTATTGTGGCATTGTGGGAACGTCGGACATACGATAAGACAATAAAAAGATTAAGTTTTAAATAAAAGCATATCAGTTTTTAGAGTGTGTAGATACACAAAACAAAGTCTCGGTGGTTTCCGAACAAATTAACTTCTCCCGCTATTCAATCTTTCAAATATTTCACCTCTTTCTTAAGTGTCGACGCCCTGATGGCAGAAAAAGTCGTGAATGCCCATGATCATTATTTTTGTCGTCAGCTACTTATAGTAGAAGCATTTTAATATTACATAGTTGGATTTGTTACCAAATACGTGTGCAAAAGTTCTAACACTCCCGGGTTTCGATCAATTTCAGATTCCTTCAAATACAATAGGTAATCGATTTGTTTTTAATTTATCAGACATACAGGTTTTCTCAAGATGTTTTCTTTCACTCTCGAGCACGTGATAAATCAGCACTTAAAATTACAAATAACACTTTCATTCCATCGAGGCATCGAACCAGGACTGATCGTGTACTCTTTAATATACATAATAGAGCCACGCTGCAGCTACTCGTATATGGCTGATAGCATAAAATATGTGTATATGTCTTCGAAGGTGACTAACGTTGCTCGCTCTCAAGGCACTTCAAAGAAAGTGGTGGCCACGTTCATTGCGAAAACCAGCCATTTTGCGACGATTGCACTAGAAGATAGTAGAACGGCTAGTGCAGAGTGGTATACCATAGTTTGTTTACCACAAGTCTTCGCCAAACTTTGGAAATCTAACCCAGACCGACAACGCAAGCTCACAGAGTGCTGGTCAAACGATTGAGTATTTGAATCAGGAAAACGTAGAAATTCTTGACCATCCTCCATACAGTTCTGATAAAAGCCCTTAGGATTTCTTTACACTTCCTTAAATTAATAAAAATATTCTTGGGCAAAGGTTCCACTCCGGTGAAGGAGTAGTCGACGCTTTCAAAACAGCCATATTGAACACCCCTACTTTGGAGTGGAATAAATGTTTTAGTAACTAGTTCGAGTGAATGTAAAAGTATAGTAAACTACGTGGTGAATATTTAGAAAAACAATCAAAAGTACTATAAGGTTCTATTTGTATTTTTTAGTCAGACATAATTAAAAAGCATGCCTCGTACGACCTAATAAAAATTTACGACTACTTTGATAATAAGGACGTATGGAAATTAAATTCTTTCTGCACTAGTCATCGGCTGGTACAAAGAAATAAATTCTAATGTACACCAACTTCAAATCAACTACGAAAAATAGACGAAGCACAACATATATCTCAAGAGACGCCGAAACCATGTCAATATCATGCTCAACTTGTAGACCACGCACTCATGCACGCATCCACATCCACGACCGTTTCTGTCACCAGAGCGGCGCCATTTTGTAATGATATAAAATATTTGACAGATTACATAGCTGAGAAGTTAATTTGTTAGAAATGTGAAGATATTAAATTGTCTTTCCGAAATATTAGATACTTATATTTTATATTAAATAGATTAAAAATAGATAAACCAAACTGCGAATATCCCTAAAAGAAGATATAAAAAATAGTTAGAAATGTATATTATAAAATGATAAAAAATAAGGCATTGTATAGTATGGTATAGTTCATCCATTGTCAATCTTCAAAAGCATATTACGAGCCTAAGTGTCACAAACCATTACTATAAATTAGTATTTCTGACGTAATTGGGTAATTAACTGCCCATTTATGAGGCGGATGAATGAAGATACACACAAGAACAAAGGCATGAATATTTATACATTATTTATACGCAGGTTTGGAAGTCAACTAGGAAGCTGATGGAATATAAATTGGACTATTATTTTATGAATAAGGGAGAAAAATGAGCACACAGTCAGATGGACTGTTATTTTTTAGTAAGTGCTGGGGCCTATAGTCATTCGTATTATATTGATTAAAACTCGAAATGCAGATGCGTTGCCGCTGCTAAGGACTAAAACGGAATGCCTCGTTACCAGTAAAAAGGTCTCTAGTTGTCTACACTCTTCATACGAAACACAACATCATTAATATGCTGTTTCACGCTGGTATCCTGTGATTAACCTGTGAAATCTGTGATTATATTGATGGTATATATTTACTGTCTTGTTAATGCCGTAAGCCTGTTGTGCGGTCTCATTAGTTATTCTATAAGTGATTAGTGATTAGTGATTACATCGCTAGGTGATTCATAGGGTCGATGTGTGACGGGCGTGTGACGTTCGAATCTTTATTTTTTTATTTAAAAATGTCTTCCTAAAATTATACAGTTTCAAATACAAAATCTAAAAGTAAATTTAATAGTCTCATTCCAATTATTGCAAAATTACAGTTCATAATAATTAAAAAAAACTTATTAATTTTTATTAAACTTTATAAAAACACATACCTAGGCTGCACTAAAAGTGTCGGGAATGGAATATTTCCACTGTTCCTGTCATATAAAAATCTTTTTAATTGAAAACTCCTTGGTTTAAAAATTGAATACCATTTATTTATTTAAAAAAAAGGTTCTCGGTCTTGCCACAAGGTTTTGTCAAACTTGTTTAATTGTTGAGAAAATGGAATTGACTCGAGAAAATTCAAGAGCGATGATTTATTATGACTTTCGAAGTGGTTTAACACAAAAACAGTGTGTTGACCGGATGATTTCTGCATTTGCTGATGAAGCCCCATCCAAAACCACAATTTATCTCCGGTTTGCTGAATTTCAACGTCGACGTGTCAAGCTCAGTGATGATCCTCGTCAAGGTCGTCCAAAAACTGCAGTCACCCAAGAAAACGTTGATGCTGTGCGTAAGCTGATTAAGGAAGATCGACATGTGACATACCGCGAAATTCAGGCAACTTTAAACATTGGCATGAGTCAAATACAAATAATCTTGCATGAACAATTAGGTGTAAAAAGTTGTTTTCCCGATGGATACCGCATTCGCTCTGTGAAGAGCAAGAAGCGGCTCGCGTTACTTGGTGCGTCAGAACTCTCGAAAGATTCCACGCAGGATCCTCAAATGCTGTATACAACATTGTATCAGGTGAAGAATCCTGGATATATGCGTACGAACCCGAAACAAAAAACCAGTCACGAATTTGGGTGTTCGAAAATGAGTTAAAGCCAAACAAAAATTATTCGTTCACGGAGTGTTGCATTTTTTTGCAACACTGTCTACGTTTGTCTCCAAAACCGGCCATTTTACAACTATTCCTCTTGAGGGACAATGAACGGTTAATGCAGAATGGTATGCCAGCGTTTGTTGGCACAGGTCGTTTCTGAACTCCGTAAAGAGAACTGCCACCGCCGCATCATCCTCCATCACGACAATGCGAGTTTTCACACCGCACACAGAATAAAAGAGTTTTTTGAGCAAGAAAACATAGAATTATTAGACCATCCGCCGTACAGCCCCGACCTAAGCCCTAGTGATTTCTATAATTTCCCTAAAATAAAGAATTAATTGCGTGGATAGAAATTTTCATCACCTGAAGAAGCTGTGGACGCCTACAAAACTGCCATTTGGAGACCCCAACTTCGGAATGGAATGGTTGCTTCAATGATTGGTTCCATCGTATGGAAAAATGTGTCAAATTTCGCGGAGAATACTTCAAAAACAATAAATACATTTTTAAATAGTAATGTTGTGTCAGTTCCTTGATTCGGGAATCAATCATTCAATTAATTTAAATATAAAACTTATTTTACGTATGTTAAGAATAAAATCATTATGTTCTGTTAAAGACTACTACAGAACTAGATAAATGTAATAAGCATAAAAAATATTTAACTAACTTTGGTAAAGTATCTAAAACAACATAATATATCAGTCCAGCTACGGACCCCATTATTAAGTATATTTAACCTAGCTACGGGACAATTGTTGGCAAGCACAGTCCTGCGACATGGGGAGAGGAGCAAGTAGAAGAATCCTGTCCTGTCAGGTCGTCAGCATCAAGTGGAACTCAAGTGGAACAAACTAAGCTTGACGTTTGGAGTGGAATATAATGAAATTGACACCGTCGTGTGGCATACTTCATTTCACATTTATTGTAAGACACCTGAAACTAAGGAGTATAATGGGTATCCTTAATTAATTATTTAAATTTTTTTTAAGAATATTAACAATGATATAAACATTACTAATATTCCCGTATTCTCGTGCTAAGCTGAAATTGCTTGTGTTTCTAGCTTTAATTGAATACTCAAAGGTTTCGAGTGGTTCACGCCTGTAGTCGAATGGCGGATTCAAATTTTTGAGTTCGTGGTTCGCGCCCTGCCATTAGGCTACTGTCTCTTGCCTTATAATTGCCTTATAACATTCTCTACTAATCAATCGGGAGAAGTAGAGAAACAAAAGTTGTCAGGTTTAAAAACTAACGTTTTTAAGTCTGGTCTCTGCGTGGCAGAGCCACGTTGCAACTATTTTATGGCTTGTAGCGTGAATGGGTCGACTTGATCAGGGTCACAATTCGCTTCCACAGGTAGTTTAACCCTTCGTCTGTTGCACGCTCGTATCCCGGCGGATGTCAAGATGGCCGATTGTGGCCGATACTGTGGACCCACCGGGAAACGAGCGTAGACCAGTAAGACACATTTCGTGCTATTTTTAACCGTTGAAATATTTCTCTCTCCTTTTATCATATACTAAAATGCTAAGGAGTAAATGGGCTAGCAATAATCACACCTTTTTACAATAGAGCTCTGTAATATGAGACCCATTTTATGACTCACAGAGCGATAGTACTTTGTACCTAAGTTTGAAAACATGTGTTGTGTAAATATATTGTATGGCACTTGAAAATTTTATGCATTTAATTAGTTTATTATACATCGGCTATTAAAGAATTTCAGAAGTTATTAAATTTTGTGACAATTGTTTTATTCTTATAATTTTTTGAAACCGGTATTCTTGATTTTCTTTAAGTTTAATTATGTAGTTACACTTTCCAGTCTGTGTCACTATAATGTGTCCAAACGCCTCATTGAATTGAGATCCTTAATTTGTACATTTTTGTATTGCGAGGCACGTCCGTTATTAAATTACTTATTCAAAAGGCTGCCTCTGAATTGTTAAACGTTATATTTTTATCTACGTTTCATTATCTATCACGTAATTAAAAATGAATACCCACTACCCCATACCGTCCCGTGGGTGTCGTAAGAGGCAACAGGGGGAACCCTCGCCTGTCAACCGTTGCAATTTTGGCAAAATCCCCTATTAGGAGGCTTCCTTGATGAATTGAGGGTAGATCTATTTTCAACAGTAGTATTCAGGGGAAGTTCAGTTTGGGGTGGGGCTTAGCATAATGTTTTTCCGCTTCTTTATTGAATCGTGCCATACAAGGCCATGGTCCTCTCCTGCTATAAAAAGGACTCGCCTTAATCGCCACGCATGGCAGCCAAATTGACGATCGCAGACGTCTCGCTACCTGACCTCTTATCTTATCTTATGGTATAAGGTAGTCCCGTAGGCCTATTGTAATACATCTAGGCTCGAAAATAAGAAATGACTTCAAAGAAAAATACAATAGAGTTTGCAGTAGTAACAAAATAACTTTGTTTTCTGGAATTGTTTTTTATTATACCAAAATAAGGCATATTTAAAAAGTACCTTTTTAGGACACCTACTATTTTTAAACTATATTTTAAAAAAACATTTCTGAGGGGACACACGGGTTTGAACCGGGGACCTCTCGATCTGCAGTCGAATACTATACCACTGAGCTATATCCCCTACGTGTCACATGCTTCATTTAATACAGACATTAGTATTGAATGGCAATATGAAAAAAATTTACCTTGGTAGAGCCACGTTGCAGCTTTATTATGGTTGCAGCACGAGTCGGTCGACTTGACCAGGGTGGAATCAAGCTCAAACATAATAGCGTGAATTAGCAACTTAATGAAGGCAAAGTCAGAGCACATAGGCAGAATTGGCGAGAAACTAGTTCGCCTCCCTTCTGGAACCCGTGCATTCTGATCTCTCGCCAAGGCTGTCCAGGGGAATTTCTGTCAGCCATCTCTTCCATCTCTGCACAGGGAGGACGACTCACTGGCCCCTACCGCAAAGGAGAAATCCGATCTGCTAGGCTCTTTCTTTGCGTCCAACTCGACTCTCGATGACGGGGAGAGTACGCCGCCGACCATCCCGCGGTGTGAGTGCTCCATGCCGGAAGTGTAGTGGATATCCACAAGTCGAGTGGGTATGATGGGATCCCCCCAATTGTGCTGAGGACGTGTGTTCCAAAGTTGGCACCGGTTTTAACGCGTCTTTTCCGGTACTCCTACTCCCTAGGCGTAGTCCCGAAATCATAGAAGACGGCTTTCGTCCACCCGATCCCTAAAAAAGGCGACCGCTCAGACCCGTCCAACTACCGGCCTATCGCCATCACCTCCTTGTTCTCCTAAACAATGGAGTCCATTGTAAACTGCCAGCTCATGAGGTACCTTGAGGATCACCAGCTGATTAGTGATCGCCAATACGGTTTTCGCCGTGGTCGGTCAGCTGGTGATCTTCGGGTCTACCTAACTCACAGATAGGCGGAGGCAGTAGAGTCCAAGAGGGAGGCATTGGCCCTTAGTTTGGATATTGCGAAGGCCTTCGATCGGATTTAGCACAAAGCGCTTCTTTCGAAGCTCCCTTCCTATGAGCTTCCCAAGAAATTGTGCGATTGGATCACCAGGTTTCTTGCAGATCGGAGCATCAAGGTCGTTGTAGACGGTGCAAGCTCCGATTACAAGCCTATTAATGCTGGTGTACCACAATGCTGCGTGCTATCGCCAACGCTGTTTCTTCTGCATATGAATGATATGTTGCAAACTCGTAACATTCATTTCTATGCAGATGACAGCACTGGTGATGCTCTGTACACGGGCCGTGCCAGTATTTCTCGGGAAAACCTCTCCGAGTACCGGGACAAACTTGTGTCTGAAGTCGAGTCTCTGCTGAACAGAGTCTTAGATTGGGGGCGACTAAATCTAGTTCACTTTAACCCCCAGAAGACACAAATTTGCGCGTTAACCGCTTAAAAGAACCCCTTTGTCATATTTCCTCAGTTTCAAGGCACCCGCCTTGTTCAGCCGGTATTGGAATCCTCGGCGTCGACATAGCGAATGACGTGCAGTTTCGTGGTCACTTGAAAGAGAAGGCGAAATTGGCCATACCATGGGGAGTGCTCTGAGGAATTGTTTGGATTAATCCCAGCCGCCAAATTTCGTGAACGCACTGCGCGGCAAACGTCACACAAACGCTAAGCATCCAGATGGTGTGGATGGTCCACACCATCTGGATGCTTAGCGTTCCACCACTGTACGTTTCAAAAGGAGTTTTCTTCCGCGTACGACCTCTCTGTGGAATAGTTTATCACCGGCGATTTTTCCGGACCGATACGACCTGGGGACCTTCAAGAAAAGAGCTTACTCCTTTCTAAAGGGCCGGCAATGCACCTGCAATTCCCCTGGTGTTGCGGTTGATCATGGGCGGCGATAGTCACTTAACATCCATCAGATGAGCCGCATGCTCGTTTGCCCCCTCTTCTATAAAAAAATGCTTTCTTCCGTATAGTGAGTGTAGAGAACAGGAGACACTTTTTTTATTGGCGAGGTATTCTATCTTAGCCCTCAGTGGTGACAACGCATTTGCATTTTGATCCTTAGTTGCGGGTAAATGTGGATGGGCCACACCATTCACTTAGCATCAGGTGTACTGTGTGCATGTTTGTCACCAATGCTATAAAAAGGTGGCTGCAGATGCGTTGTCATCGCTGATGGCTAAGATGGGATGCCTCATAGCCTACCCTCTATATACTTTAGACTGGAACACAGCGGTACACTCACTGCTGCTAGGTGGCAGAAATATGTAAAAGGATAGTACCTACCCGGAGGAATACCTGAACCAGAAAGAAAGAATTCCAGGCAGAAAAGTAGTCCAATATTATATAATATTGTAATAATTATATATTTTTTTAAATTATTTTGTAAAAGTAATTCAACAAAAATTATGGACATGTAACAGAAACAGAAACTGAAACTTTTTTATTTAATATAGGTTATAAACAATACTTATTGAAAGTCACTTTTTTCATTTACCATTGGTTCGCAAAACAAATTTCTGACCTTGAAAAACCCAGCAAGAAACCTTGCGGGACTATTTTCTTTTTCAAATAAATGATTTCAAAAAGAAGGACAGGCCCTTCTAAATATTTTACTCATAACTTTTTCATACAAGAAAAAGTTGCGCATCTGTCATAATACAAACGTCATATCATAACACGACGTAACCAGGGTCGGATTTCGTAGTATAATTATCCTAATTTTATCATTATTTCATAGTTTGTAGTTTATAGTATCGTAATAATACAAAGCGAAAATACCATAATTTACCTAAAGGTCGACTTGTATCATTATTGGGTCCTTTTAAATTTTAATAATAATTCTACGATGTCGAGATTTTTTGTATTGTACATGAGTACCGCGTTTTTTTTTTAATAAAATTAGAATAAGCTCCCTTTCTGGTCAATGCATTTATGTTGCATCCTTGATATAACTTTAGTGAAGGCTACCAAGATAAAAACTCTATGCTCCAGAAGCAATCGGTTTGAAAACAGAATTTCAAAATATTTTATGAATCAGATTTTAAGATTCAATTAAGCAGATATGGTTTCCTTAGTATTTTTTTCGTTTTACCCTAATTGAATATAAAATATATATTCAAAATTTAACTTACAATAAGTTCTTTGGACAAAAACTAAACAGAAATAAAAATAAAACCGTCAAAAAACGAAACGTATAGATAAACTAGACGCGTGACACCAAAATCCCGGCACATGGGAAAAAAGAAACATGAAACGTCAAACGTGATATAATTTTTTAATATAGTAATATATGGAGTGTAGAAGTAAGGAGCACCAACTCCCATAGTAGAATAGTTGAAAAAGTGGCCATCTGTAAGCAGTAAATAACAGTTCATAAACCGTTAAAAACTCTCCACAGCAGCGCTGGAGTAGCTACTGGGATAAAATGAACTTAGCAGTTGTCGACTGTTTGAAGTGAGCTGCTAAACTGCTCAGTAGCTCTAAATTCCAAAATAATTTTATTTAGTAAATATAACCACAAAAAAGTCGTCTATCCCACTAATATTTTTCGGCACGTTCTTTAAAATTTAGCCCGTAGCTATAGTGGCGCCACCCTTATTTAACGGTTTTTTGGACACTTTTTAATACACAGTCTGCACTCCTGGTTTCTACACTCCATATTAGATAATTTTAATTTCCATGTACAATATTTTGGGGGTCTGAATCTAGCCCTGGCCTAATCTTGATAACATAACTGAACTAACTGTAAAATAAAACTTTAAAAATGCGTTTATTTAATAATTAGATTGTAACAAAATTAATATAAGATTATTTACCGATGATACGATATCCCATGTTTTTTTTAAATCTTTGTTTCGTAATTTTCACATTCTTTTACCACGCAATTAGACATATTAATGACAGGCGATTATGTCCAGCGCGCGCACTATACTGTCGACCGATTCGCGTTGGCCCTAAACTGTAATTTTAGGGCCAGTGCACTGGTCCGGTTTAGTTGTTCGGTCGGCCCGGTCCTTACGCTAGTAATATATAACTCAAGGCAAATAATAGCTTCAAGCAATCATGTTTACAATTAACAACATAAGACAAATTAGAAATGGTTTGGTAGCGATCACCCTTCTCAGGGGTTATTATCATCCATAAATTCCTTAATATTATAATAAACATACAAGTGGAGCTTTCAAATATCCTAAGTGCTATTTCACTGTTAAATGACGATTTGAAATATATCTCAGAATGGTCTACTGTGTATGGCATAAACGTGAACCCGTCTAAATGCCAAACGATAATCTTAGGTAGATCAAGATTATTATCTAAACTGGATATTCCCACCCTACCATCAATTATGTTTAATAATAATGTCATACCATTCTCTACTAACGTAAAGAACCTTGGTCTGTACATCATGGTTGCTTAACATGGAACAAACATATACAGGAGATGAGTCGCAAAACTACTGGAACTTTGCGATCTCTATATCGATTTAAAAACTTCCTTCCCACCAATACCAAGATTTTACTTGTTCAATCACTTATTGTACTGATTATTGATTATGTCGATGTATGTTGCTCAGAACTGTCTCAACTTCATCTTAATACATTAGATCGTCTGCTTAACAACTGCATCAGATACATTTATGGTCTTCGTAAATACGACCATGTATCTTCCTTTCGTGCACAGCTAAACTGGCTGCCTATCTGTCAGCGCAGATATGTTAGAATACTCTGCACCCTTTTCTCAATTTTGAACGATCCATGTGCTCCCGAGTACCTGAAATCTAAATTTCAATACCTGCGAGATTCTCATAATTTTTCTCTCCGTTCCTCGGCCAATCTTAAGCTGCTCACTCCTTTGCACCGTACTGGTTATTTATCTCACTCTTTCACCCTCATGGCCATCAGACTCTGCAACAACATTCCTCTTGACATTATAAAAGCTCCCAACAAATTCGTCTTTAAAAATCAAGTCCGTAAGTATATGATTAAATCGTTTCAAGTTTGAATTGACTAAGCTCTCTTTTTCGTATATATTTCATATTTGTTCTAACCTATTGTGTATATATATATATATAGATATATACTTATGTATTTATGTGTATATAGTGTATGTATGTATATATATTCTATTATATATTTATCGGGGGGCACGGCAGTGCCCCCTCCAAGTCAAGCGCGAAGCAAACACTGCCGTACTATCCTTTACTGGAACCATTTCGCCGCATTTTCAGGCCCCTATTTGAGAACCTCTAGATAATACCAGAACGCAGAAATTTTCTTCATCCAGTAAACTATAATCACATACTTAAAATCCAAAGTTTCAGTCTGTAGGTCATTTACTTCCGAAGTTAAGCGAAAGCAAAGTTTCGCACTTATGACACTCACTCACTCATGATCATCAGAATAGAACTAGTACTTCCCATAAACTCAGAGAGCTGAAATTTGGTACAGAGTTAGGTTTTAATGGCCACATAAAGAGAAAACTATAAAAACTAGGTTAATCGAACCGCGAACATACCGCCTTTACAAAAAATATTCAATTTGGTGGACC
Organism: Parnassius smintheus behrii; assembly: GCA_036936625.1. NCBI lineage: Eukaryota > Metazoa > Arthropoda > Insecta > Lepidoptera > Papilionidae > Parnassius > Parnassius smintheus. Next base: position 3,931,612 of record JAUPFT010000021.1, on the reverse strand, counting down.
GCTTCATTTGATGTCAAAAATTGAAGGTCTAATGTATCTGATGAAGAACCCTCAGCTGGTCTCAGCTGTATTAGAGATATGGTGCCCCCTTCTACCATTGGTACATAAAAATCTACTGTCATTGTAAAAATTCAGCGTAGTGGGACACATCTTCTAATTTAATCTAGCCTATCACACCTCCCACTGCTGGGCGAATGCCTCCTCTTCTGCTTTTTTAAAATTAAAGGAAAACTCTGGATAACACTAGATTGGCTAAAACAACTACTCCTAAAAAGAAAAAAAATGTTTCGCACAGGAAAATCTAATAAAATAAATCAATGTGCCCACGTTTCTACAAAAAGAAGTGAAATCCCACCAAAAACATTCTGTAAAAAACTAGCCAAGTCTCGATGGAGCTGCTTGTTTATCTCTAAAAAGTAATGAAATCTAGACAAAGTCATGCCAAGTCTAAGGTTGTGTGACTTGGCCGTTGAAGGGTACAAAACCAGGTGCTACATGACACCCTTGCACCAATCTTGTCGCCAGAACCGCTACCCATTGACGATGGGAAATTGCCACTTGGAAAACGTTTATTGAATAACAAGTCAAAAGTAGTAACCAGTAAAGTTGCGTTTACACGTAATATTGCACGTAATTGTGTTTACAGTAATGTTATATCTGTTGTAACTACCTATGTTTGTAAAGCTAGTTAATAGCCCATACTGGTATTGGTAATTGGACGCTACACATGCATTCAGCATTGACAATGCTGACTTCTGCTCTCTTCTTTTTGGAGCGTCAAATCGACCACCGGTCTAACATAAAATAGACGTACACACGGACTTCTATCAATGATTCGAAGTCCGCCTGTACTGGAAATAATTTTTTATACTGTTTGTTTCAGGCTCGCCTATACAAAAGTATTATTGAAATACGCAGCTTTATCAAGCCTACAATTGACTGGTTATTCAATCAACGTTTTCCAAGTGGCAATTTTCCATCGTCAATGGGTAGCGGTTCTGGCGACAGATTGGTGCAAGGGTGTCATGTAGCACCTGGTTTTGTACCCTTGTGTACCCTTCAACGGCCAAGTCACACAACATTACCTATAATATTAAAGAAATCGCAGTAAGCAACCTTAGACTTGGCACGACTTTGTCTAGATTGCATTACTTTTTGGAGATAAACAAGCAGCTCCATCGAGACTTGGCTAGTTTTTTTACAGAAGGTTTTATATATATATATATATATATATATATATATATATATATAATATGTATGTATTGCTTATTATATATATTATTATTTCTTTTATCCTCTCTATTTATTGCTGCACCGCCTCCATAATGTCTATCTCTGTTTAGCCTAATGGTTGACTGGGAAAGAATGCCCTATGGCATTAAGTCCGCCATATGTACTTTTTTGTGCATGAAAGCATAAATAAATAAATAAATAATAACCCTTTTTATACAAACATAGTTTAATAAAATTTTTAACTTAGCGTATGACAAATTTTGTATATTTTCTGGGATTTTGTTGTAAAAGCGTATACATCGCCCCAAGAATGAATTACTAACTGTGCGACTGGTGGAGTCGAGTAACTGGTACCACTAGCTTGTGTTTGTTCCTAGTATTTGCGAAGTCAGAATTGTACAGTGTAGCGATCTTTCTTACTATACGAACCCTCTTAGGTATTAGAAAAGACCTATGCCTAGCAGTGAGACAAATATATAATTTTTCTTTATTAAGCTTACTACCAACCCAGCGTTTATTGTAAATCTTATCTATTATGAGAAAGGTCTATCACAAAAATTATATAGATAAATAAGATTATGGACTGATAAATAAGAAGAGAAAACTAGGAAAATGTTCTGAACCTGGTTTTAAGAATTTAAGAGTAGAGTTTAACTATCGTCTCTTTTTACAAAACTAAAGTGATTAATTAATGTACAGCGTATACAATGATGAGTAGCTACATAGCTATACAGCCCATAGACACCTGCAACCAACTTCTGTTTTACGTGGTAGAGCTACGCTGCAGGTATACTATAGGAGTAGCACGAATGGGTTGGCTCGACTGGGGCAGGACCACGCTCTCACAGAAGACCAGCGTAAAATATCAGCGTAATGCTGCTGTGTTTCGTATGGTGAGTGTAGACAGCCGGAGACCCTTTTAACTGGAATTGAGGCATTCCATCTTAGTCCTCAGGGATGACAACGCGTTTGCATTTTGATCCTTAGTTGAGGATAAACGTGGATGTCTATAGGCCAGAGCATTCAATTACCATCAGGTGGACTGTGTGCTAGTTTGTCACCAATGCTATAAAATAAGGGTGACGGCATATACGTGTTCATCTCTGAGGACTAAGATGGGATGCAGCGTAGCCTACCCTCTATATCCTTTAAACTGTAACACATCAGTACACTCACTGCTTGATGGCAGAAATATGTAAGAAGATGTGGTACCAACCCGGAGGAATTCCTGAACAGAAAGTAAGAAGGATTTCCAGGTAGAAAGTAGTTAAATATTATACAATATTGTAATAATTTTTTTTTATTTTTTTTATTATTTTGTAAAAGTAATTTAACAAAAAAGTTATTGCATGTGAATCCAAATTGGGGCAGCATAGCGAACCTTCTTACTATAGAAACCCTCTAAGGTATTAGAAAAGACCGGTGCCTAGCAGTGAGACAAATATAGAATTTTTCTTTAATCAACTTACTACCATAACTTTCTAGTACTTGTTTACAAGCTGCAATTTTTCTTCCCCTTTTGTTTAAATTGTTTCAATTATATTAATTCGATTGAAAGTGGACTCAAAAAGCTCAGGGATGACTTCTGTCCCATATAAAAGTAATATTTTATCTTTCCTTAGTTCTGTCGAAGTTTCGCTTAAAAGAATCATGTCCATTATTGACCTGAAAATTTTCAAACGCGTCTAGTGATGTAAAATATCTTATAAAATTGTATATTTTTCAGGGTTCCGTAGTCAACCAGGAACCCTTATAGTTTCGCCATGTCTGTCTGTCCGTCTGTCCGTCCTCGCTTAATCTCTGTAACCGTTAGCACTAGAAAGCTGAAATTTGGTACCAATATGTGTATCAATCACGCCGACAAAGTGGTAAAATAAAAATTGGAAAAAATGTTTTATTAGGGTAGCCCCCCTATATGTAAAGTGGGAAGTGATTTTTTTTTATTTTCAACCCTAACGTGTGATATATTGTTGGAAAGGTATTTAAAAATGAATAGGGGTTTACAAAGATCATTTTTTGATAATGTCAATAATTTAGGAAATAATCGCTCCAAAAGTAAAAAACAATGTGTCCCCCCCCCCTCTAACTTTTGAACCATAAGTTTAGAAAATATGAAAAAAATCTGAAAAGTAGAACTTTATAAGGACTTTCTAGGAAAATCATTTTGAACTTGGATGGAAAGTCGGAGCGCCTGCCGCGGAGCGTGCAATGTTGCACGCTCCATATTCGCGCACGTACCCACTACAGGGAGCAGTTGCAGGAGCGCGCAGCGCTGCTGGAGCGCGAACATAATGGATACCCACCTTTAAACTTATAAGTGGGAACACTTATTGTGACGGACGGGAAACTACGGAACCCTACACTGAGCGTGGCCCGACACGCTTTTGGCCGGTTTTTTCTTATTTCGTATCGCATAATTGAATTTTCAAATAAAGCCAGGAAAAAAGTAATGTTAATTTTTATTATCATTCTCAATAGACTTTTGGAGACGAAAGGTGTTTTACAATGGCTCAAAAGCCCAGAATCCACGCCATAATATATTAAAAACGTGTTTTCCACGTTCCGTTTCAGACTGCGAAAAACTTGTTCATTCGTCATGTGGTTTATGAATGTTCAAAATAACTAATTTCTTTTTTTATAACTTACTAATTTATGATTGGATACGATTTTTAATGGTTTTATACTACGGTGTGGAAATAAAAATAAGTGCAGTCTTTATCTGACAGCTGTTATAACCTCAAAATTTTATTTACTTAATAGCAATTTTCCCTGGCCTGTAAATGAAAAGATGATAATTTATTATGTTATAATAAACAATAATTGTTTTTATACAACAGTAGTTGTAGGTAGACGCGACCTGTTAAAGAAATTAAGTGACAGGTCAATCAACGTATGGAAAGTGGGCATGATTCTTTATTTATTTGCATGCAGTAACTTAAACGATATTTATAAATGTTTTTATTTGGGTCCAACCAAGCGTGAAAGCGTTATTGAAAGCAAGGACCATTACAAAGGTTGGTGCAATTATCTCTGAAAAATTTAGAAATAGTAATTTTTTATACCGACAAACGTCCGCATGATAGTAAGTGTATTATGTGGCCTACCCCTGCTGAACACAGGCCTCCTTAAGGAATGCCATGAAGCACGGTCTTGAGCTACCTGCATCCATCGACTTCCTGCGTGTATTACCAGGTCAGCACTCCATATAATGAGGTGTCACTCTACACTACGTCTACCTTTTTTCGCCATCGGTTGTCGTTTCTTCGGGCTACATGGACGGCCCATTGTCACTTCAGCTTACTAATCCGTTGGGCTATGTCGGTCACTCTGGTTCTACTGCGGATATACTCATTTCTAAGTCTATCATGCAGAGAAACCCCGAGCCCTCTCCATAGCTCACTGAGCGACCTTGAGCGTCCTCATACGGCCAGCAGTGAAGGACCACGTCTCAGTTCCATAAGTCATCACTGTCAACACGCACTGGTTATATAGACTTTTCAGGTTTTGTGGTGTAGCTATGAGAAGATGTGTCGTAATTTCCCGAACGCTGCCTGACCGAGTTGAATCCGTCGATTGACCTCTCGGCCAAAGTTGGACTTACCTAGTCGGACTATTTCTATCCGTGATTAAGAATCAAAAGGACAAGTTGTCACCCCTGAGGACTAAGATAGAATACCTCGCTACTAACAAAAAAGGTCTACTGTTCTGTACACTCGCTTTACGGAACAAAAGCATCATTAAGTTGCTAAATCACGCTGATATTCTGTATGAGCTTGATTCTACCCTGGTCAAGTCGACCGACTCGTGCTGCAACCATAATATAGCTGCAACGTCGCTCTGCCAAGGTAAAATATTTTTCATATTGCCATTCAATACTAATGTCTGTGTTAAATTAAGGACATCACACGTAGGGGATATAGCTCAGTGGTAGAGCATTCGACTGCAGATCGAGAGGTCCCCGGTTCAAACCCGGGTGTCCCCTTCAGATATATTTTTATAATAATGTGTTCTGGTTGTTTTTTTCTTTACACCATTTTAATGTTTCAGTAGCCTCGTATATAGGAAATGTTATCAAAATGGTGTAAAAAAAACACCCAGAACATATTATTATAAAAATATATCTGAAGGGACACCCGGGTTTGCACCGGGAACCTCTCGATCTGCAGTCGAATACTCTACCACTGAACTATATCCCCTATGCGCTACTTTACGAACTATAAAGCCTTATTTCTTCGATGTTGCAATATGAAAAATATTTTACCTTGGTAGAGCGACGTTGCAGCTATATTATGGTTGCAGCACGAGTCGGTCGATTTAACCAGGGTAGAATCAAGCTCATACAGAAAATCAAAGTGATTTAGCAACTTAATGATGCTTTTGTTCCGTATAGCGAGTGTACAGAACAGTAGACCTTTTTTGTTAGTAGCGAGGTATTCTATCTTAGTCCTCAGGGGTGACAACTTGTCCTTTTGATTCTTAATCACGGATAGAAATAGTCCGACTAGGTAAGTCCAACTTTGGCCGAGAGGTCAATCGACGGTCAGGCAGCGTTCGGGAAATTACGACACATCTTCTCGTATTTACACCACAAAACCTGAAAACAAGTCTATACAACCAGTGCGTGTTGACAGTGATGACTTATGGAACTGAGACGTGGTCCTTCACTGCTGGCCGTATGAGGACGCTCAAGGTCGCTCAGCGAGCTATGGAGAGGGCTATGCTCGGGGTTTCTCTGCATGATAGACTTAGAAATGAGGATATCCGCAGTAGAACTAGAGTGACCGACGTAGCCCAACGGATTAGTAAGTTGAAGTGGCAATGGGCCGGCCATGTAGCTTGAAGAAACGACAACCGATGGGGAAAAAAGTTAGACGTGGTGTAGAGTGACGCCTCATTATATGGAGTGCTGACCTGGTAATACACACAGGAAGTCGATGGATGCAGGTGGCTCAAGACCGTGCTTCATGGCATTCCTTGGGGAGCCTATGTTCAGCAGGGGTAGGCCCCGTAATGTAGGCCACATAATACACTTACTATCATGCAGACGTTTGTCGGTATAAAAAATTACTATTTCTAAATTTTTCAGAGATAATTGCGTCAACCTTTGTAATGGTCCTTGCTTTCAGAAACGCTTTCACGCTTGGTTGGACCCAAATAAAAACATTTATAAATATCGTTTAAGTTACTGCATGTAAATAAATAAATTTTAAGCGAAACTTCGACAGAACTAAGGAAAAATAAAAAATTACTTTTATATGGGACAGAAGTCATCCCTGAGCTTTTTGCGTCCACTTTCAATCGAATTAATATAAGTGTAACAATTTAAACAAAAGGGGAAGAAAAATTGCAGCTTGTAAACAAGTACTAGAAAGTTAGGGTAGTAAGTTGATTAAAGAAAAATTCTATATTTGTCTCACTGCTAGGCACCGGTCTTTTCTAATACCTTAGAGGGTTTCTATAGTAAGAAAGTTCGCTATGCTGCCCCAATTTGGATTCACATGCAATAACTTTTTAGTTAAATTACTTTTAAAAAATAATTAATTAAATAAAAAAATTATTATTACAATATTGTACAATATTTAACTACTTTCTACCTGGAAATCCTTCTTCCTTTCTGTTCAGGAATTCCTTCGGGTTGGTACCACATCTTCTTACATATTTCTGCCATCAAGCAGTGTGTGTACTGATGTGTTCCAGATGAACACGCATATGCCGTCACCTTTATTCTATAGCATTGGTGACAAACGACCGCACAGTCCATCTGATGGTAATTGAATGCTCTGGCCTATAGACATCCACATTTATTCTCAACTAAGGATCAAAATGCAAACACGTTGTCATCCCTGAGGACTAAGATAGAACACCTCAATTCCAGTTAAAAGGGTCTCCGGCTGTCTACACTCAACATACGAAACACAGCAGCATTACGCTGCTATTTTACGCTGGTCTTCGGTGAGAGCGTGGTCCTGCCCCGGTGGAGCCAACCCATTCGTGCTACTCCTATAGTATAGCTGCAGCGTAGCTCTACCACATAAAACAGGAGTTGGTTGCAGGTGTCTATGGGCTGTATAGCTATGTAGCTACTTATCATTGTATACGCTGTACATTAATTAATCACTTTAGTTTTGTAAAAATAGACGATAGTTAAACTCTACTCTTAAATTCTTTAAACCAGGTTCAGAATCTAAAAGATCTTCCTAGTTTCTTCTTCTTATTTATCAGCCCATAATCTTATTTATCAGTCTAATTTTGGAGATAGATCTTTCTCATAATAGATAAGATTTACCATAAACGCTGGATTCGGTAGGCAGAATGGCGATACTGTACCAGAAGCTTCGTATCTTCGACGCTACTTCCCGTCACCAGTCTGGGTATTTTACGTCTACCGTGAACGAAGTGATTACAGACTCTCTAGCTATGATATTTTAAATAGTCGCCTTTTATATATCATACACAGGATGAAATGGAGCGATGATTTCTCTCATACCGCTGTCACGCACTAAAAGACCATACGATATACCATTAGTAGATTTAGTCATTCTGAAAGTTTAGCATACACACAGATCCAATGCGTGATGGCAGACTTCATATATGATCAATTTTTATATTCATTAAACATACACGTTTCCTCGCGATGTTTTCCTTAACCCATATCATTAGTAAATCATCCGTATTTAGAGGAATTTTAGAATGAAATGTTTTAGAAAAACTGTGTTGCTAATCTGCCTGCCACGCGTGGCAACTATTGCAAATATATGAGGTAATATATGAAGGTGGATCAACGTTCAGCAGGGGACTTCTGTTGGGTTTTAATTAATAAATATAAGAATGTTTAGAAGAAAATAGAAGACGTTAAATGTTAAAATAAAACTTTAATAAATATTCAATCAGGCATTGCACGTATATTTACTATTTAAAGCAAAAAAATGTTTGTTTTGTAATTATTTATTAGATTACACAATTTAAGAATGCAACGTGCATCGAAACTTATATCGCTGTCCGTGTATTTACTGCTGACAAAAGAGTATTTTGAAATAGCTGTGTAACAGAACATTTCAGTGTACAGCTCACCTTAAATACACTTGCGTATTATATTGAGAGACATTATTCTTTCTTATGTATTATGAAAAAAATAATGGTACAAGGGTCGTGGGGGCCCAGAGTCTTAGCACTCGCTGTAATTTTTTTATAGAATAAGGGTGACATACGAGCACACAGTCCACCTGATGGTAAGAAAATGCTGTGGCCCATAGACATCTACATTTATCCTCGATTAAGAATCAAAATGTAGATGCGTTGTCACCCCTGAGGACTAGATGGAATGCCTCGTTACCAGTAAAAAAGTGTCTCCGGATCTCTACACCTACCATATGAAACACAGCGGTATTGAGCTGCTATTTTACGCTGGTATTCTGTGAGAGCGTGGTCCCTCCCCGATCGAGCCAACCCATTCGTGCTACGACCATAATATATATATATATATATATATATATATATATATATATATATATATATATATATATATATATATATATATATATTTTATGCTATCAGCCATATAGCTGCAGCGTGGCTTTATTATGTATATTATAGAGTACACGATCAGTCCTGGTTTGATGCCTCGATGGAATGAAATTGTTCATTGCAATTTTAAGTGCTGGTTTATCACGTGCTCGAGAGCGAAAGAAAACGTCTTGAGGAAACCTGTATATCTGATAAATTAAAAATAAATCGATTATTGTATCCGAACGAATTCGAAATTGATCGAAACCGGGGAGTGTTAGGGATATTAATCACGAGTTTTTTTTTTAACAAATTCAACTAAATTTAAAATACTTTTACTATAAGTAGCTGACGACAGCAATGATCATCACGGGCATCCACGACTTTTTCTGCCATCAAGGCGTCGACACTTAAGAAAGAGGTGAAATATTTGAAAGATTGAACAGCAGGAGAAGTTAATTTCTTCGGAAACCACTGAGACTTTTTTCTTTTTTTATGTGTATCTACACACTCTATAAACTGATACTCTTTTATTTAATACGCAATTTCTCAATTCTCACTCACATCTAGCGACATCTGATGAGTGTAAACTTATTAACCCTCATTGTCTAATAACGGATCCGCCTTAATATTATTTTTTGTTTTACCGCACTTACCTACAACGATTCAATAAAGAAGTAATTCTGGGGTTTGATGGGACCTACTTCAACTATGTCCTGCACGATTCTCTACACACAATCACATTCATCTTTATAAATTTTCATCATTTATAAATTTTGGTATAAAGAAACCTGATAAGGAACAATTATTTACCACAGTTCGACAAACGAGTGGACTTTTGAGTTCAAGGTCAAGGCAATCAACCTGCGGCCTCACATATGTACAAATTATATCGGATAGCCATCGTAGCCCTACTGTACAAACACTTCAGCACTTCAATATACCGACAGTCAACTTGGCACCGCTGAAGGGACTGCAGCACCGCCCAAATGTCGACGGAATCAAAGGCTTTCTCATAGTCCACATACGCCAGGCAAAGTGGCAAATTGTACTCTTCAGTCTTCTGTACAATCTGCCGCAGGGCATGTATGTGGTCTATGGTACTGAAGCCTTTTCGGAAACCGGCTTGTTCGGGAGGCTGGAAGTCGTCAAGTCTGCGTGCGAGACGATTCGTAATGACTCTCTAAAACAGCACGTAGACGCGGCTCAGAAGGGAAATCGGTCTGTAGTTCTTCAAGAGAGCGTTGTCACCTTTCTTAAAGAACAAGACCACCGCACTTCTGCTCCACGCCTCTGGAGTAGTGCCACCATGGAGGACGGAATTGAAGAGCTTCTGAAGGACTTCAAGTACCGGTGTTCCACCCGCTTTCAGAAGCTCCGCTGTAATTCCATCCTCGCCTGGGGCCCTGCCATTTTTAAGGTGCTGGAGAGCCATTCTAATCTCGCTTAGACTGACGTCCAGGATATCATCGGAATAGTGTCGGATAAGACTTGCTCTTGGATCGTTACTCACACTTGCGTGTGGCTCCAACGATTATGTGTACAGCTGCCCATAGAACCTCTCAATCTCACTCAAAATCTCAGGTGTCCCGGAAACGATGCTGCCACACTCAGTCTTCAGCTTTGACAGTTGGCTCTTACGGGCAGACAGATCTCTGGCAAAGACTTTGGAGCCCTGGTTCTGCTCGATCGCTTCTTTAATACGAGCAGTATTAAAGTTGCGTAAGTCTCGCCGCATGCATTTGGAGATCTGTCTGTTCAGTTGCCTGTATGCTGTCAAATCTGTTGACGATTGCAGCCTCATCTCCCGTCTAACAGCCATGAGATTAAGAGTGTGATCGGAGAGTTTTTGTGTTCTTCTGCGGCGGGTCTTGCAGAACTTAGCTCCGACCGCATGGGCAGTTTCCACGAGCTTGTCATTCATATCGTCCACTGCATTGCAATCTTGTAGGCACTGAAAGCGGTTGTGTAACTCGAGCTGAAAGTTTTCGGGATTCTGGATTAGAGCAGGAGGGGGACGGAGCGTTGACTTCATTAGACGAGACCTCTCCAACTTAACGTTTAGGTTCAGTGTGCCTCTAACCATTCGGTGATCGCTGCCAGTTTTCACCCTTGCGATCACTGAGACATCACTGAACAGTTGGCGTCTGGTCGTCATAATGAAGTCAATCTCATTTTTGTCGAACCGTCGGGGCTCGACCAGGTCCACTTCCTGTGGGGCCGCTTCTGGAAGAAAAAGTTCATCATAAAGAGTCCCACTTTCTCCATAAAGTCGGCCAGCTGCTGGCCCCTTCGGTTTCGTTGCCCTACTCCAAATTTCCCTAACTTCGGCTCACCGTTTTCTCTTGTGCCTAGTTTTGCGTTGAAGTCTCCCATCAACACCGTGTAGTGGGTTTTGGAGGAATGCATGGCTTTGGAAATATCCTCATACATTTCCTCCACCTCCTCATCGGGATGTGCCGAGGTTGGTGCGTAAACCTGTATGACTTTCAGCGAATACCGTTTGATGATTCTGAGTATCAGGTACGCGGCCCTCGTCGACACACTCCCAATCTTTACAACGTTGTTGACGAGAGACTTGTGGACGATAAATCCGACACCTCCTTGGGACAGATGGTCGCCCTCCCGGTGATAGAACAAGTTGGCGGATTCGAGAATCACCGTGTCCTCCCCTCTCTTCGGACCTCGGATAATCCTATAATACTCCAGCGCAACTTGTCTATCTCTTCTTCCAGCTCCAGGATCTTCTCGTCAGTCCTCAGTGTGCGTGCGTTAAATGTTGCCAGGTCGAGTCGTCGTAGGTGGCAACCGAACCTCCACCGGAGATTCTTAGCACCCCCTGCCCCGCCGTTACCGTGGTCGCCACCGTAGCCAGGAATAGCGGGGCCGCCGGGGACTGGGGGCCGTCTATTTGTGTAATTGTTCATGGGGGGTATATTGCCATAGTTGCCACGCTTGGCGAGCGGGTTGGCAATCGCAGTTTTTTTGTTGTACAGTTGCTGTTATCAGGAAGATGCTGCTGCCCATCTCCTGCCTGTTTCCCTCTGTCACCTCTTACGACACCCACGGGAGGATATGGGGTAGTGGATATTCTTAACCGCCACTACACGGCTTACTGTTCAGTATTATACAAATGTTTTATTTCAACCACACTTGCTGAATTAAAATTTAAACATATCGACTGACTTCAGTTTACAGAAGGAAAAAATCAAATCAATTATTTTTATTTCCAAAAGTTTATATTTTATGTTGCAATAGCCACGTATTTAGGAAATGTTACCCAGATGGTCTAAAAAAACGCAGAATACAAAATCATAAAAATCTATTTCAAGGGGACACCCGGGTTTGAACCGGGGACCTCTCGATCTGCAGTCGAATGCTCTACCACTGAGCTATATCCCCACATGAGATACTTTATGAAATATAACGACTATTTTTTCCGGTGTTTTTTATGAAAAATGAAGGACTGATGGTGATGATGCTACTGATTATGTCTGAACGTTGTTTTTACGTTACGGTGTTCACCTATACGTAAATCAGTGTACAGAAAAACACATATGCAATACCCCTTGTGTAGTAGTAGTTCATGGACGGCGGACGTCACATAATGTAGTGGCGTTGTAAGAATATCTACGATCCCATATCGTCCCGTGGGTGTATTGCCGTGGTATAGACGACCGAGGGACCTTGAAACTGGTTATGAGCAACTGTATTTTCGTAAATTCTAAGAGGCAGTAGTAGATAAATGGATGGCGTGATGGACGGAAGTCACTTAACCTCAGGTGACCCGCATGCAAAAAGGTGAGTATCGAACCGGCGCGGCGTCCGTGCACGGATGACGGGCCCGATTCTGATGGCTTAAGTGGTATAGTTGAATCTTCAGGATGGTGGGTATCACACAGGCACACGGGTGTATGTTGGGTAAGCGATGTGGAAGAGTGTGGAGTGGACCTGGAATATACATGGAAAAATTATTTATTTTCCAAAGTAAATATATTTATTTCATCAAAGTGTTTACCCTCATTATTCATTCATTTATTTACCATTATGATATATACCGGAGAGCAGATCATTTTATACCTTTGCGATAGATTTGTAGGAATCTGTACAATACATAATCTATAAAAGCATATATACAAAGAATGTTAAGAGTTTTGGCCTAGGCCTGGGGAGTGTAGGATGACGTATAGTTTCTAACTACAGGTCTTGCAATGTTAAAGGTGGTTTCCTACCTTTTGGTAAATATGCGTAAATTATCTTTGGTAGACCGGTTTATTGTTACGGACATATACGTGGTAGAGCCACGCTACAGCTATATTATGGTTGTAGCACGAATGGATCAGCTTCATCGATGAAGAACTACATTCTCACTGAATACCAGTATAAAATAACAGCTCAATGCTGGTGTGTTTTGTATGGTGAGTGTAGAGTACAGGAGCACCTTTTGCTGGAAATGAGGCATTTCATATTAGTTTTCAGGGGTGGCAACGTTCTGTATTTTGATTTTTATGTGGTGTAAAGTAGATGCTATGAGCCACAACATCCACTTTCCATCCGATGGACTGTGAGCTTGTTGGTTACCCTTATTCTATAAAAAAGGTACAGCTTTTTTTGGCTATAATATAAATTATATAAAATATATAAATGCCTTGCCTTTTTTTATAGAATAGGGTGACAAGCTAGCACACAGTTCCTGATGGTAAGTGGTTGCTGCGGCCCATAGACATCTATATCTATCTTCCATTACGTATCAAAATGCAGATGCGTTGTCACCCGTGAGGACTGAGATGGAATGCCTCATTTCCAGTAAAAAGGGTCTCCGGTTCTCTACACTCACCATACGAAATACAGCAGCATTAAGCTACTATTTCACGCTGATATTCTGTGAGAGCGTGGTCCTTCCCCGGTCGAGCCGACCCATTCGTGCTACAACTATACTACTAATATAACTGCAGCATGGCTCTACAACGTAATCAAGTTATTTCCTATGTAGATAAGCCACGTAGAAGCCGAGGGCTATGTCCGACATGCACCAACACACCTTCATGGTGTTTTATGCCGCTGTATATCGATAGGCTAATGAAAACGATCTCACCTACGTCCGCAGTCCCACTAGCACTGTTCGCCTCCTGGCAGCCCATTCTTATCAGGGATAACTCCTACTCCGATTACATTCGCAGTTTTTTAAACGGAATCAAACAACAACAAACGGGTGAAGGCCCACCGACCACCATGTTGTCCGATAGTAGAAAAGGGAGAGCGGAACTAAGGTATGTTATTAGAAAATATCATGTTTAGAAATATGTTAACATACACACTTAACGTAAAAAAGAAACGACTGGAACATTCTGAAAAAAAAATTAGAAATTTACATTGAGCTATTACGTACTAGGTACTAGAAACGAGACTGCATGCAGCTACTCTGTTCCACTCAACTGCGGTGCATACACCGCACTTTAATCCGTCACTCGCTAGGCGCTTGTAGAGTTATCACGTGCTGTGTTGTTTTAAAATTAAATCTCTTGATAAAAATATGCCGTCGTGTGTACTTAGATATTGCACAAATAATTCTAGAAATGTCAATATAAACCAAGGAATCAATAAAAAAGTATTATAAATTAATAATAAAACAAATTATTCCTAAGACGCCATCTCGTGTCATGGAATATAGATTATGAAATTAATATGTTCAGATGCGACATTTCCGTGGGTACTTAAGTAAAGGACGAATATATTATTATACTCATTTTTTTTGCAGAAATATCTATATGTTATTACAATAAGGCTAAATTTTTCATGTTTACATCTGCTTATTATTCTTTTGTTTTATTTTTAGGTTTCCACATCAAAGTCAAAGTGGAATAAATTCGTCCATTTTTAACTCTTGCGTGCCCAGCATTTATGTACGACTCTTATTCTAATTTAAATAAATATATTTTTAATTTAAAGTTTATGTTAATAAGTTTTGTTAAACATACATTTAGTATGTTTTTTTATATTTGACATAGATACCTTTTAAAATCTTCAGATAAAAATATAATTAAAATATAATTGTGATATAATATTATGTAATATTATATTAAATATGCAAATATAATATACAAAATAAATGACAAAATTTCAATATTGTTCTCGATATAATTTACTTATTTGACAATAAAACCTACTATTACCTACGGATCATTCTACCTACGTTTATTCTATTATAAAAAAAACCAACCGTGCGAACACAGAGTAGCGCACATTTTTTGTTTGAGATAGCTGTTCTAGTACGTAAGTATATATTACTTCAAAGTGAATTTATAACCAGTATTTTTCATCAAACAGAAAGTTTTTACAACTAACAAAACTGTTCAAAACAAAAAAAAGTACGGAAGGGGACACCCGGGTTTGAACCGGGGACCTCTCGATCTGCAGTCGAATGCTCTACCACTGAGCTATATCCCCTTGGCTCATCAGCGATGAATTTAGTATTTTAAACTTATTGATGTATTACAATAATGTACCTAAGTTTACTTAACCTTCAACCATTTTTAGTACGTTTGTAGTTACGTGGTGGTAGGCGTAGGAGTTATAAAATAAATAATTTAGGTGCTATACTGTCATACAGTTTCGGAAACTTTAGTAATTTCCTTACCTTGTATTCCTCTCATCTTTCATACATTATGAACTTAAATATGAGAACAATTTTTCTGGTAACAAGGTAATCAACTATAGTCCTCAAGGTGAACAAAGCATTTTATTTTAAATCAAGGATAGATGTATGTAGGGTTTTCAGCTACCGCTTCAGAGGATTTGATTATATTAAATAAAGGACATAGGATAAAAATAAATTGAATTATTAATAAAAGATATCAAATTTTTTTCAATAAAATACTGTTATGGTATCAGTAGCAACATTTATTAATATAAAAAAATGTTAATAGGCAATGTAATTTGTCTCTCTAACATTGCGCATCATCTCAAAACTAGCAGAGGATATGTCGAATACCCACGATATTGCCTAGTCCCCTATTATATATTTAGATTTTTCTTCAATATTATACAAGCAAAATAAGAAGAAACTTTTTCCCCGACCTATTATATTCAAACCAGTTACGAAGTACAGCTCAGTAAGGAGTGTCAAAGATGAAAGGCATCTGGTACTCCGAACATCCGTTTCCCTATTAGTAGCCCAAGCCTGACAATAGACTATTAAGGGACAACAATGATGATAAAACAAATATGTTAATAATTCATTTGTATTCTTTATGCTCTGTGCAATTTATTTTATTGTTTTAATTAATTAAAGTCAACTACAGTGCCGTCTGTGGTTGCTCCGGCAATTAAAATAATATGCCTTCATTAACATGTTATAGAGAGACATAAAATTGAGGTGTTATTTACATCACAATAATTGTTATTACTCGCTAATTATTCTTACGCGCTAGTACTCAACATTTTACCACCATGTGCCATGGTAGCTCAGATGGTTAGCGCTTGTTGTAAATTTTACATTACGCGAGCAAACTGGGTTTGATCTCCGCAGACACCAATAAAATTGTTAGTTGCAATTTTAAGGGCTGATTTACCACGTGCGGTGAAGGAAAATATCGTAAGGAAACCTGATTGTCTAAGAAATAAAAAAGAAATATTTCGAAAACATGTGAAGTTCGCCAACACGCATTGGGGCAGCGCAGCGCGGCTGACACTTCCTTGCTCTAAACCCATTCAGAAATCTGAAGAGGCCTGTGCTCAGCGGTGGGACGTATACAGGACGTATATATAACTTTAGCTTAACTCGAACTTTTAGAAACATAAGTCTGAATAAAACATTATGTGCCAATGCGTTTTGACGGATATTGGACGGATGATTAATTTTTGGTCCAATCTACTTAGAACAAGGTTACAGTTTCTTAAGGTCTTGCAGTATGCTTGGGTTTGGATTTTATTTTATTAATAAATAAGAAATTCGTATAATTAGTGTCATTTAATCTTCGGAATTGACCGTGTGCTGGCGGTGTAAGAATTTCCACCACCCCATATCCTCTTGTGGGTGTCGTATGAGACGACAGAGGGAAACAAATCAGAAGATGGGCAGCAGTGTCTTGCTAATAACGACTAAAAATAACAAACCACGTTTGCCAACCCGCTTGTCAAGCGTGCCAACTAAGGAAAATATCTCCCCTACGAGGCAATCTATGTGGGAGGCCTATGTTCAATAGTGGACTTTTTTATAGGATAGGATCACAAACGAGCACAAAGTCCACCTGATGGCAAGCGGTTGCTGTGGCCCATAAACATCTACATCTATCCTCGATTACGAATCAAAATGCGCAGATACGTTGTCACCTGTGATGACTAAGATAGAATGCTTCGTTTCCAGTAAAAAGGGTCTCCGGTTCTCTACACTCACCATACGAAACACAGCAGCATTAAGCTACTATTTTACGCTAGTATACTGTGAGAGCGTGGTCCTTCCCCGGTCGAACCGACCCATTCGTGCTGCAACTATACTACTACTATAACTGTAGCACGGCTCTACCACGTATATGACATTAATAGGCTGTAACGGTAATCTTTGAAATTATCATTTAATTTCTGAAATACGCAGGTTTCGTCACGAAGCTTTCCATCCAAGTTGTGTAAAAAAACAGCACTTAAAATTGCAATTAATAATTTTATTGCCACTATTCAAAAGTCCACAGCTGACTTTAGGCGATATTTGCCATATTTGTGACACTTGGCAGACGGGTTGGCAACCAAAGGAAATCCTTATAATAAAATAAAAAAAAATTAATTACTTCGCAACCGCTAACTAAAACCAAACATAAAATTAATATTTTATAGTTGTTATTAGGAAGATGCTGCTGCCAATCTCCTGGTTTGATTCCTTGGGTTGCCAGTTACGACACCTATAGTGGATATTCATACACCGCCACTATACAACAAAACATTCTATTCAGATTTTTGATTTAATGCAATAACAACGATCAGCGTAATTTATAATGCTTCTTGGCTGACGCAATAAGTGTCAAATTTCCGATAAAGCATTTGTTACACGGATGTAATATATTAGATATGATTACACGCGCGCGTGAATACAATATTCGTAATACAATATTTCAGATGCTAAAAATAAAACACAATATCAAAAGCAATATCATAGTGGAATATTTAGTAAATACATGACATATTTTCGTAGTACGGCCATGATACAGCTATATTATAGCTGTTAGTTGTATTAGCTATAATATAGGTAGTGTTAGTTACATAGTACGTGAGGCCAATATGGTTAATACGATCACTTTCTTATAACTCATAAACTTCAGCCTTGTTTGCATAGATGGTTGTCTGATACGATAGCTCTTCATCGGTCAATCAAATGATAAAGGGTCAAAGGGGCGCTGCTTTATCGACGCCATTTTGACAGTTCGCATTATAGTAAATATTTTAGTCGATTTTAGTACGATGTAGTGTAGTTAGTTTTTTTAAGTTGATTTTCGAAGTGTCCCCAATATTTTCAAAGCTTGTTTGTTGTTTTTTAATATATTATCTATAGTATACGACTTTGTGTTTTTGTCTCCGTCCTCCTCTTAGTTTTGGTTTTACAGGGCGGCAAAGCTTAAGGTAACCATATTACACTCACGTACCTTAGTTGCAGCATGAATGGGTCGGCTCGACCGGGGAAGGATCACGCTCTCACAGAATACTAGCTTAAAATATCAGCTTAATACTGCTGTGTTTTGTATGGTGAGTGTAGAGATCCGTAGACCCTGCGGAAACTGGCATACTAGACAACTACTGGAGATGTAAAAATTACAATTATTTATACGTGGCTTTACCACGTATAAATAATTGTAATTTTGTTTGGCATTCTTATGTTGTAATTAAAAACTCTATTCGTGTGAGACACATTCAGTTGGCCACATAATTAATTAACCATAAAGTAAAATAGTAAACATAATTTAGTATTTTTTGTAATAAAGAAAGAAATAAAATGTTAATGTTTTCTTATTTTTACGCGATTACTACAGATAGAATAAAACTAATTTTATCCAAAGATTTTATTGCGTTTAATTTGAAGTATTTAAATTACAAATTAAATGTCTTCAAGTTTTAATTAAAAGTTGACGGTAGCCTTCGCTAGCAATATCAAGCTGATGTCATAATATCAGGACGTCGAACCACTCAGTCCCCCCTGTAACCGTGGTTGCTAAAGAAAAGTGTTCAAAACGTTAGGAATGAAAAAAAATAAAAATTAAAGACCATAAAATAGGTAAAATTAGTATTTTTTTTGAAATTCGCTACGTAATTATAACGATATATCGTACATAATATTTCCCACAAACCTTTGTTAAAAATAATACTAGACATTGCCGAAAGTGATGAAAACGGGTCGCACTTAGAATGTGGCGTTGTTAAGCACATCCGCTGTTTTTCAGTGTGGACCGTTTCGTCTCTTTCCAATAGGTTGAGCGGTGATCTATCTTAAAAAAAATTAAAATAAATGATTACAGTATGATATAACAAAATTATTAACTCAAGACTGGACCAAACTCTACATGTGAGCAAGAAGAATTGTTGTAATTTATTTCATTATAATTTACCTCAAGGAAGCGAATAAATTGGTGACAGTGACATGTACGTATAGTATACATGACTTGTGTCCTTATCCTTAACTTCAAATCTAAACAACAATAAAAGACTGCGATAGAACCTAAATCCTATACATTAAAATGAATTTTTAATTTTACTATTTACCGTGTAGAGCCGTGGTAGCTCAGATGGTTAACGCTCGCTGTAAAATTGTAACCCGGGTTCGATCCCCGCCGGCACCAATGAAATTGTTAATTATTGCAATTTTAAGTGCTGATTTACCACGTGCTCGGCGGTGAAGGAAAACATCGTGAGGAAACCTGCATGTCTGAGGAATAAGAAAAAAAAATTATTTCGAAGACATGTGAAGTTCGCCAACACGCATTAGGGCAGCGCGGCGGACACTTCCTTGCCCTAAAACCCTCTCAGAAATGAGGGCAGGCCTGTGCCCAGCAGTGGGACGTATATAGGCTGTAACTTTACTTTACTTTACATTTACCATGTAGTGGTGGTTTAAGAATGTCCACTACCCCATATCATCACGTGGGTCTCGTAAGAGACGACAAAGGGAAACAAATCAGGAGATGGGCAGCTGCGTCTTCCTAATAACGACTAAAAATAAAACTTTGCGGTTGCCAACCCTCTCGCCAAGCGTGGCAACTATAAAAATATTCCCCCAATGGGCAATCTATGGGGGAGACCTATACAGCAGGGTACTTAACAGGCTGTAATAACAACGGTAAAATTTAAATAGCTATGCCAGGATGATTTACGAAAAACCCTTAACTAAATAAAATCCTCAACGTGATATTATCATGTATGGAATACTTCTGGTAACTTAGTTATAAAGTATACAAACCAATTTTAAGTGAAACGCTGTTTAGCATAAACATCATTTAGGCGTAACTTAAACACAAAAGACAAATGAAAAGGACATACGACAACCGCTTGTTTCTGTCATGCTTGAGTTGTGTCTTAATAATTGTTTTTGAAATGTACGTTATTTGGACTGTGATAAAAAGATTAATTAATTTTATTTATTGAATAAGGCCGACAAAAGAGCACACAGTCCACGTGATGGTAAGTACACACGATACTGTGGCCCATAAACCTTTACATTTATCATCTATTACAATTTAAAATGCAGATGCGTTGTCACCCCAGAGGACTAACGGCCTGGCCACGGGGAACGGCGTCGCGAACGGCAAAGCGACAGGCGGGGCGAAAATTCCGCGGCGCGATTTGAGGGCCACGGGAAGTCACGTTTGCCGCCGCGACCAGATAGGCCGAGAGTGAAATGTCTTTATCAAAGTTATCTCGATATTGCTTAGAAAGTAATTGTTTTTTGGTTCAAGACATAATATTTGGAAAAGATTGCGGAATGCATTATTTGAATAGGAATCGGGTTATAAATGGAGATTTCCACAACAAATGGAATGCATCTAGAAAAAAATTTCGAGTAAATACCAGAATGAGTGTCGAAACCTGCGATTATATTCTTGTTAATATTCAACCAGAATTGGAGATAAAAGTCAATGCGGATAGAATTTTAAGTTGTTTTTGTCGGCCCGGCATTTTTCGCGGCGGAAACAACTAAAATATTTTGTACCCTATACTATTCGCCGCGTCTGCCGCCGCGATTGCCGCCCGACTCCGTGGCTTGCACCGTACTGATATACATTTGTTTCGGTCGCCCGCGCGATTCGCCCGGTAAATTTCGCCGGTCGCGTCGGCATTCGCCGATACGCGTGGCATGCTCAATACATTTCTATACATTTGTTTTAGTCGCTAGACGCCTCGCCGTTCGCGCCGCGTGAATATTCGCTACGGCGAATGTCCCGTGGCCTGGCTGTAAGATGGAATGCCACGTATTTAGTATAGTATAAAGGGTCTCTGGTTCTTTACACTTATCATACAAAATATAGCAGCATTAAGCTGCTACTTTACGCTAGTTCTGTGAGAGTGGATCCGGATGAACCGATCCATTCGTGCTACAACTATAATATAGCTGCACCTTGGCTCTACCACGTAAAAAAGGAGTTGTTCGTAGGTGTCATATCGTGTGTGTCATATGCCATTAAGAAGACGATATAAATGTTTCCTCACAATTTATGTTTTATCGCCCCGCTCGTGAAAAATCACCATGTTCATTACCATTACTACAGACATCACATGTCCAGTGCTAAACGTATGCCCCCCCCCCCCCCAGGGAATGCCACAAAGCACGAGCTAATTTGCATCCATCGACTTTTTGTGTTACCGGGTTGTCACTACATCCAGTGTCTATCATCCAACCTTTCTTCCAGTTTGTTATCGGTTCTTCGAGCTATATGGTCGGCCCACTGCCACTTCAGCTTACTAATCCGCATGTTATGAAAGTTCAGTCACCGCCAAGCACTCAAGCCTTCTTTGCTTAAAGTCGGTTGCTGGTGTCCATTGACTGCAGCAGCCACGTACCATTAGGTTACCATCGGTTACCATCGGTTGAGTTCGTTTTGACTTCAGATTTATAAAGGAATTGTCTCCTCTGAGCCTATTGACATGTTTCCGTTCAATTGTGAGACTAACAATAACAATTATGTTTGAGAAGCCAGTTTTTTTAAGTAGTAGAGCTATGCTGTAGTCATATTAGTAGTATAGGTGTAGCACGAATGGGTCGGCTCGACCGGTGAAGGACCACGCTCTCACAGAATACCAGCGTGAAATAGTAGCTTAACGCTGCTGTTTCGTTTGGTGAGTTTTGAGAACGAGAGACCATTTTAATCGGAAACGAGGCATTCCCATCTTAGTTCTCATGAGTGAAAACGCATCTGCATTTTGATTCGTAACCGAGGATAGATGTAGATATCTCTGGGCCACAGCAACTACTTACCATCAGGCGGACTGTGTGCTAGTTTGTTACCCTCATTTTATGTAAAAAAAGTTCAGTATATATCTATCCTATCGTAACTTTTTATTTTGGTGACATAGTTATAAGAAAAATACTTATGGGTACTTTAGAGAGCGCGTCTGTAATTGAAAAACCTAAATTCGCAGAACTTCATATACGAGTAGACTTTTGTATATAAAGTTCTTCTGTCCGGGTGTATGTGATTGAACTCTTCCTAAACGTTTGGACAAATTTTGATGAAATTGTGTGTGTGTGTGATTAAGTTTGCTGCAGTTATATTAGAAGTATAGTTGTAGCACAAATGGATCGGCTCGACCGGGGAAGGACCATGCGCTCACCGAATACCAGCGTAAAATAGTAGCTTGATGCTGCTGTGTTTGATATGTTGAGTGTAGAGAACAGGAGACCCTTTTAATGGAAACGAGGAATTCTATCTTAGTCCTTACGGGTGACAACGCATCTGCATTTTAAATCGTAATCGAGGATAGATGTAGATGTCTATGGACCACAGTAAACACTTACCATTAGGTGGACGGTGTGCTCGTCTGTCACCCTATCCTATAAAAAAGTTGATTCAAGAACTCTTTAAATTCACAATTAGTCCATGCAGGTGGCGCTTTTGTCAAGATCAAGAAATCGCACGTGCGATTCCGGAGCGGATCGCTGGTCACTATATTTTAATAGTATATCTATAGCACAGTAGGGTAGTATTAGAAATATGAAATAAAAATCATGAAAATAGTTACATAAATATAAAATAACAAAAAATAATGAGATATCATCGAAATATCAATTTAATGTTCTTTTTTTTAATTTAGTGCTCACTTAGTACTTTTGTGGATTAGGTAAGATTAGAAGCCTAACTTTTACGTTCGTTTGCCTGGTCGGCTACTCGAATAGGGGTTTCGGATGTGCACTAATCCATGGTACTGCTCTCTAAGACTATTTGTACCGCCATTTTCATTTAACTCTATATTTCTAGAGAAAAATGCAAACAAAGGTGGCCATGTCAGCAAACCCCTTCAACACGGTCCCCGCGTAATTTAAAAATACATTATATGTATCAAACATCTTCTTGTATCTAAGGAATGTGTTCCATTAATGCGATATTATAGACCCTTTTTACTGGAAACGAGGCATTCCATCTTAGTCCTCACGGGTGACAACGCATCTGTATTTTGATTCGTAATCGAGGATAGATGTAGATGTCTATGGGCCACAGCAACCACTTACCATCAGGTGGACTGTGTGCTCGGTTGTCACACAATTCCTATAAAAAAAAATATATTATATCAGATAATGTAATTTCATTATGGCAAATGATTTATTACTGTAATGAGGTGGCATGCTAATATTTCACATGACATAATATCGCAAAAAAAAAAAATGTTACCCCCACACTAGGATTTACTCCTGTATCGTGAAAGCAGTTTACATAAATTGCACAAAGATAAACATCCAGATCAGGAACAATTATTTGTAGGCCATAAAAATACTTGTTCCGTGCGGGATTCGAATGTGCGGCTTTCGGCGCTAAATGTTAAGCCACTGCGGCACAGAGCTGTCATCATAACAAAACAACATAAAATGTCATCTTCGGCAAATAACAAAAATAACGTTTAGATTTATAATTAAGTCTTTAAAATTAATTAAACCTTTAGACGCATATATCTTTTTTACCGACTTCAAAAAGGAGGATGTATTTAATTCGGGAGTATGTTTTTTTATGTGTGTCACGTCAGAACTTTACTCTGGGTAAACCGATTTTGATGATTCTATTTTTATCTGAAAGCTGGTACTTCTCCCGTGATCCCATATAAATTTTATCAAGATCTGACTAGTAGTTTTGCAGTTATCCTTAATATTGCGAATTTAATAGACTATTGTTCATATTTTGATTATATTAAAGTCGGTTGCATTTTTTTTTAATTTCACCACTTCTTATAGTAACCACATAGGACTACAAAATGTGGGATTCGTAAGTAGAAAGCAGTACAGCTAGAGGTGTATAACATTGAATTAGTGGACACGTATATAAAGTATAAGTGTATATCGGCTGGACGAGTCAAGCAAACGAGCGTTAGCGTTTTATAAATGTGGAAAAAAATCAACAATTTTTTGTCACTATCTAGGCAAACATTGCACTTTTCATTAACTCCTTCATTATAAGACTACAAAAATTCTACTGCTTAACATAAGGTGATGAGACTACCTAAGGGGGAGACCCTTAGATAGTCTCATAGAGGGGATTTTGCCATACTTGCACGCTTAAAAGGCGGGTCAACAACTACAGTTTTTTTTTAAATTATTTACCTACAATAATAATTGTAATCAGAAAGAAGATTTTTATAAATTAGACTATAATTGGTTTTTACTTTAAGAGAAATGAAACCATAGCGTAATTATAATAATTTATAAGTAACTTAGTAGTTCAATAAACACAAGAGAGAGCTAATTATAGTGAAATTAATTTAAACAATTATTATAGTCGACAAAAATTAGCAAAAAATCACTTCATAATTAATATCAACCTAATTAAATATTTGCTATTCAAACAACAATAAATTCTTTTTTAACAGGCATAGAAATGTTTTAAATCGCCATTTATAGTCTTCTAGCATAACTAATCACTTACAAATTCAATAAACACTGCTATATGTATCGAACTCATTAAGTTAAACAATAATTATAGTCAACAAAAATTTGAAATAAAGCACTTCTTAATATAATTGTAATATGTTTAAATATAATATACTACTACAAATTCTTTTTAACAATAAAAAAATTTAATTCGATTTTATAGTCTTCTAGCATAATTAATAGTCCAAAGCGCAGAAGAGTGCGACTCCACGTTTGATCCAATGTGCTTGTGGTTTGTGGGTAGCCAGTTCTATTGTCATCACGTAGTTGGTGGAGTGGCCCGTGGTGGACAGAGTGCCGGCCCGAAGCAGGGTTTTGTATGTTGGGCACTCGTACAGTCCCTGTTGCAGCTTGTGACCTTGCTCCGGCTTCATGTAGATGATAGACATTTCTGTGAACGTTACTTTCATGGTGACTTATTTGAACACGTATAGTTACCGTTACAGACTACTAAAGTCTACTGCTGAACTTAGGCCAAAGGTAGTTGCCTCATAACGTGGATTTTTTATAGGATAGGGTGACAAGCTAGCACACAGTCCACCTGATTTTAAGTGGTTGCTGCGGCCCATAGACATCTACATCTATCCTCGATTACAAATAAAAATGCAAATGCGTTGTCACCCGTGAGGACTAAGATGGAATGCCTCGTTTCCAGTAAAAGGTGGAATGCCTCGTTTCCAGAAACACAACAGCATTAGGCTACTATTTTACGCTGGTACTCTGTGAGAGCGTGGTCCTTCCCCGGTCGAGCCGACCCATTCGTGCTACAACTATACTACTAATATAACTGCAGCATGGCTCTACCACGTATAATGCTCGTGTTTTCGTACTTCTTTTGCCATATCCATCCCTTTTTGACTACCACCAATGATTTTTCCGAACCTATACGACTTAGCTACCAGACTGGCAACGTATTGAAGATGAGCCAAGTTAAGAGTACTCTCAGCGACGATCATGTGTATATATGGCGAGGCGTCGTATCTTTGGTAACGTGGCAACCATTGCTGTTTGGAGGATTTTGAAAAAAAAACATCAACGGGAAGCGTACCACATCCTAAAAATACGTAAATGACCATGTTTTGTAGTGAACATTTATAGATTGGGAAAGAGGAATACGTTTAAATAATTTAAAAAATACACGGCACTTACATCATTCCATGTATATGTTAAAAGTTAAAGTTATAGCCTATATACTCGTACGTCCCGTTGCTAGGCACAGGCCTCCTCTCATTTCTGAGAGAGTTTCATGACTAGGAATCTGCCGCGCTGCCCCAGTGCCTGTCGTCGAACTTTACATGTCTTCGAATTTTTTTTCAGACATCTGGTTTCCTTACGATGTTTTTCTTCACCTCCGAGCACGTGGTAAATCAGCACTTAAAATTGCAAACAACAATTTCATTGGTACCGGCGGGGATAGAACCCGGGTTGCTCGCGTACTGTGAAATATACAGCGAGCGCTAACCATCTGAGCTGCCACGGTTCTTTTGTATATGTAATGTTTTTAATACTTTTTTACAATTTTGTGTCAGTGAAAGGGAATCCATCACCCCATTTTACTTTATGGCTGTCGAAGAGTCGCCTCTTAGGACACGAAGAGAAGTGACACAAGAGATGGGAAGTAGCATCTTCCTGATGACAACCCAAAACGATTAAAAAATGCGGACTTTGACGTAGTAATGATGATGAAAGCCGGTACCTGTGTACAGTTCCTTAGCGCGGCTCTCCTCCAGCACCATGTCAGCGAAATTCCAGCGCGCGCCCTCTAGGAACAGCCCGCGAACACAACACCCATCTTCCGGCCTCTTAATGGGCGGACTTGCCAGGGGCTGTGGTAAGGTTTTTTATATATAAGTATTTTTAGATATTATAATTTATTCACATAATATTGAAATATATACTATATTAAAGAAAATAAAAAACTAATAAATTAACACATGGTATAGTGCCAAGAACGCTGGCTGCGTTTCCTTCCTGAATGGCTATACTTAGCCTTTGGAGCGAGAAAAGAACCATACCTCTTATCGCCAGCTGCGACAATCAGTCGCAGCGCACGTGGACTCCACGTACCGATAGTTTCTACAGCAAATGGCACAAATGTGTAAGTCACCCCTTAGAGACTTGTTAATTACATTATTATTATTATTTAATCCTTATGGAACCGCACAAACGTTATAGGATCAAAACGCGGACTTAATACTAAAAGCATTCTCTGTCAATATTGGTAATTAATAATTAGCAATGTAATTATTATAAAATCCGTACTACCTACATCTATCTTCATTTTTTCATAACATATCGCTCAGAACACACACTACGCAACAGGACGACGTAAAATTAAAACGGGAAATAACCGTGATAAAAATAAGAAACGACTGGGTTGGCGTAAAGAAACAGGCAAATATATGATAAACATAATGAAGTTAGTATATTCTGACCTATCTACTTACAGTATTAGTGATTACAAACATATAGGTGGATAGCATACGAAGCGCGGGGAAGTGGGGGCGTAGTTAGAATTCGAGGTGAGGCTCATAAGTGTGGTAGATGAAACAGTTGTAATTGTAGTAATAGTTGTACTAAGTCCGTACGTTACTCACTAGAGGGCGCACTGAAAACCTGGGTGACAAACGAGCACACGGTCCACCTGATGGTAAGTAGATGCTTTGGCCAATAAACATCTACATTTGTCCTCAATTAAGAATCAACATTCAGATGTGTTGTCACGCCTGAAACTGAGATTTAATGCCTAATTTTCGGTAAAAAAGGATCTCCGGTTCTCTACAAAAACAGCAGCATTAAGCTGCTATTTTACGCTGGTACGCTGTGAGAGCGTGGCCCTACCCCGGTCGAGCCGACCCATTCGTGCTGCAACCATAATATAGCTGCACGGTGGTTATACCACTTAATTAAGCTAAGTGTAGTCCTTTTATAGTAGACCTGCACACATAAAACTTATGATTGCGTTGCCTTCATTTTATTTAGAAGTAGGTACCGTGTATAATTTAGCATCTAGTTTTAAACTTAAAAGAGAGAGAGAGAGAGAGAGGGAGAGAGAGAGAGAGAGAGAGGGAGAGAGAGAGTAGTTAATAAGAGTATTAATTTAATAGCATTACTAGTATTTTTTAAAGAGGGTATTTTATAAAAGGCTATTATAAAAGGCTATTATGAAAGAGCTTATTGTACTGCTAGTACTTAAAGTGAAGCAATGTTCAAAGAACTGATTTTCCACGAGCTTAGTAGTGAAGGAAAAGATTGTGAAGTTTTTAAAGACATGTACAGTCTCCACCATTCCATCATATTTGATAAACCACAAATCCTCGTAAAAGAACACCGATTCCTACCAAAGTAGATTACGCGAGTCTATTGAAATTAAAAAACATTCTTGTTTTAATAGAGAAGGTGTTTGGGTGCTGCCATCTGTTTGGGATCCTATAATTAACAAAATTAAATCAAAACCCAAGCATACCACTGTGAGACTTCAAGATACTGTAAGCTCGTTCTGCGTATATCGGACTAAAAATTAATATTAAAAATCTGAAGGTAGCCGGCATTGATTTATATAACCCTAGATCAGTAATAACCGCGCCAAAGCGTTGCCACTGCACATATGGCCACAGCCATATGCCTAGCTAACGTGAGTTCAGTGTTGTATAACTCAATGGTAGCCGGGCTAACTATGACATTGGGACTTCAAATATCTCAGTTAATTAGAAGAAGAATTAAAAATATGCTAATTAATGGCGATAAAATCCGTAAAAATTGTTTTATTCAACATGTGAAGTCCAGTCCACAAACATGTACTCGTATTGAAGCACCTTCTTTCAAATCACCTCAAGTAATAGGAAGCCTGTGCCAATGTGTGAGGCGTTTATAGCTTGTAACTGTTCTTTACTTTAAAGAGCCTACACGACTCTTTCTTTAGTGTACGGTTCGTAAAAATTTCTAGCGACAGTTATTTTCAGTGTCTATATGCTTGGCGGATAGTTCGTAGAAAACGCACGTAGATCGGAAATCATCAAGGTGATGTGTAGAATTCAGAATTATGTCGCACATATAATTTATACTGGACACATTTTTTACCAGTTCCATTATAATGTACTTCGTAGAGTCCCCTCTACACATCTACATTTTCCAATGCAAATTGGTTGAAAGTTAATAACTTTCCTTAATGTTTTTTTTATATCAACGCAAAAAGTATTTATATTATATATATGTATAAATATATATATATATATAAAGTATTTTATGGCTTTATATTTTTATGATACCGACATTTGTGGTGGTTTACAACAGCCCTTTACGCCGTTTTATTATAAAATCCTAATCAAATGGTGACATCTAATCATAACTCAATCCATTTATGGGGCAATTTACACACTTCTACAACAGAACCCCCAGAAAATGTTTAATGTTTGTCAATCAACAAGTTGAAAAAAAATTTATTAAAGAAAAACTGTGCAAAACGGGTTTGTTGTTATGATATTAAGAAATACGTGATTGAAAATAACCCCCGGAAATGAGGTAATCACTACCATGCTGGTTATTTTATATAAGTTTTTCAAATAAATAATAAATTCAAATAATTTTAAAATAAAAATAACCCCGTTGGGTTTCTTACTAATGCTTCCCAGGATATATGTATTTTCCGAACCAGTGGTAAATAAAACAATGAGTATTATGTAAAAGTAAAGTAAAGTTACAGTCTATATACATCTCACAGCTGGGCATAAGCCTCCCATCATTTCTGAAAGGGTTTTAGGGCAAGAAAGTGTCCGCCACGCTGCCCCAATGCGTGTTGGCGAACTTTACATTTCCTCGAAATATTTTTTTCTCTCTTTTGTTTTTGAAAAAAATGTAATTCACAATTTCATTGGTGCCGGCAGAGATCGATCCCGGGTTACTCGCCAACTATGATATTTACAGCGAGCGTTAACCATCTGAGCTACCACGGCTCGTATAAGTATTACTTTGAGTAGTTGAATACTCAAAGAAGTATTATATAACCTATATTGAATAAATATTATTCAGTTCTACTCTATTTCATTATATTCTATTCCTAAGACAACACTTATTTCCTTGATAGGTGTTGTCTTACGAGAATTTGTAGTTTATCAAAGGTTTTAATGCTGTAATAAAGAGTTTAGTATCGGTGACAATCCCGAACATATTCACAGTCTGCGAACTTCCCGGAATTCCCGTAATTCGTTAGTAAAGCTAAATCCAAGCTCGAGCAATGAACAAACACAAGCTCGTGATACCAGTTTCTCGACTCCACAGAGTCGGTAATTATATATATAAGTCAGTATATTCGTGAGAAATTTATACGATATTACAACAAAGTCCCAGAAAATATACAAGGTCTCTCTATTACCAAGTTTTATATTTCATTAAACAAACCCGTATAAAAAGGACTACTATATCATAGCTAAATGAATACATGTCTGATAATAACCCCTGGGAACTGGTTATTCGCTTCTATGTTGTTTTTTTATAACATTGTGTGACAAACGAGCACACAGTTCACCTGATGGTAAGTGGATGTTGTGGCACATAGACATCTACGTTTATCCTCAGTTAAAGACCGAAATCCAAATGCGTTGTCACCTCTTAGGCCTGAAATGGTATGTCTCGGTTCCAGTAATAAGTGTCTCTGGTTCTCTACACAGCACATTACGCTGCTATTTTACGCTGGTATTCTGTGAGAGTGTGGTCCTGCCTCGATCAAGCCGACCCGTTCGTGCTACAATTATAATAAAGTTGCAGCGTGGCACTACCATGTAAAATAAGTTTTAAATTAAATAAGTTTTGTAAGTAGTTTGTACAACCTATATTTTATTGAAAATTTTACTTTGATAAAAAAAATCGCTGAGTTTTTTGCTGGTTCTTTCCAGGACCCTTTTAAATGGAAAGAAGGTATTCTATCTCAGTTCTCCGTAGTGACAACTCACTTATATTTAGATTCCTAGTCGAGAATAGATGTAGATATCTGTAGGCCACAGCATCCACTTACCATCACGTGGACTCCAAGACCGTTTGCTATTTACGTTTAATAAAAAAATCTTCGACTAAGAATAGAAATAAAAATTGCTTGCCTTGCCACTTTTGAGGACTTTAACAGAAGGATTTGTTACCGGTAAAAAGGGTCTTCAGTTCTCTACACAATGTCTCAAACATAGCAGCATTATGCTACTATTTTACGCAGGTATTTTATGAGAGCATGGTCCTTCCTCAATCGAGCCTACTTATTTGTACTACAAGCATAATAACTGCAGCGTGACTCTACCGTGTCAAACCTCACCTTAGAAAGGACCCGTTGTTATTAAAAGCTAATGAATAAAAATACCTATAAGTAAATGAAATACTAAAGTAAACAAACCTCAAATGCATAAGAAATTGTATCAATAGCGATGACGTGTTTCCTCGCGTAGTTTTGCAAAGCGCCAGTGAGGAACGCCTGCGGGAAGTAGAAGCCAGAGATCCAAAACACTTTTGGGATTCCACCTTCAGCCCACTGCTGCATGAACTGCACGCGTTTACATAAATCCTTAACCCAGGCACCTTAATCCAGAATAAATATACAAATTAACAAAAGGACATCACAAAATCCACGTCAACCTTTTTTTTTTCTTTTTATAAATGTCTACGCATACCCGCCTCGCGGGGTCAAGGACGGGTTTTGTCGGACTCGCACCGACTAAAATTCTACGGTTTTGCACCTCTACCGCATATTGACAGGGCCACGAGAATAATCTACGTCAACCTAGTGAAATATTTTTTGTTCATCATGTTTCTGTGAAAAAATATCCCGCTGGTGTTTTTGTTGGTTCGTCCCAGCACATAAGATTTTTCCGCACCAGTGGTCAAAATGAAGAATGTCCTTGCATAAGTGTTATTTATAATTAATATTGTTATTAATTATTCTATTCTATTTCATTATATAATAATATATTTTAACAGATGAATTTAAACAGTGTGACATATTTTTTTAAATAGAGTCAGGGTGACGATCAAGCACACAGCCCATCTTGTGGTAAGTGGATAATGTGGTCCATAGATATCTACATTTATCCTCGATTAAGAATCCAAATTCAGATTCATTGTCAACCCTGAAGGCTAAAATGGAATGCCTCTTATCCAGTTAAAAGATTCCCAGTTATCTATAATTAGTAATAACAATGTCCTCCAGTCCGAATTTCAGTCACGGCGGCCAGTCTCAACGGAGGCTAGCCATCGGTGCAGGACAGGATTATAGTGCCTGAGTGTACGCACAAACACAGTTCTCTATTCTCTCACTCTCACAGTTCAAATGGCCGGTAAACCGACACTACCGGAGAGAAATCAGACGCAGGACCAACGGAAGTACGTACATCACCAACTTCTTGACTCCGGGCAGCTACTGAAAATTTCTTGACAGAAAATCTTAATAGATGATTTTTTGGCCAGACCCGGGATTCTCACCTCTTTACTTAGCAGCATTTACCTACTATTTTATTCTATGACAGCGTGGTCCTTCTCCGGCCAAGTGCTACAACCATAATGTAGCTGCAGCGTGTACTACCAGTTATAAAATGTATTATTTATTTAAATTTGATAGGGATTTTCATCTCAAATATTTGACTATCATAATTCTTTACTACTTATTTGACTTAACGCCACTTTAGCAAAAAATATAACTTATTCACTTTTGAGACAGGCTTTAGGTTATCCCGTTTATTTAAAGAAGAAATTCCCTAAGAAATTCTCCCTGGAGTATACTCGGAATCGCGTGTTCGTTAATCCACCCCAGGACGGGGTGAATTAACGGATCGGAATCCCTATAAAATTCTTCTTCCGATTTTCCCCCTCGACTGTGTACAGTCGTTTATAAAAACTTAATATAGAAACTGGCCCGAGCCTACTTAGTTAGACATGAGCATACTTATAAAAATACATACATATTTTTGTTTTCAGTCAAGGTCACACCTGAAGTTTTATACTTTTAATTGTTCAATTACATACCATTCGATATGACATAATTTTCGTCATTTTAGAAACATGTTATGATGAAAGAAATATTTTACTGGAATTAATTTCAATCATATTTTATTGAAGTAGTTATTTAATTTATTAAATATATTGTTATTTATATATACACAGTATTGTACATAGTACGATACTTAACAAATTTTATATTCAATAATGAAAAAACTCAATAATGAAATTAGTGTTTTTTATTTCCTGAACATATTGCACAATTTATAAATTACTTATTATTATTAAAAACAAGTAAGTTTAATTCGGTTTATATGCAATAAATATAATATATGATTTTTGTTTAAGTTTATGGTTATTAAAATTAATAATATGTTAAAGTATGAATATATTTTCTGTTGAACTATACTTGGGTTAGAAAGGTGGAACAACAATCAAAAAGTGAATTCCGATTATCCACCCCGTCTAGGGTGTATAAACGAGCACGCGATTCCGAGTATCACCCTAGGGTGGATTTCTTAGGTTGGATAAACGAAACAACCCCAGACTTTCATTCAGTTGAATATCATCTTCTTATTTCATATAAAATCCTTGTCAACCCTTATCAGAGAATTCTTTAAAATAAACCCAAATTTAAAATTCAGAGCTTATCTGAAGTGACTTCCCATTTAAACCAAATTCCATGTTATAATTATGTATGCAAACCAAAACGATCTTACCTAAGGGCTTAAGTGAAGGATAAGCCTTGGAACTCCACATTGTTGGGACCGCTTGCCGTGTGAGGCCCTCTGCCATATTCTCTAACGCCTCCGACATTACGACAAGCCCTTTCAAAGCTTTCAGCAAATCCCTGTTAAAATTAATCGCTAACAGATTTTTATCAGATATACAAACATACACATATATAATATAATAATATAATAATATCCCACAATTATCACACACAACGCCATCTAGTCCCAAGCTAAGCAGAGCTTGTGTTATGGGTACTAGACAACTGATAAACATACTTATATATTTCTAAATACATAAATATTATAGATAAATTACACCCAGACACAGAACAAATGATCGTGCTCATCACACAAACATTTGTCCTGGGTGGGAATCGAACCCACGACCTCCGGCATAGCAGTCAGGGTCACTAACCACTAGACCAACAGGCCAGTCAAACATATATGGTAGACGGATGTCGGAAAATGTATTGCAGTAAACTATTAAAAGATAGGAAAAAGTAGCGGTAACGTAAGAATCTCCACTACCCCATATCGTCCGGTGGATGCCTTAAAGAGTCGACAGGGGGATACTGAAACGGGAGTTGGGCAATAGCATATTCCTGACAACACAGAAATAAAAACTGCGTTGACAAGCCACCTGCCGACGATGGCAAAATTATTTGCCCAGCAATGGACTTTTATAGGCTGTAATGCATCTATGGAATGGTTTAAAAGCATAATAAAGAAGTATAAAAAGCTTAATATCGATATCGACTGTCAATTAATACAGTCCACCTAATTGTAAATAGATGCTACGGCCCGTAGACATCTGCATCCATCCTCCATTAACAATCAAAATGAAGATGCGTTGTACACCTGAGTAAGTGTTGTTTTACGTGGTAGAGTCACGCTTCAGCCATATTGTTATAGCACGAATGATTCGGCTCGACCAGGGCAGGACCACGCTATCACAGAACACCGGCGTAAAATAGCAGCGTAATGTTGCTGTGTTTCGTATGGTGAGTGTAGTGAACCGGCAACCCTTTTCACTGGATAAGAGGTTTTCCATTTTAACCCTCAGAGGTGACAACGCCATTCGCATTTTGATCCTTAGTTAACGATAAATTTTTATATCTATGGGCCATAGCATTCACTTACCTTCAGGAGCACTGTGTGCTTATTTGCCACCTAATGCTTTAAAAAACTAAGATAAAATGCTTCGTTACCATTAAAAGCGGTCACTGGTTCTCCACACATAGAACATAGTAGCATTATGTTGCTGTTTTATTCTGGTACCTGTGCATGTGTGCATGGTCCTTCCCTGGTTGAGTCTACCGATGCAACCATAATGTAACTTCAGCGTGGCGCTATTGCTTTATAAATCTTATTAGCTTCGTAATTGAGGTATCCGTAATAGAACCAGAGTAACCGACATAACCGACCATATAGCTAGAAGAACATACACACTCGTACATCCGTTGGGGAACAAAGATTGTCGAGTGGTAACTTCGTATCCGTAAGCAAAGTGTAGGGCGGCCCTACTATGAGTGATGACTTGGTAAGAGACACAGGAAGTCGATGCAAGTGACTCAAGCTCTCTGCTTTGTAACATTCATTGGGGAAGTCCATGTTTAGCAGTGGCTTGTGGTGGGCTGATATTAAAGTTGGTAGGAATTACATCGCTCACATCCGCTCAATAAAATAAAAAGATGTATCTTACATATTTTGAAGAGCACCTCCCGCCCTCCCTCATTTATTTTTGCGATTGCGTGCACTTATCCTGTCTCCACTAATCCCAGCACAACTACTCCCAACACCACTACTCTAGAAAAGACACACTATCGACGATAATATGACACATGTTTCGTCTCTACACGAGGCATCCTCAGGTGATGTAGACTCTGCGGTGGCTGACCGCCAAAGAGCTCTGGGCCGTTATGATAATATGATAATCGATAAACTTTTTCTGTGAATATGAGTATGTCTTTTGTTCTAAATTATTTTTCTTATATATATTAATCTCTAATATATATATATATATATATATATATATATATATATATTAGTAATACTCAAACTTTTAAAAAAACTTACTTCAGAGTGTGGTCGATCACGGACAACAATTTGTTATAACGTTTTGCCTCTTGTATCAGTACAGCATTCAAAGACTCCTTGTATGATACGGGATAACTAAAAAAGGCAAATGAATATAATTATACCTTCTCTTCGTCAGGCTGTTCTGAGTAATCTGTGAAGCAGACGTCCACCGACGGGCAGTTCCTCTCTTACCAATCCTGTACGTTCCATCTTTGGGCGGTTCACTGCGGTTAACAACCGTCCAAGGTTGTTAAGGACCGATAGGGATTGATAGGGACTGATAGGAAGCAGGGACTTTAGGGGCATTGTGGGCCAACAGTCCCCTTCTTGTAAGATGAAGAGGACACAGCGCCGTTATGGGAAGTATTTCCTTCTACTACTGACTTCTTAAGTTTACGCGGACACTACATTTTTAAATTTCGTATCGTAAAAACTTTTAAATAAAGTTTTTACGACTTCAGTTTCATTTAATAGGACTTGTTTTTCTAGTTGGTAGGACTTTTTTGCTGCCCAGTATAATCACAGAATGTCAATTGTTCCATCTTAGTCCGCAGAGGTGACAACACATCCGTTGTCTGTGTATCATCGACACAACACATTTTTTTAAACGCTCTTATTAGCTTCGCGTGTATCTATTTATCAATATGTAACGTAATTTTAACGAAATTTTCATCAACTTGTAGACGGCCGATTTATTTCAAAATTTGCACTAATGGAAACCAATGACGATACAATAATTTTGGTTTAAAAAATTTATTTCTCATAAGAACATACAATGGTTCACTTATAATCAGATACAAAGTAATTATTATACTAAAGTAATATTATCACATTTACCTCTAGTGGTGGAAGTGTTTTGGTTTTAGGTTATTTACTTATAAATATTAGGTGCCAGGTATTAAAAAAATTCGTTGACCCTGCAGGCTATCCCTGGAACTTCCCGCTAATTTCAAATGTAAAACGCTACGAATTTCACCAAATTATGTTGCAAAATCTAGAAGTAATGTAAAAAAAGTTTTTTTCATATTTAAAACTTCTTCTTCGATATCTCACAAACGAATGAACCGATTTTTATTTTCAAAACGGCATTTGACGTAATTTTTTAAGACTAAGAGCTGATCAATGTTTGAAATCGATCGGTTATTCCATTTCAAAGTTATTCCAAAAAAAAGGTTTTTCACGCACGCACGCATGCTCGCACGAGCACGCACGAACGCACACACACGCACAAACACACACACGCACGCACGCACGCACGCACGCACGCACGCGCGCACGCACGCACGCACGCACGCACGCACGCACACACGCACGCACGCGCGCGCACACGCACACGCACACGCACACGCACACGCACACGCACACGCACACGCACACGCACACGCACACGCACTC
Organism: Parnassius smintheus behrii; assembly: GCA_036936625.1. Classification (NCBI taxonomy): domain Eukaryota; kingdom Metazoa; phylum Arthropoda; class Insecta; order Lepidoptera; family Papilionidae; genus Parnassius; species Parnassius smintheus. Next base: position 3,894,589 of record JAUPFT010000021.1, on the reverse strand, counting down.
GCACACGCACACGCTATGTAGCGTAGATGTGTAGATCGCTATGTAGCGATAAGGCCGCCAAATTGTACTTACATAATATTATAATCTTTTTTGTGTTTTGTTAACTGTATATTTGTTTGTGGTGTACAATAAAAGTATATTCATTCATTCACGCGCACACGCACACGCACACGCACACGCACACGCACACGCACACGCACACGCACACGCACACGCACACGCACACGCACAAGCACACGCACACGCACACGCACACGCACACGCACACGCACACGCAAGGCATAAAATGCCAGCGGTATAAAATGCATCTTACGTGGTAAATTATCATTCTCACATTTCTCCATATGACCCAGACTTTCATACTCAGACAAATTCTTTATACATTTAATACGGCTGAGACTGACCTGCTAACCTGCGCTCTAACGATAGTAAACACTTCTTAGCTCATAGCCAAGAATCACCTAATACGTCAGGATTATATTTTAAGGGTATCCTCACGCAAAATCGACCATTTGCCAGTCGCGTGGTGTTTTTTAAAAAGTGTTCTTGGCATAATTTTTCTTCGTTTGAATAATGAGGCGCAGGGCTTACCTCTTCGAGGTGCCAGAAGCGTACTAACTGTTTTTGTATATCTTCATCTAAATCTTTACTAGCCTCACCTTGAAACATTCTTGTAAAATTACATTTAATAGAGTTGACCCCCTTCTTTACATAACTATAATCAATCGGACCTGATACTAACCATCCTAAGCTAGTTTCACAAAGAATCGGCTGACCGTCCCCTAATTTTAATCTCTGCGTTCCTATTAAGTCCCAAAAAACGTCAGCACCTATAAGCATGTCAATGGGAGCAGGTGAGTGAAAATTAGGATCTGCCAGAGAAATATAAGATGGAATTTTTAAGTTTGACAAATTAACATATTTTGTAGGTATATTTTCGGTTATTGATGGTAGGACAAAACAATGAAGATTACTAGAGAAGTTATAATTCAATGATTTTATCGATACCTTACAAATCTTCTTGATGTGTGCCGAAGCATTATTAATACCGACTACCGACTGATTTACATTTAGAGCTGGCAAACCTAGCCTTTAATATAACTCTTCAGTTATTAAACAAGCGTTAATGCCAATATCAAGAATAGCACGAGCAGTATATGGACAATCATTCTTACCTATAACTTTAATTAATGCCGTCGATAACAATACGTCGCCTCGTTCACTACACGATGCAGTGCCTACCTTTGCGGACAATGACAAATGTGCGTTAGAATTGGATGACGACTGTAAGCCCGTCAAAGTGTTTGTTTGTTCGAAATGACCTTGCATAACAGGCTTATTATTACCACCACTCGTGTTAGATGTATTAATATCTGTAATTGGTTTTGACTGGTAATCTGCGACGTGCACGAGAGTGTTATGCTTTCGGTGGCATATTTTGCATCCTGGCTTTTTACAGTGATTTGCATAATGTCCTGAATTAAGACAATTGAAACATACTTTATAGTCCGGCAGTAACTGTAGACGCGCATCGTTGCTTAATTATATTTATATATATATATATATATATATATATATATATATATATATATATATATATATATATATATATATATATATATATATATATATATATATATATATTTATATAACCTACACGGCTTAAGAACTAATATTGGCATTAGAACTGCTAATATAATTTGACAGGCGCTTCAACCCTAGCTGAACCTGTATGTATGTATTAATTTAATGGAATTTTGCAATTCAATTTTAACTGACATTTAGAAGTCTGTTGATTAGAAATTTTGACGATTTATGAATCGATGATAATACAATAATTTCACAACTTGAATCTAGTATTCTCACCAGAATCATTATAGCTCATGATAAATGCGTGTTATTTAAAGTTTTTTTACACTAATATTATTGTTTTGAAGTTGGTTGCAGGTTGTAGGTATCCACGTGCTACAGTAATCACTTATCATCAGCTGCTTTAATCGTCAAGCTTTGCAGTGTTAGATGTTTCGAACTTCTGAGGCTTTGCCTGATTAGGTTCTGTTAATTTGGTCTTATTTAGATTTTATTAAATAATTATTAATGACCATTTTTATTAACCTTTCGAGTGGATTCCTACGGGTCTGAGACGTGGTCCTTCACTGCTGGCCGTATGAGAAAGCTCAAAGTCTCTCTTCGAGCTATGGAGAGGGCTATTCTCGAAGTTTTTCTGCGTGATAAACTTAGGAATGAGGATATCCGCAGTAGAACTAGAGAGACCGACATAGCCCAATGGATTAGTAAACTGAAGTGCCAATGGGCTGGCAATATAGCTCGAAGAACCGACAACTAATTGGGAAAAAAGGTTCTCGAGTGGCAGCCTCGTACCCGTAGGCGTAGCGTGGGGCGACCTCCCACTAGATGGAGTGATGACCTGGTAAGACATGCAGGAAGTCGATGGATGCAGGTGGCTTAGGACCATGCTTTGTGGCATTCCTTTGGGGAGGCCTATGTTCAGTAGTGGAATTGTGAAGGGCTGTAATGATGATGATGATGATGATCAACTTTTCGACTTTAGGAAAAAATATACTGCAAGTTTTCAGATAAAATATAGCCTAGATCACTCCCAGTATTGCTCTATGTCTATTCGTGAAGTTTCATCGTAGGCGGTTCAGCCGTTCCGATGATTAGCCGGTACGCCGATAAGATTTATTTTAGTATTAATTTTGATATTACATACGGGTACTTCAAATTGATTTACATTTATGTATGTGTGTGACTTCCTGCATCTGTTAGCAGGTCGTCACTCTATCTAGTGGGGGGTTGCTCTACACTACGCCTACCGGTTACGAGGCTGCCACTCGAGAACCTTTCTTCCCCATCGGTTATTGGTTCTTCGAGCTATATGGCCGGCCCATTTCCACTTCAGCTTACTAATCCGCAAGGCTATGTCGGTCACTCTGGTTTTACTGCGGATATCCTCATTTCTGAGTCTATAACGCAGAGAAACTCCGAGCATAGCCCTCTGCATAGCTCGCTGAGCGACCTTGAGCGTCCTCATACGGCAAGCAGTGAAGTACCACGTCCCCTTTCCATAAGTCATCACTGGCAACACGCACTGGTTGTACACTTTAGTTTTCAGAGTTTGAGGTATACCTAACGAGAAGATGTGTCGTAATTTTCCGAACGCTGCCCAGCCGAGTTGAATCCGTCGATTGACCTCTCGGTCGAAGTTGGAATTACCTAGTCGGACTATTTGTCCCAGGTAAACAAACTCGTCAACAACTTCGAGCATAGTGCTCCCAACAACTACCGGCATGGGTGTGACATGGACATTAAACATGATTTTTGTTTTGTCCATGTTCATCTTAAGACCTATCCATTGGGAGACACCATTGAGGTCATTGAGCATAGTGCTAAGGTCTTCCAGCGATTCTTCCGTAAGGACTATACTGTCGGCAAATCGAAGATGAGTGATGTACTCGCCATTGATGTTAATACCGTATCCTTTCCAGTCCAGTAGCTTGAAAACGTCTTCCAACGCAGCGGTGATGAGTTTCGGGGAGACTTTGGAGCCCTGGTTCCACTCGATCGCTTCTTTAATACGAGCAGTATTAAAGTTGCGTAAGTCTCGCCGCATGCATTTGGAGATATGTCTGTTCAGTTGCCTGTATGCTGTCAAATCTGTTGACGACTGCAGCTTCATCTCCCGTCTAACAGCCATGATATTAAGAGTGTGATCGGAGAGTTTTTGTGTTCTTCTGCGGCGGTTATTGCAGAACTTAGCTCCGACCGCATGGATAATTTCCACGAGCTTGTCATTAATATCGTCCACAGCATTGCAATCTTCTAGGCACTGAAAGCGGTTACGTAACTCGAGCTGAAAGGTTTCGGGATTCTGGATTAGAGCACGATTGGGACGGAGCGTTGACTTCATTACACGAGACCTCTCCAATTTAACGTTTAGGTTCAGTGTGCCTCTAACCATTCGGTGATCGCTGCCAGTTTTTACCCTTGCGATTACATGAATAACGACGCAAACAAACGGCCCCCAGTCACCGACGGCCCCGCTATTCGTGGCTACGGTCACGACCATGGTAACGGCGGGGCAGGGGGTGCTAAGAATATCCGGCGGAGGTTCGGTTGCCACCTACGACGACTCGACCTGGCAACATATAACGCACGTACCCTGAGGACTGACGAGAAGATACTGGAGCTGGAAGAAGAGGTATACAAGTTGCGCTGGCATATTATTGGATTTTCCGACGTCCGAAGAGAGGGGGAGGACACGGTAATTCTCGAGTTCGGCAACTTGTTCTACCACCGGGAGGGCGACCATCTGTCCCAAGGAGGTATCGGATTTATCGTCCACAAGTCTCTCGTCAATAACGTTGAAAAGATTGGGAGTGTGTCGACGAGGGTCACGTACCTGATACTCAGAATCACCAAACAGTATTCGCTGAATGTCTTAAAGTTTTACGCACCAACCTCGGCACATCCCGATGAGAAGATGGAGGAAATGTATGAGGATATTTCCAGAGCCATGCGTTCCTCCAAAACCCACTACACGGTGTTGATGGGAGACTTCAACGCAAAACTAGGCACAAGAGAAAACGGTGAGCTCAAGTTAGGGAAATTTGGAGTAGGGCAACAGAACCGAAGGTACCAGCAGCTGGCCGACTTTATGGAGAAATAGGGACTTTTTCTTCCAGAAGTGGCCCCATAGGAAGTGCACCTGGTCGAGTTCAAATAAAAGTCTCTTTGGTAGATTGGATGGGAGACTTTTACCCACTAAACCCCACCTTTTAGGGACTGGCTTAATAGTCTGACTAGATCTCTAAGCCGTATCGAACGCGACCCCCCTTGGGTGAAAGGGGGGTGCTAGCGGCGAGTAGCCGCTGGGAAGAGTTGCTGCCTAATTAAGGCAGCTTACGAATGGGATGACTACTTATAATGAGTTTAGGTGTTGGTGCTCGGTAAGTGCAAGCAGACGGTCTTGAGGGAACTGAGAAGCGCGCAGTTTGCGTGCTAAAATTGCGATCTCTCTTACGTCGATATTGCGGATAGCAGTGTAAACTGTATCAACGTTATCGGCGTAAGAGAGTTCGGCCTGATGTCGGGGCCCTATTGGGCGAAGGTGAGGAGGCCTATAGCGTCCCTGAGGGGGCTGATATAGGTCCTGAGGTGACTGGGAGTTGCCCTGGAGGGGTTTTTTGGATGGGAGAGCCGGGAATGTACGTTCATTGACCGGTGGCGGAGCTTTTATGACAGCTTTGTTGCTGAGATTGGAGCGAGGCGCGCGAGGGCAGCCTTTGAAGTTGGCCGTATGGCCGATCTGTTCGCAAAGGACGCAAGCGGGTGGGTAATCGGTATCACGGAGCCTAGGACACTCTTTCGAGCTGTGCGGGTCTAGGCACTTAACGCACCTGGGAGGGGCTGAGCAGTTGGCCGCCGCATGCCCGTAGAGTTGGCAGCGGTGGCACTGCGCCGGAAAACCGCGCCTATAGGGGGCTTCGACTTTGATTCTCGACAGGCCGCACACAGTGTGTACCTGCCGGAAAATATCTTTCGCCTCCGGCACGTTGGACAAAATGAGGTGGGCAAGCGAGTACCTCTTGCCCCTACTGCTGTGCATCTTGTGCACAGCCTCAACTGGGAATTCCTGGGACTTAAGGTCCTCCAGGATTTCCTCGTTGGTGAGTTCAAAGGGAACTCCGCGGAGGACAGCCCTGACTTTACGATCTTCAGGGAGGGAGTAGGTGTGATAGGGCACACCTTCGGATGTAAATAGTTTGGTGATGTTTCTAAAGTCTTCCATAGACTGTGGAATGATTTTAATTGACTCACCAAGGTTGGTGGCTTGGTCATATTTAAAGCCTACGTCGTAACAGGCTTTGGAAAGTCTGGTAAATTGCGCCTTGTCCCTGAGGAAGACAGGGGGCAGGACCTGTTTCTTTGTGGCAGCGACGGGGGCTGCGGTGAAGCGAGCAGGCGCGGGGGCAACCGTGGATGGAGCAGGCGCGGGGGCTGCGGCCATAACGGCGGCCGCTCCGTCCGTTTTATACAATCGAGACAAGTAGCTACCCGAGCGCCACTGCAGGTGCAATGCGCAGGTGCGCGGTGCACGTGTTGTTTACAATAACAGAGGCGCCGCTGCACGTGCAATGGTGCAGGTACCGACATATATATGTGTGTGTATGTATAAAGGAACTTCGCTCCATCCGGGTGTCCATTGACACCTCTCAAGTTCTTTTTTAATTTTCTTGTCAGAGAATTTTTTGACAAAAAAGCCCAATAATAACTGTCATGGTTCCGACTCGGGATTCGAACCCGGGAGCTCATGATCAGCCGCCGCACTTACGAGTACTAAACCAACGAGGTCGAGGAGGAAAACTGTGAAGACTTACTTTTCCGATATAAACTGCACATCGAGCTGAGACGGCAGTACTTCTAGAATATCTTTCGCTGCTCTTTCCAGCTTTTCTTCCATAGAAATTCCTCCGTCGCTACTCACCTCTTTAGGTTGAAGATCACGTAAGGTGTCTAGAAAGAAGTACAATAAATTATTATTTGACACCACCGATTAATAGTACACAGTTCGCACTTAAAAATAATCAAGCTGCTAAACGTAGGTCATCTCCAATGAATTGAATAAAACTAATTTTAATAAAGCTATTGATTAATTTGCAACCTTCCGCAAACTAAAAACAAAGATGTGTCTTACCTGGATTGAAGAGCACCTCCCGCCCTCCCTCAATTGCTTGCACCTATCCCGTCACCACTAGTCCCAGCACCACTACTCCCAACACCACTCACCTAGCGGTCGGCTGCCGTAGAGTCTACATTACCTGAGGATGCCACGTGTAGAAGCGAAACACGTGTCGTATTATCGTCGGTGGTGTGTCTTTTCTGGAATAGTGGTGTTGGAAGTAGTGGTGCCGGGAGAAGTGGTGTTGGGAGTAGTGGTGCTGGGATTAGTGGTGACGGAATTAGTGCACGCAATTGAGGGAGGGCGGGAAGTGCTCTTCAATCCAGGTAAGACACGTCATTGTATTTAGTTAGCGGAAGGTTGCAAATTAATCAATATCTTTATTATAATGGATTTCCGCAAAGTAACGCCTGATTCTAACAAAACTAATTTCATTTATTTATTTATAAAGTGAACTTAAAGCCACAGGGCATTCTATACTAGTCAACCATTAGGTTAAACAGAGATAGACATATGAGCGGCACTGCAGCAAAAATCGAAATAGAAAGCGTTGATAATTATATGTATTTTATCGCATTTAATATAAATTATTTAAATTATTTTTATTTCTTGACGTTTCGGATGCTTAAGGGTCAGTTCACACAAAGATGCAATGGGACGCGATGACGCTTGAAGAGGCCAGTGGTTTCGCAGCGCGCAGCGCGCCGCCGCGAGACGCATGTGGAGTAGCTGGCAGCGCACAGTTCTTTCACACTGCGCCTATCGACGAATCACCGCTTCGTTTACGCCACGGGGCATTTTCGAATTATTTCAATAAAATTTGCATCTTTTTTTTTAGTAAATAAAGTTGTATTTTGTAACACTACACTAAAAGTGCGCGCCGCGTCGCGTCGCGTCACGTCTCGATGTGAACTGACCCTTACAGCTCATTCCTCGTAGATCGTACTAAAACTTTGTATTCAAAAGCTGAAGGTATTAGAATTCACTATGACATGGGGACGTTAAAAACCTAAGTCTCCCCCTCATGGGATGAAACGTCGGTAATTGTAAGTTATATCAAACGCGATAAAATCCTTAAAACTGGTTTAATTCAATCTCAAGTATTAGTGTAAATATAAAAAAATCATCACTCCTAATGTATCTCACATTACACGATCCTGAGTTACCTGAATCCGTTGATTTCCTCCATATCTTACAAGGTCGTCACTCTATCGAGTGAGGGGCCGCCCACTGGATTCACATTTGTTTGATGTTTGAGCACGACATAAATAGGAAACTTAAGGACTTACGAATAAAAAATAATTTTAAAAATAATAGTAATGTAGGAATGGAACGTAAGTTAATGGAGTGGAAACGGAACGTAAGTGTGTGAGAAGGAGGACGTGAGGTGAGAGAGGGAGAGGGAGGAAGGTGGCCTTTCTTTTTGGAACGAGGAAGGGAAGCGTGCGTGACTTAAACTAAAAAAGGTGTTAAAAAGTGAAATTAAAACAATATATTGATTATTCTCGATTTTGTTAAGAGTTCTTCCAAAATCCCACAGTAATATAATATACAAATAATAATAATTTTTTGAACAATAATAATACCATTTGTCCCAAAGTGACCAGTATGGTTTGAGACTTATAGGTCCTATATTGTGGAATTTATAAAAGAGGTACAACTGACTTTAAAATAAATAAAATGAGAACGTCGTCAATGTAGTTAAAGTCAATTAAATACGCATTATCAAGGATAACCCAAAAACTACTGGTCAGATCAAATGTATGTTTTTTTTCATGTGTGTTACCTCAGAATTTTTCACTGGGTGAACCGATTTCGATGTTTCTGCGAGCTTCTCGTGAGGTTCCATATAAATTTGATCAAGATCTGACCAACAGTTTTTTTTTAATTTTTAATAATATGAATTTAATTGATTTTCGATTACATATAATCGGTCGTATTGAAGTCGGTTGCACAAATTTTTTAATTTTAACACTTATTTTATTATTTTTAACCTTTTGAGTGTACCAAGGACTATCACAAACTCAAATTAACGACAAGAATTTCGTCTAAATAGTTACTTTACAAACTTCGTTGACAAATATATCCCTTTATCGTGGAGGCACATACATAAATTTCACAAGGGCAAATATCCATAAACGGAACAACTATTTGTAGGTCATATAAGTACTTGTTCCGTACGGGATTCGAACCCGCGACCCTTAGCGCCACAACTCATTGCTAAGCCACTGGGCCATGAAGCCGTCTACAAAAAAGAACACATAGTCAAATGGAGAACCTAGTCCTTTTTATAGCCTGTAGGATAGCCTGATAAAATAATAAACAATTAGTTGACTAACTTAGACAATATTGAGTCTCAGAGACAGCGTAGCTGATGTTGGCGTTGGTGTGCAGTCCGAAGAGCGCGGGATCGTCGTTGAGAGGCAACGTGCGGAGGTACTTCGTGTAGTCTTCGATTGTCGCCGACGGTGGTTGCTAAAATTACACGTACAGATGAAGTGATTAAAATCTCTCCTTGACTCATCTGTATTCACAGGTAAGTCTTTAGCTATCATAGGGGCAGTCTTATATGCAGAATCACATAGTCTGGAAAGGACTTATTTTCTCAGACTCCCTTAGTTGACTTCAAAATATTGTATCCAGTCATTTTGACTCTAAAATAATATTAAATATAAGAAATTCTCTATCTAGCGGCTATAAAAAATGAAAATTGTCTTGGCTTGGATTAGCCAAAGAAGCCACAAAATCCCAAGTATAAAATAATAGAAAATGATCACAAATCCACTGGCCATGTGGCAATTAAGTAAAGTCCTTCCAACTTTTAGAAGAGGTCAATGTCTATTGTATAATAGTAGACTACTTATGAGAAAATGATGCTGGTAATGATGAAACTGATGTTGCTACCTGCTTGTAGGCTCCGCTCTCATCGAAGTAGTATCGTTCACTGAGCACTGCCGGGGTGTAGTAATCTGCCAGCAAGTAGAGCAAGCAGCGTCGATCCCAGTCGTCCGTCACACGACCGCCATAGTTGATATGGCCAGCGGTGTATGTAAGCATCTAAAACATGTTAAGATCTTGATAGTTTCTACTTATAGAAGTAACTAGACTAATCCGTTAACGACTGATTAGTGTTACTGACAGAGTCGAAAAAGCGCTGAAAAATGAAGAAATAGCTCTTTATCACATCACTGCTGGTTGGGAGATTGACATCTAAAAACATTGACCCACGACCACCAGGTGGGCTCAGTCGATGCTCTCAACCATAAAGGCAAAACCAGCGCTGATTCAAACTTTGGTTTAGTTTGCAACTACGAAAGGTAGTCCACAAAACAGTGTACCCTCTTTGTTGATCAATTATTGTAAAAGTTGGCATACCTTCGCAATGGACACACTGGGCGACAATGATGACTTTTTAATCATTACGTTTTTGCTAAAGCAACTTATCTCAAATCATACAGATAACCCGAAACACCATAAATAACTGATGAAGGGATAAAAGTTTACGAGTATTAGTTAATGCCGATAAAACTCTTAATTAAACTTTATCAAAAAAAGATGGTTGGACAAATAAGTCACCCTAAGCTTAATGGTAAAGAAATTCCATTCTCCACTAAATTTAAGTACTTAACAATCGACCAAAAACTAACGTGAAACAATCACCTTAGCAATGTATGCCATAAAACAAAAATTGCTTTAGGTACGTGCAGCCATTTGGTTGGGAACAACTGGGTCTTGTGTCTCGGTATGATTCCATAGCTGTAAAACAGCATAGTCAGGCCGATTCTTACCTACGCCTCGATTGCTTGGTGTGTTTTTTTCATTAAATTTATTGTGTTAAGGCCAACCAAAAGACTACTGCGGACACGCTAAATAGTTTACAAAGGACTGCCTGTTTAATGGCAACTGGAGCAGTGGGATCATCGCCTAGAATGGTTCTTAATGCACTTCTATACCTAACGCCTCTGTATTTTTATTTAGACAAGGCGGCAAGAGAAACAAGGATTAAGAAGATTAAGCTTTTATAGGATTAGCGCCCAGGGTGTTCAGGGCTTACTTTATTTCTTTATTTCTTTTTTTTTTTTTTTTTTAAATGTTACCCCTACACTAAGATTTTCTCTTGTATCGTGAGGGCAGTTTACAAACATAAATTGCACAAGGACAAACATCCAGACCCGGAACAACTATTTGTAGGCCATACAAATACTTGTTACGTGCGGGATTCGAACCCGCGACCCCCAGCGCAGCCACTCGTTGCTAAGCCACTGCGCCACGGAGTCGTCAAGTTACTTTCTTACAGATTGAGACCCAACTCGACTCAATGAAGAAAACACCGATTTTATGCATGATCTCAGATATCATGCGTCCACTTTTGAACATACAGGTAATCTGTGAAGTCGGTAGCCCTATCATTCATTCATTTTCGACCCATCGATATACCATATACCGATGGGTTGAAAATGGTTCTCGACGTAGGCTTTAGAATTTACAGAGGGCGCCCTGAATACTAGGCTTGAAGCTTAGTATGAATTTGGGCAAATTCGCCTTTTCGCCACACTTTCGTGCGCAAAACTCAACCTTCCAAAATAACTTAGTGAATTCGAAGGTAGTTGGAGACTGCGTGAATTGTCTAAATGCCCTGGGGTGTAAGATCAGGGTCGTTTTGAAGTAGGTTCCTGGTCTGTAGGTGTGAATATACGAGTATTGTAGGCAATGAACTTGCCGACAAGCTCGCATGGGAGGGTTCAAAGAGTACACAATCGAAATGAAACTCTTTATCACAATAAATCACTTCAGATCTGGTCTGATACACTAGGCTTAAAACATTCTTAAACATTAATCCGGGCTTATGATTGTAAATTCGCTTCAGAAGCCATGGGATTAGGTAAGAATAAATTGTGTATTTTGATAAGAGCCCCGACTGAACACTGTTGTCTTAAAAAAGCACATGTCCATCCTCAAACTAAGCATGGAAGATGTACCGATTCTGTCCCTTAACAGAAGAAACACCCCCGCACGTCTTTACTGATTGTGGACCTTTAATACGCAAAGGTAACACTCATCCCGGAAACTATGTACTTCGCCAAGAAGAAGTGAAATTGCTCACAGCTATGCAACTTCTATTCAATGAAGACATAGGGCTTAGCAGTTACCTATAGCCACAAAAGCGATCACAATAGATCTTATAGGTCGCAGAGACCTAAGAGATTCTTATACCTGCATTGCGGCTCGCATGAAAAGACTAGACTAGATAATTCCATATAGATTAAGATGATACACCGCAATAACGGGCCAGTAGTTAATGTTAGCATCGAGATGTTCTCGATAGTTTCCACATCGAGACGAAACCAGACTAAATGTTAATAATTTAGACTAAGATATGAGCAGTCATGTATTTTAATGCCAATAAATCTGCAAAACATGTCAGTAATATCAAGCTTAGGGAATGTATATACCTTTACCATCACAGCCTGTCAAAAGTCCAACGCTAAACATAGGCCTCCCCATAAATTGCCTTATATGGGGGATATTCACTATATTTTCTACGCTTGGCAAGAAGGTTGGTAACTGTTTCTTTTTATCAGCTCTTACTATAAAGATGCTGTTGCTGATCTCCTGGTTTAATTTCCCTTTTTCGCCTCCTACGATGCCTACGGGATAATATGGGATAGTGGACATGGTTACACTGTCACTACACGGTACAATTAGTTGTAGGTTGATTATATGTATATTTTAAAACTTTAAATTTAAGATAGATTTTGTTAGGGAAACTTACTCGCAACGGAACCTCTGTGTACTCAGTCAAGAACATGTGGAGCTGTGAGATGCAGATGCGCAGGTCTCCGTCGGTGAACTCGTAAGGTATGTTGAAGCCAAGGGGTCCAAATTTGCGACGCTCCAACACCACACCGTGAAACAGACACAGCGAGAATAGCAGCCACTGTGAAACAGTTTAGAAGTTTTAAAATTAAGGTGGTACCCGGACCAAAACCTCGCAAAGTGCGTTTTTCAGATTCTATTATCTCATTAGTTAAATAAGCTACATCTAAAAGCACATTATTAATGTTCGATATCCTATCATCACATTCCACGTTCTAATTTGTTTTATGTGTTATAAATACATTTAAAATCAACTTTTAAAAAAACGACTAAAATTACTGATTACATGCATCTGTTGCTAAAGGCAACGCTCTAATCGTTTGAGGATTACACTAATGGATAGATAATTTAAAAATCTATATTACATAAACATAACATAAACATTCATGCCTGTCACCCAGAGGGGTAGGCAGAGACTACAGACTTCCATTTGGCACGATCCTGACACACCTCTCTTGCCTCCTTCACATCCATACACCTACGCATACATGCTCGTCGGTTAAGGGTACTCCTAATTTGGCCCGTTTTCAATAAATCGCCAATTTGGTCGATAAATTTTCGCCTAGGACGTCCCTTTCCGACTCTGCCATTCAATTCTGCAACATAAATTTTCTTTGTCACTCTTTCCTCATTCATTCTTTCCACATGACCAAACCACCGAAGCATTCCTTTCTTAATCCTGGTCACCACATCATCTTGCAAACCACACTCTTCTCTTATTACACAATTCCTTACCCTGTCATTCAGATTCAGCCCTAACATACTCCTTAACGACCGCATTTCTACTGCGTTTATTCTACTCTCGTGCTTCTTCTGCCACAACAAATCTATATTATTCACGTTTTATTTCATTTCTTAAGTACGCTTTTCTTTTTAATTGAAATAATTCAAAAATTTCGGGCGTATTTTTACGCGATATATTGTAGCGAGAGCGCGTGGATTGTATAGGACTGAACGTTCAAGGTCGTTCGCTAGGGGAAACGTCTTAAGAACATTATGTACTTTTAGGGTTCCGTAGTCAACTAGGAACCCTTATAGTTTCGCCATGTCTGTCTGTCCGTCTGTCCGTCCTCGCTTAATCTCTGTGACCGTTAGCACTAGAAAGCTGAAATTTGGTACCAATATGTGTATCAATCATGCCGACAAAGTGGTAAAATAAAAATTGGAAAAAAATGTTTTATTAGGGTAGCCCCCCTATATGTAAAGTGGGAAGTGATTTTTTTAATTTCAACCCTAACGTGTGATATATTGTTGGAAAGGTATTTAAAAATGAATAGGGGTTTATTTAAATAATTTTTTGATAATGTCAATAATTTCGGAAATAATCGCTCCAAAAGTAAAAAACAATGTGTCCCCCCCCCCTCTAACTTTTGAACCATAAGTTTAGAAAATATGAAAAAAATCTGTAAAGTAGAACTTTATAAGGACTTTCTAGGAAAATCATTTTGAACTTGGATGGAAACAGTTTTTGTACAAAAAAGACAAAAAGTTGTACAAAATAATTTCTGGACTAAGTTTGTAGTATAATCGTATATGCAAGCATTTTTTTAAGTTCGTTTACATATTTTATTATCCTCAACGTATCTTTTTTCAAACAAAGAAAGAATTATTAAAATCGGTTCTCGCAATCCAAAATTACAACCGAAAACTTCTGGCACGTCTATGTATTAATTAGTAACCCAATTCCCCAAGAGATGACGCTGTAGGTACTTATTACATTGGGTCGGGTATTATCGAATTGTTCAGTTGGTCTCTCCTTGGCATCGGCGGTATCTTATTACTACATAAAACTTCTATCAGGAACATGCTAAGGCAATTAAGAACAAAACTAAAATTCATTTTTTTACGCCATCAAAATGTTAAAGTAAAAACCAGTTCATAAATGGTTCGATAGATGGCGATGCGTAATGACGTAATTTTTTTAAAAGTGTTCGTGCTAAAAACCATCACGAGTCGGAACGCCTGCCGCGGAGCGTGCCATGTTGCGCGCTCCATGTTCGCGCACGTAACCACTACCGGGAGCAGTTGCAGGAGCGTGGAGCGCTGCTGGAGCGCGAACATAACGGATGCGGATGGATAAACTCATAAGTGGGAACACTTATTGCGACGGACAGGAAACTACGGAACCCTACACTGAGCGTGGCCCGACATGCTCTTGGCCGGTTTTTTAGAACTGTGTTAGTTCATTTTCTAAACACTTCAAAGCGAAACGATCGTTGAACTTGCTTACCTAGATTCAAAATTAATTTAATTATTCAAAGTGCAGTTGATCTTCTTATTTATTTTAACAATAGCAAACATTGTAGCCGTTCTTCTTAATTCCTATCTCTTCTGCTGAGGCTGCTTAGTGCTTAGCAATTTTCAACTTCCTAGAAAGTATGCTGAACTTGACTAGGGTGCATATAGTTGCTATTGGAAGTTTCCCTAATGCTGCCCTCCGTCTGGGATTCCAGGATCCACTTACCACCTAAACCTTACTAGCTTGCCGAGCTGTGAGCTAACGGACTGTTGGGATACCATCCTGCCAATGGCCATTATCACCGTCGAGTCGGGGTATCATCAGCTCCTTCAGATAGCTGACTGTCTGCGACTCTGAAGAACACTACCTGAACTTCGCCTCCCTATGTCAGGCCAGTGAACCCCTTCCTAGAACCTAACTTTGTATGTAAGTAAAGTAAAGAAGTAAAGTTACGTCCCACTGCTGGGCACAGGCCTCCCCTCATTTCTGAGAGGGTTTTAGGGCAAGGAAGTGTCCGCCGCGCTGCCCCAATGCGTGTTGGGGAACTTCACATGTCTTTGAATTAATATTTTTTTTCTTATACCTCAGATATGCAGGATTCCTCACGATGTTCTCCTTCACCGCCAAGCTCGTGGTATATCAGCACTTAAAATTGCAATTAACAATTTCATTGGTGCCGGCGGGGATCGAACCCGGGTTACTCGCGTTCTGTTATATTTACAGCGAGCGTTAACCATCTGAGCTACCACGGCTCTGTATGAAAGTAATAAAAATAAAATAGTTTACTATAAATCTTGACTGTCTTATGGACCCACCTACCTATCTGAACCAACCAAACTGTACAAAAGCCGGAGGAAAATAGAGGAGTAACATAACCTAACCTTTAACATTTTTTAATAAATATCAGTTCTAAAAAAATGCACGCATTAAATTTTATTTCATAGTTTTACCTTAAAATTTTGCACTTTGCTATCATTGGAGTTGAAATAATCCGTGAAATCTGGAACTTGATTCATATACGCCTTCAACAGATTTGCTTTAATACCACGCGGCGGCTCTACGGTCATTTTGTAACCTTTGACAAAAAAAATCGAATTAAAACAATTTTAACCTGAACAATCAAACACGTGGCTGTTAATTAAAAATAGAAAAATTATGGTCTAGCTCTATTAGATCAGTCATTTTAATTAAATACTTTACTAACTTTTTAGTCAACTCTTGCAATACTGAAACTACAGGGCGTTGTTTTCCCTCTTCTAATATCCATTTTTTTATTATTTCAAGCCGTTGTGGTTTATCATACAATTAATGTAAAGTCTGTTAGTACTAGTGCAATAAGATATTTTGAAATAGCTTATTTTATTCTATTGTCAAGATTAAAAAATTGTAAATTTTTAAAAAAGAAATGAAAAAGATTTCATGCGCGTATAACATGAGTAGAGTTTATTACTTTTATAAGTGTCTTGAAACTTGATAATTTTTCATTTTATATATGTTTTATGGAAATATTATTTTGCACAATTTTAGAGAGTATTAGGTGTTTGCACGGATTGCTTATTGACAATGCAAACATTTTACTTTTACTGTTAAAAATTAAAGTTTATAAAAATTGTATTTCCATTGTCAAATAACAGATAGGCGTAGTAATCATCAAAAATGAGATCTCGGACTACATAATGTTATATTCTCATACAGTTTCTCTTTAATTATTTGTTTTGATCACTCTTATAAAGTATTTCAAGCGACTTTGATCTAGAACACCCAACCCCATTAACTTTTGGACCCTCGTAACTTAGGAAACGTCAAGCTTTTCTAAAATTGGATGAATTGTGAAATTTTAATTACAAGTACATAAAGAAAACACCAGTAGAACATTTAAATAATACTAATTTTTACAGATTTTATCACGTATATTACTGCGTAGATCGGAACAAAAATTAATCATTTTAATCTATGGTAATTGCGGTTAACTACGACATCGGGACCTTGAACATCTAAGTCCCCCCGTGACCATGGGTGCTGTAAAGTGCTCGAAACGTCAGGTATATAAAAAAGTTAATATACGCGATAAATTCCGTAAAAACTAGTATTATTTAAATGTGTAGTGTTCCCGTAAATGTAAGAAATCATTATGTAAACCAGTAGAACAATTTTAAAAAAATAAAGTCAAAGTCGATTTTTTTTTCTGGATACTTAAATTGTTTTATACTTAATTAGTTAAAGTTAAACTTTTGAACATTAAACTTTTTTTTGAGTGTTCAGCAGTGTTTTAAAATTGTTTTATACTTTATTTAAATTAATTAAATGTACAAATATTTCGCGACAGTTACCTATCCCCGACACCGACAGAACATCAGAAAAACAGCACTGCAGTAACAACGCTGTGGCATCATGCGGAGTCGGTAACTACTTCGTTGCCGCAAATACTCATTTCTTTCTTTTAATCAAGCTTTCTATTAGTCACACTCCTATTTTGTACTGTAGCCTCGAACAATATTTTTTCAAGTAAGAATTTGTCCTTACCGTTTTGCAGTAACGCGACAGGGAAGAATGGCGACGGCGTCGAAGTTAGCCACAAACGGAAATCTTTGTGTACACTTTCCGGTTGAATATTTTCGACATTGAGCTCCAGAACTGGCATCCATGATGGTGATAAGTGGCAGTTCTGACAGAATAAAAAGAAGGTTTTTCGAAATGAATTTTTATTACGAAGCACAATTTGCAGCCTTATTATGGCTACAGTAGAATTGTTCGGCTGAACTAGAAAAGGATAAAGCTCGCCAAATATACTTATGTAACAGGCAGAATAATACTGCTCTATTTCTGGTGGTGAGTGAAGAACTGAAGATCATTTCTTATGTTTTGTTGAAAATTAGAATGGAATGATTCGTTCCCAGCACGAAGAGTCACAAGTTCTCGAAACTCGGCAGCATACTGTTGCTATTTTAGGCTGCTTTTTGACAGGGTGGTTCTTTCCCGGTTGTGCCGATCCATGTATGCTACTACTGTAAATGTCGCAGCATGTCGCTCACACGTAACTCTATGAGTATAATATACGGCATAATTTAGGAGCTTCTTTACTGCGTAAATACTTTAAGATTTTTAATGCCTGCTGTGATTATAAGTAGATTATTCTACTACTAATAATGTATAAAATGAGATATTTCAAAAGCATCTGGGCCAGGTCATTGTACTACCATTACAAAGTAGGCATTCACGCAAACAGTTCCCAACAAAACAACAACACGCAAAAAACAAAGTTTATTATACACGGATGCACTCCTCACTGGCTATTACGGCTTAGCAGGAATAATATTATGGGTTAACTCAACCGAAAAAGAATCAGCGTTAAAGGCTCAAAAAAGATGCATAAGGGCAACGTTTTAGCTTAAAACTACCGATAGTTGCATGCCATATTTTAAACGGCATAAAATACTGATATTACCTTGTTTATACATACTGGAAGTAGCTGTGTTTGTTAAATTGCATCCAAAAAGTTTTAAGCGCCTTGACCAAGTAATTTCACGTAATAGACGCAACAATACTTTTTGTGTCATCAATCCGCTAAGACAGCACTAATGCGCAAGTGTCTATTGCGTGGCTCCAGTCATATATGATAAAATATTTAAAAGTTGGAAAGAATTGCCGCTATCGATATTTAAAAAAGGCTTCGAAGCTTCTTGACAGTCAAAGCATACTATAGCGTAACAGAGTTCTTGACTGAATTTTTTATTTTTATTTTGTGATGAAGACTGTATAATGTTAGAAATCTGAAGTATGTTTCGTTCTGTGTTATTTTTTGTATTTTGTTATAGTTTAGGAGATTAGTTTATAATTCGGTATTTTTTGCATGCCTTCTACTAGTAAAATATGGCTCAACTCACTACCTATATTAGCATCCATATTTGCAAAATATAATATCTTTTATCTTTTTATTATTTTTTTTAATTTAGCTTTGTTTGCCAGTTTAAAACAAGAATCTACACTTTAGAAAAGCATTTCAGAATAAAAAACCATAACGGTGGTAATAATGACTTATAGCGTTTTATTGACAGCTGACTGTTCACTTGTTTTACTACTATTGCTTTTTGCAATGAGAAGCCATTTTAAAGTTGACTAAAATAATTGATTAATAAATCATTTGAACCACTAAACCAAACTATTAATTATACGTATTTTCCCCTGTTTCCGGTATTTTCTCATTTGAAATAGTGTGCATAGACCTTGCCAATTTTGAATCATATCTTATCTTTTTTTTATTAGCATTAGAAGATACCTGAAAGAAAACCCAGTTGCCAAAGTCACAACCAACTTTCATCATGTTCTCGGCGATCGGTCCTTGACCCTGACCTAAAGAAATGCTTTCAAAACGTTTGCCCATCTTCATTTTCTCTGCGAACTTGAGAAGATCTGCAAAATAGAATATCTTTATAGAATTTTATTATTTATTACACAGTCTGCTTGTTTATTAGAGAGATGCGATCATTGCTTAGGAAATTATCTGGCTCGAAGGATCATTTATTTTCCCTTTTTGTTTTCAAGTAATTACTTACCAAAGAGAGCTTGATTATGACCTGGAAAAAAATGTTATCGAAAAACTACTATACTTAGTTAAATTTTGTGCCAGAGGTTATTTCTTCACTTAAAGCTAATAGTTTGAAAACACAATAAAATTACTTTTGCATTAGTTAAAAACTAAAGAATAAATCTAACTTCAAGCGCACAGCATAGTTTATTGAAATCATGGCTGTACATGTTAAAAAAGGTCATATAGCACAAAATGGTCAATTTCAGTGTATAACGACAAGTTCAATTGAACGTTTTTTTTTCTTTATCATCTACTTTCTATAAAAGTCGACCGCTGTTCATTGGTCTTTGCCATCCTTCCACTTGACAGTAGATTGTAATCAGCCAAGGTAAAAAAGAGAAACCCATTTGGCAAGCCCAAGGTGTAGGACCGGCCCAAATTGGTTGCTTCAATGGGCTTGCCTAGCTCACTTCAGTTGTGCATTGGTAGGCTGTGGCGGGAGGGGTGTCCTTTTCCCATTCTGTAGGGAAAAGGACACCCCTGTAGGCATTTCCCAAATTAAAAGTAACCCTTGCGTCAACCATTGCTTGCATTCTTTTTTTCTTATTTTATTTTATTCTATAAACCTATATACAATGTTAAGTAGGGTAGTACAGGCTGCAGCTATATTATGGTTGCACGAATGGGTCGACCCAAATGGAGTAGGACCACCTTCTCACAGAATACCAGCGTAAAATAGCAACTCAATCCATCTCTGTATTGTATGTTGGGTGTAGAGACCCGGAGACCTTTTTACTAAAAACGAGCCATTCCATCTTAGTCCTCAGGGGTGACATCTGCATTTTGATCCTCAACCGAATACGAGGATAGATGTAAATGTGTATCGGCTGCAGCATCCAATTACCACCAGGTAGACTGTGTGTTTTGTTACACAAATTCTACAAAAAAAAATATTGATACAATATTTTTTGATCACAACATAGAGATCAGACATTTTTTTTTATTTGATATTACTTATTAAATAGTCCAGGAGGAATCGACGCATGAGTACCAAAACCCTATTCCACCACAATTTTTATGTGATTCTCTTCAAATTGTCAAAAAAATATATAAACATATGACCCGTCAGAAAGTAACAATTCCTTGCAATTCAAAAAAAATCGATTTAAACAATATGGCACCTAGTTGTCCCATGTCAACGTGTATTTATATAATCAGTCGGACAATTTGAAGAGTATCGCATAAAAAAAATGAGATGAAATAGTTTCCGGTACTGATGCGCCGATTGGACTATTAAAGCTTCAATGTCATTATAGTTTAATGTGGTGAGATATCTTTTTACTTAATTTAGCTTTCCATGTTGAGCAATTTTTATGGCGCAAATTTTAAAGTTTCTATTATAGGTATGGGGATGTGAGTATTGCTATTATGTATTTACAATAACCCTTGCGCTGATCATTTTTTGCATTCTTTTTTTTTTGTTATTTTATTGTATTGTGTAAACGATAGTATATCAATAGTGTAGTTTTGGTGTTAACTGTGTAGTAACGGTGTGAGAATATACACTAAACCCGTATCGTCCGTGGGTGTAGTAAGCGACAGAGGGAAAGAAATCAAGAGATGGGCAGCAGCGTCTTCCTAATAATGACAATATAAAAACTGTGGTTGGCTAATATACCACCCTCCCCCCCCCCCCATAAGGTAATCTGTGGACGAAGCATATGTTCAGCGGTGGACTTTAATAGGCTATAAATGTTTAATAAACGATAGGAGTGTCATAGATTGGCGATAGCGTTCAGGTAAACGTAGTGTGGGACGCACCCTGGCTAGATGGAGTGACAATCCGCGCAAGGCGCCTGTCAGCAACTGGTTGCGTGAAGCCGAAGATCGGGCCAAGTGGTTATCTTGGAAGGAGCCTTTCTCCAGCAGTTATTTATAATTAATATACGCACCGGCAGCAGGGTCAGTGCCAGTGGACAGCACGAATATGATAGGTGCCAGGGGGTCCGACTCGGCGTACAGCGCGCCCAGGTCCGCCGGCTGCGGTTCCACGAACCGACGGCCCAGCCCCCCCACCACGTAGTCCTTCAAACACATTATTCAAAAGTAATTATTTGTTATACTATACAAGTATTGCATGTATTCATTTTAAAAACTATGTAAATATTGATACTTATAAACTAACATATTTCCATTACTAATGGCGCTCTACACTTTATTGTGGATAATCAGAAAGTATCAAAAAAGGCACGTATGGCAATTAACAATACTGTGTTAGACCCTGCATTAACGTATGATAGTGAAAGCTGGGTGTGGCAGAAGAAGCACCAGAGTAGAATAAACGCAGTAGAAATGCGGTCGTTAAGGAGTATGTTAGGGCTGAATCTGAGTTACAGGGTGAGAAATTGTGTGATAAGAGAAGAGTGTGGTTTGCAAGATAACGTTGCTATGAGGATTAACGTTTTGTTACGTTTGGTTATTATGTTTGGTCAGGGTGGTCCAAACAGTGAGGTTATAAATTTTTTTTGATTCCTCACACCTAGGGGTATCCGAAAATACCCTATGTATGTTACGCGATTTATTGTAGTTTTCGAGTTATGATTTTTTTTATCCTTTTTTTGAAAATGTTCACCCTGAACAGCCTAATATTAAAAAAATGTAATTGTGGGATTTTCCCAAGTATTTTTTTGTTTGTAGCATGATCCTTATGAGTTGCTCTATTATGCATAAAATAATTATCTTCCTAACATTCACCAAAGATACAATAATTTTAATCGAAACTTAAAAATGTTCTGTCAGGAGAGTGGGGCTTGAATGTTCAACATTAAATGAAAAATAGTAATAAATGATTTCATACTTTCTAATTAATTTTAAAAACTTGGCAGTACTTTAATCTTTCATAATAACATTGAAAAAATGACACTTAATAGGCCAGTTTTTCTGTTACAGACTTCTGAAGTTACTCAGGCGGGAAACTACCTGAATAGTTAATTCGATTTAAAAAATCTTTTTATCATATCTAAGGCTAAACTAAGATAGTAAATGCTTCAGGTTAGCAAAAATAACATCCAGTGTCTTTACTTACGTATTATTTAAAATTTATTGAAAACAAGGTATCATTTCACTACGTTCTGGACAAATGATTTCAAGATTCATAATAAAACTAGTAAATAATTTAAGATAAATTTATTTAAAGTAAATTTTCGAAATGGAGGCCATTAAATTCGATACACACAGCCTGCACGCTCAACAGATTTAAACCCTATTGATTTTTTTATTTGTGGATTCTACAAAGAGATGGTTTATGCTAGAGAAATTAATTCGGAAAATGAATTAAGGGAAAAATTGAGACAGTGCGCAGAAAAAATCAAAGAAAATACGAATGCTTTCCGAAGACTAAAAGCAAATTTTTTAAGACGATGTAGACTGTGTATCGAATTTAATAGCCTTCATTTCGAAAATTTACTTTAAATAAATTTATCTTAAATTATTTACTAGTTTTATTATGAATCTTGAAATCATTTGTCCAGAACGTTGTAAAATGATACCTTGTTTTCAATAAATTTTAAACAATACGTAAGTAAAGACACTGGATGTTATGTTTGCTAACCTGAAGCATTTACTATCCTAGTTTAGCCTTAGAAATGATAAAAAGGTTTTTTAAATCAAATTAACTATTCAGGTAGTTTCCCGCCTGAGTAAATTCAGAAGTCTGTAACAGAAAAACTGGCCTATTAATTGTCATTTTTTTAATGTTATTATGAAAGATTAAGGTACTGCCAAGTTTTTAAAATTAATTAGAAAGTATGAAATCATTTATTACTATTTTTCATTTAATGTTGAACATTCAAGCCCCACTCTCCTGACAGAAAATTTTTAAGTTTCGATTAAAATTATTGTATCTTCGGTGAATGTTGGGAAGCCAATTATTTTATGCATAATAGGGCAACTCATAGGGATCATGCTACAAACAAAAAAACTTGAAAAAATCTCACAATTACATTTTTTTAATGTTAGGCTGTTTAAGGTGAACATTTTCAAAAAAGGATAAAAAAAACATAACTCGAAAACTACAAAAAATCGCATAACATACATAGGGTATTTTCGGATACCCCTAGGTGTGAGGAATCAAAACAAAAATTTAAAACCTCACTGTTTGGACCACCCAGTATAGATATGGAGGAGGCGAGAGAGGTGTGTCAGGATCGTGCCAAATGGAAGTCTGTAGTCTGTGTCTACCCTTCTGGGTGACAGGCGTGAGTGTTTATGTTCTATATTTATATTGTGCTAGCAATATGCCTTGGCTTCACACGGATGATGTCTGGATTCTACAACAGGTCCAACCTTCCGGGTCCAACTATGGCTATAACCTTCCCGGAAATTTAAACAATATGTTGAAAAAGTTTTGCCTGACGAACTGACGAACGGTATGGCAGTACATAAAATACGAACAAACAAATATTAATTTTTATACACTAGATAATGGCGATATCCGTTACAGCCTTATAAAGTCCACTGCTGAACATAGGCCACCCCCACAGAATTATTCATATTTGCCATAAGTGCCACGCTTGGGAAACGGGCAGTAAGATCGCCTTTGTATCAACCGTTTAACCTTTGAACTTTTGCCTTGTCAGCCTTTGAGCCGTTCAACTGGTAATAACCAACATATATAAAATAAAGCCGCGGCCGTAGCAGCTACGCGAGCAACATAGGTTCGATATACACAGACACCGATGAAATTGGTAATTGCAATTCTAAGTGCTAATTTAAAACATACAGCATTGAAGGACAATACTTTTTATATTTACGCGAATAGTACACACGGAATAAAACTAATATGACGGGTTTTATCGCGTTTAATTTTAATTTCGCCTTCATTAAATATGACTTCAGGACGTCAAACACCTCAGTTCCCCCGTGATCATGGGTGCTTTAAAGCGCCCAAAACTTCTGGAACTAAAAAAATTAAATTAAATACGTCAAAATTTGTAAAATTGATTTTATATTTGTGACAGTTACAATTTGAATTATAGGGTAACCAATACCTGAAGTCCAGGAATCAGTTTGTCCGGGCGAATACACTTTAGCACAAGGAGCTTCTGGAACGCGTCCAGCTGACTGTCAAGCGGCTTTGGAAAGGGTAATCTGTAATTAAGCAAGTGTAATTTTATCAGCACGTTGGCAGTCCACTGATGGACAGGGTTCTTACCCATTGCAGAACTCACATCATTGGCGCAGCTTGCCTTCTTGGTGTAAAGAAATGTTTATTCTACGATATATCGTAGGTCTAAGATAATGAGAGAGAAGAGTAAATACTAAGATGGAATGCCTCTGCGTTTCTCCTTCTCGAGTCTCCGGTTCTCTACACTCATCATACGAATTCTTGTGAGAGCATGGTCTTTCACCGGTACCATATATATATGAACCCTACCATTGTGCCACTGTTGTTTTATGAATATAATAAAATAACACGTTAAAAATATAATATGTAATTTAGTTCAAAAATTAAGAATGCAAATAAACGATAATGGATATAATCAGGCGTTAGTTTGCTTTGCTTTGCAATAATAATTTGCCAAGAACCGCGTGTAAGATTAAAATGGTCTGTCGCCTAGTTAAAAATCTCCTTTCTCCTTCCCACAATCGAAATACAGTGACAATATACCACTACAGAAATGGCTAACCACTAAATAAATCTTGGGGAGTAATCAGTTGAGTTGAGACAAAATACGTATTGTACTATTGAAGGGAATTCATATTTTCTAGTGCTACAGGTTAGAATGGTGTTGGGTTAAATGGTGATAGTACTAGTGCATGCGATTGTGGTAAAGATGGAAGGTAGTTACTCTTCGAACTAGGTAAAACACACCTTTTTTTATTTTTCGTATAGGTCTTAGCTATACAAGTTCCACATCTATTAGAACAACTACGCTTAGAAAATGCTATCCTCGATTAAAAGATATGGTAACATTCGTTACAAGTAAAAACAGGGTCCGATTCCCGTCAAAACACAACAGCATTACGCTGCTATTTCACCATCACGTTGGTATTTTGTGCGAGGGTGCTTCTTCTTCAGTCGCGTCTATACAATTGTTCTGCAATGTGCGAAAAAAAAAACACCTCATATTATATACCTGTGTGGATTCCAAGATTCGTAGTAAGTGCGGAAAAACTTTAGATACTCTGCGAAATCCTTCACGAACTGGTGCATACTTGGAACAGATGCGAGCTGTTGCATCTCCAGCCACACACGTTCGGATATCCATTTCGGCTCAGGATTTTCTAATTCCTAAAAACCGGTTGAGAAAACACAAGAGTAAAAAATCGTCAAAAAATTTAAATTTTAATTTTTTTAATCTCGCAAAATATATATTAATTTAATGCATTGATCCATTTATTATTAGCTGATTGATATTTTCCATAGATGCCGCACTTGGCTGGCAGGTTGGCGACCGGATTTTATTAACTGTTATGAGAAAGAGGAACCAAGAAGAAGGAAGCGGTACTTTCAATCTTCGACAAAAGAAATAAGACATTGTTTACCCTGTCGCCTCTGACTTGGATGTCCCATGGGATAAAATGTCTCCACTAAATGGTATTATTTATTTATTTAATCTTAATTTTAATATACCTTAATGAAAGAGTTTGCAATGGGTGGATCTAATTCCTTAAAGCATTCTCTACCTAAATAAAACTTGGTAGATGCTAAAAAACTTGTTAACAACACATGTCAATAACACACACATACATACTAATATACCAATCATATAGTTAATCAGTATTTTATGCATTTACTATAATTTTTATAGTGTCTGTAAATTTAAAAATTTACCGGTCACTATTGTAGTTAAATGCAATTAACATTTCTTTGATTTTTTTACAGAAAAATAGTGACAAACGAGCACACAGTCCACCTGATAGTAAGTGGATGCTGTGGGCCATAGACATCTAAATTTATCCTCGATTAAGAATCAAAACGCAGATGCGTTGTCACTTCTGAAGACTAAGATGGAATGCCTCGCTTCCATTAAAAAAGGGTTCTCCGGATCTCTACACTCACCATACGAAACACAGCAGCATTAAACCACTATTTTACGCTGGTATTCTGTGTATTCGTAGTCCTTCCACGGTCGAACTGACCCATTCGTTCTACAACCATAATATAGCAGCTGCATAATACTGCAGCGTGGCTCTGTCACATATAAAACTTATATCTAACTAATAAATATGTTAAAGAACTTCCATATAACTACTACTTATATTTATATACCTCTTCAATCTTGGCACCACTTATCAAAAAATTAAATTCATTAGTGTTAATGATTCCTTTATCCAAATTAATTCTCGCACAGAGTAAGAAAGCAAACAGCAATTTATGCTTCTCAAAGAGGCTGCGGCAAACATTCTGGTACAGCAGAAAAGTGAAGTGCTCTATGATTACTTCCACTCGTTCAATAATGTCATCTGTGGCAGAATTACAAAGTAAAAGTAAAATAAATTTTATTTTCTTCTTTTATTAATAGGTTTTCTTTATGAACTAGCAAAGGTTTAATAATAAAAATAATTAGCCGTAATCGTCACACCTGGCACGTGAATTACCTAAATAACACCAGACATTTCACATTTTCTATTACAAGCAAACAAGGCGCGCGTATAGGTGCGTGTTGTCATTCTTGAGGACTAAGATCTGGAGGCCAAGGACCTGGAGGCGCAATTATACTTCTTTTTTAGAGCACTGGTGTTTACGTGTGTGTTGGTGGTGACTTGGTAGCACTCCCGCTTATAGCATGATGCTATTTTACAGGAGCGACCGAACCATGGCTGAGATTTGCCTCCGATGGGCACCACAGAGCAAGGAATAAAAAGTTCCATACCCCGAAGTACGACATTAGCGACAGAATCCGCAACAGCGTTGGGATCGTCTGGCGAGAAGCAAACCCGCCCCCAAGGGTAGGATGCAAAAACAGACCGCATCCTATCCCAATTGGCCACCCTATAGCGCCAAATACGGCGGCAGCCTGCAGCATACAACTAGGACAAAACTAAGCAGAAAAGAAACCCTACTGCAAAAAACTATGTCCATTCATCTTTCACTTCATCTTCATCATTACAGTCCATTAAAAGTCCTCCGCTGATAAATAGGCTTCCCCCAAGGGATGTCACAAAGCACGGTGCTGAACCACCTACATCTATCGCCGTTCCGCGTGTCTTGTCTAGTACATAGATTAACTTTGGTTTTGACGTGAATGACTCTATAAATGTATGTATAAAATATGTATTAAAATAAATGGAAGCACCATAGTGGGAGGCAATTCAGAAAACTGATTATAACAGTTTGCTGTTGTAACTTTATAATATCTATCGTCTTCATCCTTACATCCGTTACATCACTAGAAAGCTAAAGGATCAAAGAATTCGTTACGTTGAGTGAGGACTGTGACTGTCGCTCGCGGCGGAGGTGGGAGCGTCGCCATTTTGAGATAATTACTTGACGTACACGTATTCACATAAAACATGGCCATGTCTACTGTGTGTACATACTACACGGCTATGTATATTGTAGCGAGTCAATATGTTCTTAAAAATAAATAAAAGATCACGCCCTCGCTATGTCATACATCGGATGATGTCCTACGTCACCGATTAACAACTTTCGGTTATTGGGACGCATGAGTTCCCAACAGTTTGCGCGGTAGCAGAGTTCAATAGCTTCCAGCACAGGTATTGTGTTCTTTGTGAGGACTACCAATCGGATCATAATTCAAGTCGAACAGAAAAAGAAATTTCAATTATTGTGAGTTATTTTTAGCAACGTAAGGAATGTTTGGATGCAATCTTAGAGTATTCATAAGCAAGCATTATACTAGAGCGCGCGTATCGTTCTTTCCCCATTATGCCAACTTAAGCAGATGCTCTATAGATACCAAAACATACGATAAAGCGGTTGAATAGTGATGTACCAAGATTGACTCCATTTCATCCTGTACTATTTCACGATGGTAAATTAAAATCCAAGTGAATAATAGCGTCACCCTTGCAATTTCGAGACTATTCATACCCATGCTTACTGTTCATACTCGCTAACACGCGCTCTATAGCTTGCTTGCTCTAAACTCTAAATATGCTATATTTTACACGCTTTAACTTATACTTCCGTGATACTATATAAACTTATCAGTAGTTTGCAGTAGTTCAATTTTAGGATCTAATGACATATACACCTACTTATACGCTACTACAATAGCTTACCATTAGGTTCAGTCTCAGCCATGCTACGTACGAAGAGCTTCACAAACCACTCCAGTGAGTACTGATACATGGGATCCACATTGGCCATCCCGGATAGGCAAAAGAACAAAATCTGTCCCCTATTCGCCACTGGTACGTAGCCTTGTCGAGCATCGTCTATCTCCTTCGTAGTGCGCTCTATATCTTCTACTTTAGTCTGTGAAAAAAATATTATAGATTATAAAAATTAATTATATTTTACGTAGTTGAACCATTTACAGCCTAAAATTACACTGCTGAACAGAAAGAAACCTTCCCCATAGATTGCCTAATAGGAAGGATATTTGCCACCTTGGTAACGCCATACATTTTGACACTTTTTTTCTTACTCCTTCGGTTCATGTATTATTTTAGTAATCAATAAAGACCTATCTATCTTTTTTAGACAACGGGTTGGTAGCCGTGGTTTTTGATTATTTTGAGTCGTTATACGGCGGGTGGCCATCTTTTATTCCATTTTCCTCTGTCATCTCTTGCGATACCCGCACGGTGGAGTAGAATGCTTGCACGGAACACCAACTTAAAATAATTGCCGTGTTTCTTAAGGTGAGTGACAAGAACCGCAGACCTTTTTTACTTCGTAACGGGACATTACATCTCAGTCCTCAGGGGCGATAACGCATCTACATTTTGATTCTCAATTGAGCGTAGTTGTAGATGGCTATGGGTCAGAGTATCTTATCATCTGGTGGACTGTGTGCTCGTTTAATATTTGTATAATAAAAATGTAACAGCGCCCCTACAATATAAGGATAGACTCACAATAATTTCATCACTCTTGATCTTAATCGCCTCCAGGGTCAATATGAGGGGCAGGTCATCAACGGGCGAACCCTTGCTGTTGGACAACCCATACAGTATGTCTGCCTGCATGTCAGCCAGCTGTATGCCCATCTGCGCGCGCGTCACGATCAACTGGCCACGTTGCTCCTCCAAGTCCGGCCGCTCTTGCGCCACCACGATGGACAGAAGCTGCTCAGCCAGACCGCTGTTATTACAATCAGTCGATATAGTATAATGCTATTTATATATTATATCCACACAGTTCTAACGATGTTATAAAATTCTTTTATAATATAAAGTAAGAACCTGTAATTGGCAATAGAAACTGTTAATATTTACTAAGCCTTATACTCGTAATGTAACAAAATACTTGGTCTGTATACAATAAAAGGTAATTAACAGAATCAGGCGTTACTTTATGAAAATTCATTATATTATTGTTGGTAAAAATTACTTCACCTATATCCGCTTAAGAGTCCCTTCCACCCTCCCTCAATTGCATGTACTATCCCAGTCACCAATAATACCATCATCACCACTCCCAACACCACTATAAATATTCTCAAGACAGAATTTCTGATGATTATTTTAATAAACGAAATGACTAAATAATCATCGTGACCAGAATGCTCATTTTTACCTAATGGTGTTATAAGTACGATAAGAACAAACCTGGGCACAAGTGCAAAGTTCACAATTTGCACCTTCACGGAGGTCTCGGGAGTGTATTTAGGATTCGGTAGCTTAGTAGTAATATAGAGACGGAATCCAGCCGCGAAGGGAATCAGTGAATCACCTAGCTTGAGTACCAGTTGACCCGCTTGGCGGAAGTATTGACGCTGAAATAAGAAATAACTAAGTAATACAACAAACAATAATACAGTAAAAGAATCAGACGTTGCTTTGCCGAAATCCGTTATAGAAAAGATGTTAAAAATTAATTACTTAAGATACGCGTAATAAATCATCTCATTTCAAGTGAAAGTTTTGAGAGGATGGGTCGGTTTAGAGGCGGTGTGTCTTTGCTAGTGTATTGGTGTTGGGAGAAGTGGTAACGAGGATAGTGGACGCCATTTAGGGCAGGCGGGGGTGCTCTACACACTAGATAATACACATCATTGTATTATGTGCGAATCTTAGCTAATAAATTTTTTACATCTTTTAAATACAGATTTCCCGCATGTCTTACCAGGTCGTCACTCTATCTAGTGGGAGAGCGCCCTACACTTCGATGCTGCACACGAAGCTGCCATTCCAGAAATTTTTTTCCTCATCGGTTATCGGTTCTTCAAGTTATGTGAAAGGCTCATTGCCACTTCCGTTTACTAATCCGTTAGGCTATATCGGTTACTCTGGTTCTACTGCATATATACTCATTCCTAAGTTTACGAAACTCCGAGCATAGCCCTCTCGATAGCTCGCTGAGCGACTTTGATCTTCCTCATACGGCCGGTAGTGAAGGACTACGTCTCAAACACATTGGTCATCAATTGCATCACGCACGGTTGTACAATCTAGTTTTGAGATCTTGAGGTATGCCTGACTAGAAGATGTGTCGCAATCTCCCGAGTAGTGGCGGGTAAGAATACCCACTATACCGTATCTTCCCGGAGTTGTCGTAAGAGACGACAGAGGGAAACTGAGGCAGAAGATCGGCAGCAGCATCTTTCTGATAACAGCAAATAGTAATAAAAAACTGCGGTTGCTAATGCGCTCGCCAAGTGTAGTGGCAAATATGGCAATATACCCTCATGAGCAACGACACAAAATACGGTATTAATTTTGCATCATTTTAAAAATGGCAAAATTTCAGAAAGTGTTGCTAAAGTACATTACTTATCTTCTGCGTCTTCATCCCGTCAAGGTTACTGTTGGAGATAGGCTTCTCCCACTGTTTCCGCCTTGATCGATGCCCTTAGCAGGATTGACGACAATGACTTCTTATATTCACGCGAACACTACTCATGAAATTGAACTATACTATGCCTTCCTATATTTGTGTTGTGCCTATATATTGTCTTATAGCTGTGTTGTGTCAATGTGTGCGAGAGGACAAGAGTCTAGTGTTGCGATCGACAATCCCTAAATGAAACTAATTTTTCGGGTTTATCGCGTTTAATTTTGACTTTTTAAATTTCCGATGTTTCGGGTGCTTTACAACATCCATTGTCACGGAGGAACTGAGGTGTTTGATGTCTCGATGTTATAGTGAGCCCGGCTACATTCAGTTTTAGAATATTAAGTTTTGGTCTAAACTGGATCTGTGTATAGGAAAAAGACCAATACCAACCGATATTTAAACGGCGAATCTCACGACTATCCTTCAAAGTTAGCTACCGCGGAAAAATCTTTGTTTCAGAGAGTACAAGGAATCTGTGATAACATCTGGTGCCTAAGCTGTATCACGTCAAGCAAGTATTGCAAGATAACAAGTTCCTGCAGAACTATCATACGTCAGAGTTTCCTTTAAGGATTGACGATCGCAACTCTAGACACTTGCCGTCTCGCACACATGGACAAGGACAAGACAACTATAACTATAACTATATATATATATATATATATATATATATATATATATATATATATATATACATATAAGGCAATATATAGGGAGGCCTATGTTCACAAGTTTATTTTTAAAAGGCTAAAAACGTAATACGTGAATCTACGTATCGCGGTTGCTCGTGTAAATGTAATGCAAACTCCCTTACCTCTTTTATATAAAAATACATGAAATTAAAATCAGAAAGCTATCATCTTTCACCTTCAATACAGGGTCTAGCGCTGGATCAAGTTCTTGTCCAACGTTCTCCAAGAGGAGCGGCTTTCCAAACCTTAGAGCCGATTCGAAGTTTCTTAGCAAATCTCTATCGTTCGGTTTGCAAACTATAAGACCTTCTATTTTACCCTGAAAATTCCATAAAACATTTTACAGAAACAGAAACTTTTTTATTCAATGTAGATTATAACAATACTTATTGAAAGTCACTTTTTTCATTTACCGCTGGTTCACAAAAAACCTCTGTCCTGGGAATAACCAGCAAGAAACCCAGCGGGACTATTTTTTTTCCAATCATAGCTTACTATTGTTACTATAATTATTATATATTAGTTACTAGTTATTATATACTAGTATTATATACTAGTATATTTTATACTAGTATTTTATATTAGTTATTATATATTTACTGTATAATTGTATTAATATGTTTACAATAAACAACACAAGACAAATTAGAAATAGCTTGGTAGCGATCACCCTTCCCAGGGGTTATAATCATCCATAAATTCGTTAATATTATAATAACCCTTTTTATGCAAACTTACTTTAATAACATTTTTTAAACTTTGTGTATGACAAATTTTGTATATTTTTTGGGATTTTGTTGTAAAAGCGTATACATCGCCCCAAGAATTAATTACTGACTCGGTGGAGTCGAGTAACTGGTACTACTAGCTTGTATCTGTTCCTAGTATTTACAGAATGAATATGACATATTTTTGCAAAACTACTTTTATTTTTATGCTATACATTACATTTTCATAAATGTATTGCAAGGCCAGACTTAATATATTAATTTCCTTAAAGTTTTGTCTCAGTGACTTTTTTGCTTTTAATTTATATATCGCTCTAATTTTTTACAGCATATCCTGTAGAACTAAGTCTGCTAACTAGTTTTGATATATGGGGGAGCCATTGAAGCTTTGCGTCTAGTGTAATTCCAAGAAAAGTGGTGGTATCAACAAGACTCAGTTCCTCCTAATTTAAAATTATATTAGTAATAACATGTTTGACATTAGGAGTTACGAATTTCATACATTTAGTTTTAGTGCCATTTAAATGCAAATTATTAACATAAAACCAATTGACTAACTTAGCTATAGCATTATTTACTTCATCGTAATTTAATAACTGTCGTTTTAATTTGTAATAAATGTAATAAAACAGTATAAATATAAGCCATGTTTTTGCGGAAAACGGAAAGTCATCCCCTAGTTTTGTATAAATGCAAAAAAACTTCACAATAACTTGCAGACTACTGGAACTGCCACACCGGTGAAAAAAAGTAGTGCTTATAGTACAAGCACTCTGATTACCTTGCGACCAGTGCTACTCAGTTGTTCTGCCAAACGTGTCAATTATTGCATAATGTAATAAAATATTGGGTCCTTACATATGAAATTAGCGTTTTTTCTTACTGACCACTTTGATCTGAAATATCTCCAGTTTGGTTAAGAATTTCAAATTCAAATTTATATATTCATTTAGCTGGTACATTTGAGTTTTGAAAACAGTCATTCTTTTATTTTTTTTCTCATTATTTTTCTTTGGCGTCGCATATTTACGAGTACGAGTTCTACCGTGGCACCAGTGCTGCAGAAACAGCTCGAAGAATAAATGATGTGTACGGTGCTGTTGTGGAAAAAGAAAGCACGGTACGTTTTTGGTTTCAACGTTTTCGTTCTGGGAATTTCGACCTTCAGAACCAACCCCGTGGACGGCCGGAGACCAAAGTGGAAAATGAAGAATTAAAGGCTATTGTGGAAGCGAATCCTTCTCAAAAAGCACTTCATAGATAGCTGCAGGCTTCGGGATAAGTAATAAAACTCTATTAGTCCACTTGAAGCAAATCGAGAAAGTAAAAAAACTTGAAAGATGGATACCTCATGAATTCAGTGAATCGAACTTGCAAACACGCGTCGACTTCTGTGTTATTTTGCTCAAACGACACAAAAATTAAGGGATTTTAAATCAAATCATTACTTATGATGAAAAGTGGATACGGTACAATAATGAATAATAAATGAATGAATGAAGAACCAGCTGCTAAATAACCAAGATTGGTCAATCGCTCTAGGGCACAGCTGCTTCACGACAGCGCAAGACTACACACTGCACAACAAACAACCACTAAGTTAGATGAGCTACAATTGGAATGTCTGCGACATCCACCGTACTCCCCGGACCTCGCTCCAACACATTACTATTTTTTCTGGAATTTGGACAACTTTATACAAGGTAAAAAATTCAACTCTGATGCGGTAGTCCAAACCGCCTTCAAAGAGTTTATTGATTCTCGCCCCCATGGTTTTTATAGTAAAGGGATCAATAAACTACCCATGAGATGGCAAAAGTGCTTAGATAACAACGGTGCGAACTTAATTAATTAAATATATTTTACAAAAAAAAATGACTTTATATTTCTGCCGTACTAAACGACAATTTCATATGTAAGTACCTATAAGCCCTTGGAATTAGTTTTTAAATGAAAGTGAGCGTTACAAACGAAACGGCTCTCTACACTCACCATATGAAACACTACAGTAATATTAATTTTTACGCTGGTATTCTGCGAGAACGTGGTCCTTCCTCGTACGAGCCGACTCATTCGTGCTACAGCCTTATTATAGCTGCAACATAGCTCTACCCCATAAAAGTACTACTATTACTTGAAATGAGTCAATTTAAATAAATTTTAGAGTAGTCTGGAACATAGCGCGAACATGTGCGAACACTTTCAGCAGATGAATAATGATGCCTCCCCCAATGATGAATGTCACAAAGTAAGCTCCTAAGCCACCTGCATCCATCAACTAACTGGATCTCTTTCCAGGTAACAATAGGCCGGCCATATAATTGGCCGGCCTATTGTTAATTTAGCTTGTTGACCGGTTTCGCCTCATTTTTAAGTCTTTCATTACTTGCCGTAGTTATTTGTATATTTTTAAATACGTACAATCTAATTTATCTTATATTTTATGAACTCAACTTGATTGCCCCGCTCCGCTTTCACAAATATCCTTTAAAGTGCTCCGACCCACCTTTATTCGGTGTTCCCGTACATCATACTAATTGTGGAAAGAATTGTGTCCTCACCAGAATGGTTAGGATTTTTAATAGTAAATTTTCTTATATTGACCCATTCAAAAATTTATTTAAGCGAAAGGTAGTACAGGCTTTGACAGGAGTAGACAATTAACCCTTATTGTTTAAGTTGGTAGCCTCTGTAGTTTTGTGAATCCGTAGTAACATCTCAAGTTATGTCTTCAATTCGCTAATTGACACAAAAAGAATTTAATATAATGTATGTATGAAAAATATGTACATGAGTATATTGTATATATGTATATTTATTTTAATGTTATTATATGTATATACTAGCCTTGTATTGCCTATATATATAGTAAAAAAGTAAAGTTACAGCCTATATACGTCCCACTGCTGGGCTCAGGCCTCCACTCATTTCTGAGAGGGTTGCCTTGCCTATATGTAAGTGTTTAATTGTAATATGGTTATATTTATATGCGTATATGTGTGTGCTTACATATGTTTATATTATCCCATTGAAAAGTTTGTCATGGCTGACCTAGGAATAAATAATTTCCTAGGTCAGCCATGACTTTAATTAAGTAAACTTTTTAATTAAGTATTGTTTTTGATCAAAGGTTTTGTTGTTTTTTTTTCCTTTCAACTTTTCATACTTCTGTTGTAAATAAATTGTGGAAAGTGGATGGTTATTACTGGCCCTATGTATAACACATTATATAAGAATTTTTTCACAGAATGAAGGCTGTTGTTATACCTAATAAATAAAATAAAAATAAAATAGTCTATTTCAGTTTTTTGTACATGTAATCTAGCATTAACTTCTAACTATTCACCGTGTTCTACAAATTTTGTTTAGCGTAAAAGTCATTTTAGAGAAAACTGTCTTTACATAATTTTGGGATTTATTTCATCATTCAACTTTATCATATTGGAAACAAATACCAAAGCACGTATCCATTTGTTGGCCTGCGTCTGCGGGTCGATGATGAGCGGCCAGCGGCGAGAGTTGCTCATGAGCACCGCCGACTCCACCGACATCGGGTCACGTGGCAGCCCG
Source organism: Parnassius smintheus behrii (assembly GCA_036936625.1). Taxonomy (NCBI): domain Eukaryota; kingdom Metazoa; phylum Arthropoda; class Insecta; order Lepidoptera; family Papilionidae; genus Parnassius; species Parnassius smintheus. Next base: position 3,858,278 of record JAUPFT010000021.1, on the reverse strand, counting down.
TACATCTGCCACGTCCTGCCACATTTTTTATAAATTTAATATTTTTATTGCACACCATATATACAAAAGAAGTATGCAATAGGCGATCGTATTGCTAATAACAATTTCTTCCAGACAACCAATCAATGGACAGGATTACACAAATATGATATATACATGCATATACTACAAACAAATGTACATACAAAAAATAAAATAAATATATATTGAATTATTTAATTAAATGCAATCAATATGCTACATCTTAATATATATAAATTAATATCACGTTGTTTGTCCGCGATGGACTCCTAAACTGCTTAACCGATTTTAATCAAATTTGCACATTCGATTTTAATCAAGTTTGTTATAGTTTTTTTGCCCATGAGTGACCCTGACAAATTTTTTTACGTATTTAACAATTTTTAATAAGTCATGTCCTATAAAGGGTTTTCGAAAAGGACAGAACAATGTCTGTCTGGTAAGCTAGTGTGTAGAATCCTATTCAATTTCAAGCTCTCTGCTGATCTTAGGTTACGCGAATGGGAATCACGAAAAAACTCAAATAATCGTTTAGCGTACTTCATATCAAGTAACATATTTAAATCCCAAAAATATAGCTTTGTTTTGTATCTTTAAAGTGACCAACGAACTTTAGAATCCACCTGTGTACACCGCAGTCCATGGACTCCAGCAAACAACTTCCAATAAAGAAGACCACATTTGCGTTATCACCTCAGAGCAATAAGATGGAATGTCCCACAACCAATTTTCATACTGACTCTCTATAGCCTTTAGACTGCAACACAGCAGCGCTGATTGGCGGCACTATAAAGTAATTCTAACTAAATGGCCTCTGAGGCAAAATATGCTTCAAGAACAAGTAAATAAAGTATACTAAATATATAAAGAAATAATTTCATACGTGGTAGAGACATGCTGCAGCTATATTATTGTTATAGCACGAATAGATCGGCTCGACCGGGAAAGAATACCAGCGTGTAATAGCAGCTTAATGCTGCTGTGTTTCGTATAATGAACGTATAGAACCGGGCAGCCTTTTTACCGGAAACAGGGTATTTCATCCTAGTCCTCGGGGGTGACAACGCACCTGCATTTTGATTCTAATCAAGTATAGATCTAGGTGTCTAAAGGCCACAGCAACCAGTTAACATCAGGTGGACTGTGTGCTCGTTTGACACCTTTACTCTATAAAAGGACTTTGAGATTTTAATTACAATCGACTACTACAGTATGATTGCACTCACCATACGAAATACAACAGCATTAACCTGTACGCCAAGCCATGCTCACTTTCGATCGCGCAATACCAACCTTACGCCCGCCAAGTAGTGATCGAATTAGATCAGAATTATGTAAACATGTCTACCTATGAAAAAACTATTTTTTCGTTTTAAACAAAACCAAAGACACTATGCAATAGATATTAGTATCAAAGACAAAGATATGCTCTTTTATTTTAAACCATAACCTGGCAATGTTTCTTAGAAAAAAAAAAAAGAAATCACTCTGAACTTCCGGCGTTCCACGTGTCACTTTGATGAAGTTGCTCTGTCTTTTTTATAGAATTTTATATTTGTGTCTGGACTAAAAACGAAAGTATTATACTTTTTACATTTCTTGTAATATAGTCAACACGTAGATATATAATTTGTGGTATAAAAAGTGAAAAGTAAATTGCCAAAAGTACTTCAAATTCCGAAAGGCCTGTTTTGGCGGGCGGGTTATAAATGTGTTATTTTTCAAATTCTCATTTATTTTTAGTGTAAAATGTAAGTAAAAATAGTTTTCCTACATATTTTGAAATAACATGACGTTGTATTTATTTCAAATTCACACGAACATATTTTAGAAATATTGTTCGAAATGTCACAGATAAAATATTATTTTATTTTTTTTTTTTTATTTTTTAATATTTTAATATTTTGGTATGAGTAACGAATGGAAACACATAAAACATAAAATATACATATTTCCAAACAATTTCATATAAATTTCTCCAAAAACAAAGGTGTAGAATTCAAATTAGTAGTAATTTTGTCACTAAAATTGAAGTTTATACTACTATTATGCTATACAGTGTAATTTATATACTTTATTACAATTTCTAGCAACCAAAAATAATTTTATTCGATAGTTTATACATTCAACAAGACTTCCTGTAAGTTTTATCCATAAATATTGTCTCAAAGTGAAAATATAGCAAAATTTGCAATATTGCAAAAAATTTCCTAACCTAGAAATTTTCCCGCCAAAAAGGTCCCGAGTGAACGGGAGTGTAACAATGTCGCGCGCTGTCAGAGCGTAGAAGTTAAGCTGCTTTATCATGCTGATATTCTGTGAAAACAGGGTACTTCCCCAGACAAGCTGCAACATGCATTTATGCTGCAACCATAATATAGATGCAAAGTGTCTCTACTAAAAAAAACAGGAGATAGGCAGGAGTGTCTTCTTTATAACGGCTAAAAATAAACTGCGGCAAATAATGGCAACTGAAACTATGGCCAATATCCCCTCCATAAAGAAGTCTATGGGGAAGGCCTACGTTCAGCAGTAGACTTAAGTAAATTAAAATGGTAACGTTGGCTTTATCACGTATTCGTTTTTATATACTTACCTAATTTGTACAGCATCGCCTAGAATAGAAAGAGGCGTAGAGTTTTCCGTGTGTGGAATTGCCACCTCCTGTAAGAACACAATTGCTGAATAAAAACGATAAAAGATTGAATATAAAGTGATAGCCGACCTTAAAGAACCAAAAAAAATTAAATAATTGTCATAATAGAATAGAAAGAGGCGTAGAGTTTTCCGTGTGTGGAATTGCCACCTCCTGTAAGAACACAATTGCTGAATAAAAACGATAAAAGATTGAATATAAAGTGATAGCCGACCTTAAAGAACCAAAAAAAATTAAATAATTGTCATAATAGCTTCCGTGGTCAGCCCTAAGACATAATGTAGAGAAAAATTAATGACCAGCCTTCAGAGCTTTTATGTAGAAATTATTTTCAAAACCCAGCACCATCAACACCATCGTCCCCCCAGTTCCAACAACAGCAGAATCAGTACCACTCCCACCATCACCATCACTAGTACCATTACCACCAACACCACCCCTACCACTGTCTCACGATTGTATTCCAATCGCCGTGTAGAGGGTCTCTTCTCCCTTTTGAGAAATCGTTTTGATTTAAAGTTAAGTAATTTATGTGATTGAAAGGATTTTAAAATTTTTAATGTATATACATCTGTGAAATTCAGCTTTTGTGAATAATATTCAGTCATTAAATAATGTTAAATAATATTCAATAAGTCACCTTTTACTTTTCATCAAAAATTTAATTTTTTGTTACTATTGAGTGTACTAAGCTATACAACAAGCTCAAGGTAACAAATAGAATTTCGTCTACTAGTAAAATTAAAATCTTAATCCCCTGTTTTTCCATAATTATTATATATATATATAGTATATAGTATAATTTTTTCTCCAGGTTTATAAAGGTAAGTATTTTTTTAAGTATTTGCCTTTAAACCATTTTATAAAAATAAAGTATCAGTAAATCGGTTCACGATTAAAGAATATATCGTGTAACGTATATATAAAAAAAACATATAGTCGTACAGCCTAATATTACTTGCAAATATTATTTGAAAAACTCTTTGTGTTTCTGAAGATGTTAGAAGTTACTTCGCAACCAACTGTTCAATAAAATAAAATGATGTGTCTTACCTAGTTTGAAGAGCACCTTCCACTCTCTCTCTCAACTGCATGCACTAATCCCGTCACCACTAATCCCAGCACCACTACTCCCAACACCATTATTCTAGGAAAAATACACCACCATCGGCGATAACACGACACGTGTTTCGCCTCTACACGAGGCATCCTCAGGTAATGTAGACTCTGCGGTGGCTGACCGCTAAGACCGCTTTTATTATATTGAGCGGTTGTATGCGAAGTAACTCTTAACATTTATAATATAATGGATTTCCGTAAAGTAACGCCTGATTCTATTAGTTATCTTTGTGTTTTTGTTAAAAGTTTTGGTGTGTACTAACACACTTAAAGTGCATTTTGTAATGCAATGTTAATGAAAATCTCCCCTCTATAAATGTGTGTCTAGACCAAAGATTTAAATAGTTAGATGCGCCTACATCTTGAAAACTGTGGCATTATATTTAGATGTGTTCGTTTGCAAGACGCTGACGTGCGCACACTAATGCAATAGTGTCATCTCTTATTATCTTACAGAAATTGTGTATACTACTTTCTCTGTCGCACAAATGAGCACTGATTGTGAATGAGTGATCTCACTCATTTGAGAATGGACACATTTCGGAGTAGACATACTATGGTAAGGGCGCATCAAACTATTTAAATCTTTAGTAGACTGGCTGCGTATCAAGGGGAAGAAATTAAAAAATATCAATTATGAAGTTTAACATAATTCAAGTTACATCTTTTTACCTCACCTTCATGTGTTGCATCCATTGATTGAGTAAGTCCTTACGGAATTCCTCCGTGAAAGGTGTTATGTAGCCAACGGCACCTGTGAAAAACAATTTGATAGAAACTGAGCAGTCTGATTTTAATTTGTAAATAGGTTATATATAAGGAATGATTTGCATTCATCAGCATAGTTTTAGTTTTATTCGTTTCTATAAAAATCAATGTTGTCTTGGAAATTTTTTAAAGATGTAGAGTATTTAAAGATGAAAATATAAAGACGAATATCTTTAAATTTAATAAGCTACTCATTATACAATATTTAGAAGTCCAAACTTAAACATATCAACATTTATGCCCCTGGAGGCCGAATCTACTGTTATGAATCTACAGAATTCCTGCGAGCATGTGTAATTTTTATAGAAATAGGGTTATACACGAGCACACAATCCTTATGATGGTAAAAAGGCGCCGTGGCCGATATACACCTACATCTATCATCAAGCAAAAATCAGAACACACATGCGTTGTCTCCCTGTGGACTAAAAAGTAATAATACCCCGTTATCAGTAAGACAGGTTTTATGTTCAACAAAACACAGCAGCAGGATAAAGCTGCACCAGTATTTTGTCAGATGTAGCTCCTTTGCTGATCAAGCCAATCCACTCAGGCTCTTGGCATAGTAATGGTTCATCTTAGGCTTTACCACGTACGTAAAGTTCGGATGTAAACGAACTTTGTCATCTATTTCTTGAGAACAAGTGAGCATAAGGAATCAAAATTAATTTCAGTGAACACGTTTATTGCATGATAAACACCTTATTAGGTTTTCATAAAATTACTTTAATTCAGTAGTTTTATAACAACCATCGTATTTACTACCAAAGTAGTAAAAGGTTATGTTCTGAGACTTTTCTAATGGGAAGGTTATCGCGTGAACAAACCGAATTGCACTCACATCATCATTACAGCACTTCATAAATAAATCGCTAGAATAGTCTTCCCCCAAGGAATGCCACAAAGCATAGTGCTGAGCCACCTGCAGCCATCAACTTCCTGCATGTCTTACCAGGTCGTCACTCCATCTAGAGGCCGCCATACACTTCGCCATTAGACAACTCCTAACACAAGCACTTTAAGGTTACATAACTTGAACGAGTTAACGAAGATATTAATCATGTTTATAGAATGATTCGTATTTATCTTGTTAATTTTATTACATTATGTTAGCTGTAAAATTGAAAAAGATAAAACACTTATTATCATTATATAAAAGTTAAGTATTTAAATATTTTTCTCATCTGGTTGGACTGTATACATTATTATGCAAATGGAAATGATAAATATACATAAATATCCATAAAATAAATAAAATCCCAACTAGATGGTAGCTATCGGCAGGGGAGACCAAAGAGAGTTAGGGAGAAAGGGAGATAAACCAGCGGACAATGCGGGCAGTATCGAGGAGCATCGCTTTCTGCAATTTAGCCTGGAGCGCTCCGAAACGGAGTCCCTGTCGCCTCAGATGACCCGAGTATCCGACTGGGATTAGCCCGTTCGCAGAAGCGACTATAGGTATAATATCGGTCGGCAGACCACTCCACATGTCGGTCATCTCGTAAGCCGCGTGATTTAGGTCGCTCATCTGTTTTGGCTTTCACGAGGTGCTCACCATACGAAATGGTTATGTCGATCAAAAATATCCTTGACTATATTCGGTCCATCAGCACAATTTCAGGCTTATTCGCAAGAATAGTCCTATTTGTGATGGTTTCCCGGTCCCAAGAGAATAATAACGCACTGATCTTCGAACACAGCTTTCGGCAAGTACTTTTAATAATGTAGTTTCCGACCCACCAGATTGTACTTTAGAGGAGCTCCTGGTGTAGAACCCTGACTACTAGGTTGTATCTGCGCAAATACTCAGAGTTAGAAAGCGTCGAACAACCGGAAATGGGCGGAGACGGCAAATTATAATAACGAATGTCTCATTATTATTCAGTCTGGATATTTAACAAGTGGCATGACATACAATGTCAAATTCAAATTGTTTATTGTATGTCACATTACAAATTTAAGCCGGTACAATTTTGATAGGTGTACTTATATGTGACGCCCTGTAATGGCATAGCAACACTAGAGGGCTAACTATTTTCATAATATCTAATTTTAAACATAAATTATAAAATATCATATCACCGACATTCAATATTATTTTATATAAATTAATTTAATTTGAAATACAATGTACCTAGTCGAAGTATTCTTACTTTGTCGTTATTTATCGTTAAAAATTTCATTTAAATTATAATAACATTTATTTATAAGATTTTTTTTATTGTTTATCAAATTGCACAGAGTTTTCCAGGATTTTTCGGTAAATGCTTGTAAATTTTTATATACATAACATGAGGGCTGTTCAAAACTAATTTTAATTTGGAGAAGGGTATCTTAAGCTTATATAAATTTCTACTATTTCTTTTAGTTTTTTTTTTAATAGTTGAGTAGAGTTTTGGGTGTTTCCTTACGAATTTACAAGACTCGAGGATGTAGATAGACTTAAGTCTTAAAATTTTATTTTTAATGAAGTGGGGTTTACATGATTCCATTTTGTCCAAATTTATTAATATTCGTAGACACTTCTTTTGTAAAATAAATACACACAATAATAATACAGAGCACAAATAAATGAGGATATTTTTTTTGCAACTTTTTTATGTGCTGTTTCCAACTCAAATGTGTGTTCAGGTCTATTCCTAACAAAGTGCCAGAGTTAACAGTTTCTAGTTTTGTGTTTTTATAGTTATTTGTAAACCAGTTTTTTGGTAGAGTTTAAATTGAATAATTTTAGTTTTGTTATGGTTAAGTTGTAAGTTATGTAATTGTAGCCAGCCAGTAATTTTATCTAATGTATAGTTAAACTTTGTATTTAAATCTGTGGATATCTATCAAAGTCAATCGGATATTTTCTGATCCTTGGTTTTTCTTACAGTCAATTATAAAGATTCCCACAGGATAAAAAACAAGTACTTAAACTACTAGCTTTAGGGTATATTTTACTAGTTTAATAAATCAAACGGAACTGTGAAATTTGATTTTACTTACAAGCACTAAGTAGAATGTCTCCAATTAAATTGACAATGGCAACATCCAACTCTTTGATGGTACGAATCCAACGGACTCTCTCGCTGGATAATCCGTTGAGCAGTCTGTAAAATTTTAAATATTATATTGCCAAATGATTACTACGATAAATTTTTCAAAGGTGAGAGGGAGAAATCTTCTTCACAACTACACTGCCCAGCTAAGAGTTTATTATAGAATGCTGTACGGGATCCACGCCTCTTCCCATGTTCTTTCGCCACAGAGTAGTAAAAAAGAAGAAAAACAACTGCCTATATACGTTAAGCACAGATCTCTTCTCATTTCGAAGAGGATTCTACAACTCTTTTAAATTGACGAGTATGTACGTGGATTTAAAGAAAATTACAGCCTAAGTCAGTTAAAACTGTTAAAGTCCCTAGCACAAACAAACAAAGCATTAACATCTTAAAGTAGGCAAAAACTTGAGAAACTAAAACGTGAATTGAATCACACACACAATAGTGCGCGTAATTGGGATAATTTTAAACAAAAGTAGAAGCCCTATTAACTAGTATTTTCAAAAAATATAATATCGGTACAATAATTCCGATATAAATATAATATCGGAACAATAATTTATTTATTTGAACTTCGATGTAAAATTTGGCTACTTTTTGAAAAATAATCCTGTATAAACCAATATATGCCATACTTTGACGGCACATCAAAATCAATCACCCTATTTCGTTCCAACGGTGTTAGAGGTGACTATTATAGAAAGTATTCTTTTTAGAAACTAGCGATCTGACCTGGCTTCACACTTCGTTTTTAAATCATCCAGGGAGCCACTCAAATACACACAAAAAATTCATCAAAATCTTTCAAGCCGTTTTCGAGTTTTAGCGAAACTAATGGCGAGCAATTGATTTTTTAAATATGACTAGCTTGCGAGGCAGACATTGTTCTGCCTTTTTCGATGACCCTTTGTCATGTCCTATTAAAAATCAAACATCAATTGTGGGTCACTCATGGGCAAAAAAACTATCCTATCTCTCAAGTTGGACCAAATTGCACACGGTGTGCAAAATTGATTAAAGTCGGTTAAGCAGTTTAGAAGTCCATCGCAGACAAACAACGTGACTCGTAATTTATATATATTAAGATTAAGATAAGAAGTAGAAGAAGAAGATAGGTGACAAACGAGCACACAGTCCACCTACTCGTAAGTGGATGCTGTAGCCCATAGATATCTACATTTATCCCCGATTAAGAATCAAAACACTGATGCGTTATCACCCCTGTGGACTAAGATGGAACGCCTCGTTTTTAGTAAAAAAGGGTCTTCAGATTTCTACATTGAACATACGAAACACAGGAGCTGCTATTTTCCACTGGTATTCTGTGAGAGCGTGGTCCTTCCCCGGTCGAGCCGACCCATTCGTGCTACAACCATAATATTGCTGCAATGTGGCTCTTGGTTGCCACTCGAGAACCTTTCTTCATTGGTTGTAAGTTCTTCGAGATACATTGCCATTGCCACTTCAGCTTACAGATCCGTGGATCCACCATGGCACCATTGCAGTTACTGAAAGTGCATTGAACTTAAACGAGCCTTTATTAAAATTCATTATGAAATCGTGCTGCTTATTAAAATATATAAATCGACCTGTTCGCTCGATCCATTCTTGCAAGGCATTGGTTAATGTCCTCTTCCATTTTCTTCTTTTCTTCCTCCTTCTCAACAAGATAGGCGTTGAGTTTCGCAATTCCCAACAGCAGAGCTTGCATCTTAGCCTTGGTATTAGCAAGCATGGCTATAAATAGATTCCACCGTTATTTATAGAATCAGACATTATTTTTGAAATATTAAATATGTTAAAAAATAGTTAAGAAAAAATTCGCGTAGTAAAATAAATCCGGATAATGTTTAGAGGCGAATCACGTGTCGTATTATGGACGATGTTGTTTCTTTCTTAGCATAGTGATGATGGAAGTAGTGGTGTTGGGATTGGTGGTGACGGAGATAATGCACGTGATTGAGGGAGGGCAAGAAATGCTCTTTAAACTAGGTGAGGGATATCTTTTGTTTTATTACAAGGACCTTAAGCTAATTCATTTTTAGCAAATGTATCTATATATAGATTGATCTGATCAGCATCCAAGATAACACGTCCACTGATAAAAAATTTATCATATTTCACACAGGCAAACAAGTCTCACCTATTTTTATAGACATGCCTGTTGGTCTAGTAGTTACTGACCCTGACTGCTATGCCGGAGGTCGTGGGTTCGATTCCCACCCAGGACAAATGTTCGTGTGATGAGCACGATCATTTGTTCTGTGTCTGGGTGTAATTTATCTATAATATTTACGTATTTAGAAATATATAAGTATGTTTACCAGTTGTCTAGTACCCATAACACAAGCTCTGCTTAGCTTGGGACTGGATAGCGTGGTGTGATAGTTGTGGAATATTATTATTATTATTATTATTATTTCATAGTGTAACTTTATTAATTCTTGAAGTTTCTTCAACGGAATTTAAATTTGTTACCTAACTTGCTATGAAATTTAACGCTAAACCCCAAAAATATCTCACAACTGTTTTTTTACTGTAGTACGATTTTAATAGCATTCGAACCTTCTGGAACACAACTTACTTTTACTAGACTTAATTTTACAATTTTTATTTTTTGGTATATTTTATGATGATCGCATGTACACCATCGGAAAATTCTAGAACAGTCACGTGAGCTCTTAAAAGTCGAGAACGTTTGACTGGAGTAAATCGGATCAATTTGATTAAACCGTTGGAATATTTACAATTTTAGAAGCAATTGAAAAATACTCTAGATGGTTTAAGGAAAACTTATAAGGAATATGACTCTTAATTGCTTAAAAACAATAAATATTACAAAAAATATGCTTTTTAGAAACTTGGTTGTTGATAGGATTGACTGGGAGAGAAGTCCAAAAGGCAATAACTCCGCCCTTTGTAACGCTTTTGTTGAAGGTGATAAAGCATATATAAATAAAATTAAATAGTTGATAGATAAAAATTGATACATACAAAATATGTTAGACCATACCTTCAACAGCAGCCAGCTCTTTCATGGCCCGATTAAGTGCCTCTTTTTTAGGCGCGACGGCTTTATTCACGTGGTAGTATTTGTACATGGCATGTACCCACATACATAACGACATGCAAGCCTTTGAAACCTGGTGGTGCAAGATTATTTATTTATTTAATTATTCTTTATATGCATTTCTTGTCACAGTAAATAAAAGTAGCAAAACTACTTAAAGTATACATTTTATTAGTAAATAAACCATATAAATATAACCTTGTATAGTTAGACACGCATATATATATATATATATATATATATATATATACGTGTGTATGTATGTGTGTGTGTGTGTGTGTGTGTGTTTTATTGTATAAGACTTTTATAGTTGTGATAGATTTCAGATGCAGTGGTATGTGCAACCAAGGGATTGCATAACTTAATTCCTCCCTCTCTCTTCTACCATCGACATCTTTCCATTCCATTACAATGTGGGTGTCTTCAAGACAAGACAAAAGTGAGTGACAAGACTTTTATGTCAGTGCGTTTCACCATCTTCGGCTATATCACCACTTTTTTTAAATAAAATAGGGGCAAAAAACGAGCACACGGTCCACCTGATTAAGAATCAAAACGCAGATGCATTGTCACCCCTGAGGACTTAGATGGAATGCCTCGTTTCCAGTAAAAAAGGGTCCCCGGATCTCTACACTCACCATACGAAACACAGCAGCATTAAGCTGCTATTTCACGCTGGTATTCTGTGAGAGCGTGGTTCTTCCCTGGTCGAGCCGACCTATTCGTGCTACAACCATAATATATCTGCAGCGCAGCTCTACCACGTATAGACATACTATCAAATGGGATTGTAGTTAAGCGCTGACTTAGTATAGTTTAAAAAAAACATAAGCACTTTCGTTTCTTTTCACTCACCCCACATCCATTCATTCGTTCATCATTCATTGCAGCTTATTAAAAGTCCGCCGCTGAAGGAGCTCCAGCTCATCTCATAAAGATTTATGTGTAGTTATTGCCCCGCTTGGCAGATGGGTTGACAACCGCAGATTTTTATTATTTTGAGCGGTTATCAGAATTATGCTGTTATCCATTTCCTGTTTCATTTTCCCTCCGTCACCTCTAACGGTACGTGTACAACAAAACCGATTTTGTCGGACGATTGCGAACAAAACTATCCGGACGAATAACTCGGACGTGTATGTGCTTACACTGCAACAGTGTACCACCTGTGCCGACATTGGACGTTGCCGGTATTCTTTCCTATGTCTATATTTTCAATATCCATAGTCGTTTATGTATACAACAACACTGACAGTAACAACAGAATAAACACAAAATGATTAATTTAAACTGTAAATACACTCAATTTGCACTGTAGACGCCGGCAGTCGGGCGAGAAATCCCAACAAGTTCGGATTCGATGGTTGATCGGCCGTTTTCGTGCGTTATAGGACGAAAACGGTCGTGTTTGTGTAAACGGTCTCTTTGTTTTACAAGTGTTTGATTCAATCGTCCGAGTTCGGTCGTCATCGCCCGAGCAAACTTCGGCCGATGACGGATTAGGTGTATGCGAAGCGTTAGGCGTACATTACGCGCTCATGCAGGCGTCAACCACTGCATTACACGGTAGGTTATTCGTCAATCACAACCGTGATTGTTGTAAAACTGACAGCCTGCACGAGCGTGTAATGTACACTATACGACACCCATGGAATTATCGTGGTAGTGGAATTCACCACTACACGGCACTGTTAGTGTTACTCTTTAATATTTTGATGGAAAAGTATACGTTATCAGCATCATGTATGTATTTGCAAAATATCTCCAACTCTTTTAAGGTCATTTTGAACTGCAAAATCGTAACCATAAAATTCCGATGAATCTATTCTATCACTTTGATTCCACCTTTGCAAATTCGAAGTTTGGTTAGTTGTTTGATTATTTTTATTAGTGTTTGTATTACTTCTGTTGATTAACTCAGATGACACACTGGCAGTTAGCTCATTATTATGAGATAATGCGCGTTCCTCAGTTGACTTAGTTGATTTAGGTTGATGTAGATTAGTTTTTATGTGAAATGTAGTCATCAAGTCATCGTAAGTCATACACATATAAAATTTTTGCTTCGTTGGTCTAGTGGACGTATTCGCGACTGCTGATCACGAGGTCCCGGATTCGAATCCAGGGTCGAGCCAAAATAGATAATGGGTTTTTCAGTCCTCCATTCTCCGGTCGTGTCAGTTAATGTCCCATCGCACTGTGAGAGTGAGGGAATAGAGAGTGCACCTGTGCTTGCGCAGACACTCCGACACTATAGTCCTGTCCTGCGGAGATGGCAAGTCTAAGTTGAGAATGGCCACCGTGACCGAAATTTATAATAGTAGCTTAATGCTGCTGTATTTCGTATGGTGAGTGTAGAGAACCGGAGACCCTTTTTACTGGAAATGAGGCATTCCATCTCAGTCCTCACGGGTGACAACGCATCTGCATTTTGATTTGTAATGGAAGATAGATGTAGATGTCTATGGGCCGCAGCAACCACTTACCATCAGGTGGACTGTGTGCTCGTTTGTCAGCCTATTCTATAAAAAAAAAATTAGTCCGGTAAAAATTATTATTTTTATTATTGATATTAAATTAATATAATGTAAGACATTACATATCACCTTCTTTATTTTCGCCGGTTCGTAGTTCGGGTTCTGAATAAAACGTTTGAGTTTTTTAATCATTTCCTCGGTGATCGTCTCTTTGTCAAACTTCAAGAGGGAATCTAGGAAGGCCGTAGGATCTGCTAACATTTGGGTGCCCGGCTTAAAGTAGTTCAGGACTTTTTCCCCAAACTTTGCTCCACGTTCCTTCGGAATATAAACATTTTTAAAGGACTTGTGAAAAGGAGGTGGATCTAAATTCTAAAATTAATTAAAAAATTTTAACCATTAAGCCTGTATTATTTTATTTCAATCGGTATTGTTTTATAAATTGGTGTTATATTGTGGCGTATAACATTAATACTAGTTTTCCTTATGATGTGATTTAATGTTATAATTAAGACAGATATATAAATATGAAGTAGGTAATGACCGTCCTCATGGCTGAGTGATTGTGAGTGCGACTGCTGATCACGTGGTCCTGGGTTTGAATCACGGGTCAGACCAAAATCAGTTTTTTTTGTCAAGAAAATCTCAGTAGCAATACAGCGTCAGAAAGTTTGCGATAATTTATCTCCGTGTCCCGGAAAATACGAAAAGATGATAGCACTGTGCCTGATCTATCTCCGGTGGTGACTTATTGCCGTCCCATCGGATTATGAGAAAGAATAAAGAGCACCTTTGCTTGCTTATATAATCGTGGTATATAATCCTGTTCTGCATAGATAGTTGGTTTCCGATGAAACAGGTCGCCGTGATCGATATTTGGTTCGGACGATATTATTATATTTACTACTATCATCATTATCATCATTACAGCCCTTCACATGTCCACTGCTGAACACAGGCTTCCCCAAGGAATGAAAGCACGGTCCTGAGCCACCTGCATCCACCGACTTCCTGCATGTCTTACCAAGTCGTCACTCCATCCGTTGGGGGTCGCCCTACACTACGCCTACCGGTACGAGGCTTCCACTCGAGAACCTTTTTCCCCATCGGTCGTCGGTTCTTCTTCGGAGGTATATGGCCGGCACATTGCCACTTCAGCTTACTAATCCGTTGGGCTATGTCAGTCACTCAAGTTCTTCTGCGGATATCCTCATTCCTAAGTTTATCATTTAATTACTACTATATACACATATAATTTAAAAAAAACTGCTACCGACTTTCAGTTGCTTAAAGTAACTTATCTCGTATTATACCAATCAATAATTATATATAGCATGACGTCATGGCGAGGAACGTTTAAGAATTACATAATATATTCTGCAAGTTGATAGTGCACAAACAGCAGTATTGAAAGTAATTCCTTTTAAACCCTGTAACTATTCCACTTCTCCGATTTACTGAAATACGGGAATCCTGTGAGTTGGACAATTGTATATCTTAAAATCAATATTACACAGCCTCGCTAAAACTACCTTCGATCACGATACGTAAAGATCTAATATTCTGGATTGCTAAAAAATTAACCTCTTAAGCGTTTATAGTCTAGATCACTCAAAGTTCGCATCACATTCGAATCAGCTATTCCAAAAATTATCCCGGATGGATAGACGGACAAAACATTTTAAGAATGGGTTATTCATGACTGACATGAAACCCTTGGAGCTCAATAAAAGATGGTTAGTTTACAATTACAGGCAAACACAATGTTTATGTATAAACAGATTCATGTATAAACATTTATTACTTACTTTAATTGGCTTAATGTCAAACACGACACAGAGTGATTCAATTACGAGAACTACACCAGCTGGAGGTTTCTTCAGCGATTTAACTTCCACGATGTCGTTCCTGTTTAGTTCCTGCAAAGCTTTCTCAGCTGCCCGCAGCGCTGGCATTGCTTCATCTAAAATAAATTATGAAGCTGTATATAATTACGATGTAGATAAACTTTGGATTTCAGTTTCGACTGTAAAACGAATGTATCGGCATGCGAAAAAAACGCTCTCACAGAATACCGTTAAATAGTAGCTTTATGCCGGTTTGTTTCGTATAGTGAGTGTCGAGAATCGGAGCACCTTTTTTACTGACAACGAGGCATTATATTGGAGTAACCTTTGAGAAAAAGAACGCATCTCCATTTTGATTTTTAATCGAGGAGGAGGGTCTTTCAAGGAAACTGTACTTGTACGTGATAAAACCACGCTGCAACCGTATATGGTTGTGTATGTATGGGAAGGACCACGGACTGTATGCTCGTTTGTCACCCTTATTATAAAAAAAAAAGAAATACCATCGGGTGAACTGTATACTCGCTTATCACCTTTGTATCCCAACGGAATTAATTATAGTTTGCCTCTGGTAGTTCTATTTATTTTTGCTTTGCTCTGTCATAATCTCACTGCAAGCTATAAGAGGTAAGTGTGAGATGTGCACACATCTGATTTTATCTGATTGCGATAAAAAGTTTAAAATGTATATTTCGAATCGTCATACAGTCATCGAACGATATGTAGAAATTACAATGCTCTTAACATTTAATTATCACACGTCTACTGCTTAACATAGGTATCCTCTATAAATCACAAGTACGGTATGACTCAACATCTGCCTGCACTCAAGCAATCAGGTTTCCGTGTAATCAAGATTTTCAACCTTTCTCTAACGGTTTTTGGTCTTCGAACCGAATTCCATTTTAATTGTTAATCAGTTGGGTTTTGTCATTCAATCTTGTTCTGTTGATTTCATCCGGCAAATTTTCATGTTTTTATAAATTGCTTATACTTTTAAAATATTCTTAAAATACATATCTAACAAAATACTGGTAACCACAAGTAACTATATGAACGAATGTTGAGGGATATCTTTTGTTATCAAAAGCTTTTTGTAATTCCATACAGACCCTTCCATTTTTTTAAAATATTACCAAAAAAAATTAAAGGCGTATTTAGTATCTAAAATTGAACAAGTTATTATATATCGGAAAAATAAATAAGAAGTTGTTCCTTAAATTCGAAATATTTTACATCTAAATTTTCAGCAAGTACAGGTAACAGGTGAATTCTACGAGTACTGAGACATGAAATTGTAATTTACCATGCAATTAATATCTTAAAATATATAATTCAACTAGAGTCGATGATTATTATAAAGATATTAATAGTTACTTTGCAACCATCCGCTCAATAAAATAAAATGATGTGTCCTACCTAGTTTGAAGAGCACCTCCCGCCCTCCTTCAATTGCGTGCGCTAATCCCAACACCACTAATCCCAGTACCACTACTCCCAACACCACTATTCTAGGAAAGACACACTATCGACGATAATACGACACGTGTTTCGCCTCTACACGAGGCATCTTCAGGTTATGTAGACTCTACGGTGGCTGGCCGGCGGTCATGGCCATCGGCTCGGGATTAGTGCACGCAATTGAGGGAGGGCGGGAGGTGCTCTTCAAACTAGGTAGGACACATCATTTTATTTTATTGAACAGTTGGTTGCAAAATAACTATTAATATCTTTATTATAACGGATTTCCGTAACGTAACGCCCGATTCTATTAATTATCAATGATTATTTACCTCCTTTTTTAATTTTTTAAAAAATAATGGCATATTGAGTATACAACTTAAATGAAACATATTTATAAAATTTATATTTTTAAAAAGATTTTCAAACATTTTCCTTATATTGATTAAAACTACGTTTACGGATTTTATCCCCCGTGACCATGGGTGTTGGAAAGCACCCGAAACGTCGGGAATTAAAAATAAAAATAATTAAAATTAAACGCGATAAAATACGCAAAAGTAGTTTTAATCAATGTGTAGTGTTCACGTAAATATAAGAAAGCATTATATTTTCTTTGAGTGTCAAGGGTGACAAACTATCACACGGTTCCGCTGATGGTCAATGGATGCTGTGGCCCATAGACACAATTTAGTTTAAATTTTTGTCAAATTTTGTCAAAATTGTCAAAAAAATGTAAAATAGAGAAAAGACTAATTTAACAAAAATAAAATTTATCTATTCCGTACCTAAATCCTTTTGAGCGTCTTCAGCCATCGCAGATGTTTCAACTGCCATTTTTTCTGCTACTGCTTGCTCTTTTTCTACTTTAATTCTTGCTTCCTCCGCAATGGCCTATATTATAAAATTGAGTATATAAAAAAAATTTTTTAGTAGGGTACATGTAAAGTGGGAAGTGATTTTTTTTTAATTTCAACCCTAACGTGTGATATATTGTTGGAAAGGTATTCAAAAATAAATAGGGGTTTATTAAAATCATTTTTTGATAATGTCAATAATTTTGGAAATAATCGCTCTAAAAGTAAAAAACATTGTGTCCCCCACCCTCTAACTTTTGAACCATAGGTTTAGAAAATATGAAAAACTTACTTACTTACTTACTTATCGTCACGCACAATCCCTAACGGGGTAGCCAGAGAGAACAGATCGCCAAGCGTCACGATCCTTACATACCTCTTTCGCTTCTTTCAGGTTCATTAACTTCTTCATACATGCACGTCTAGGTATCCGAGTACTCTTGACCCTCCCCTCTTCGAGCAATTTGCTCACATGGTCTTCGAAAGTTAGTCTCGGTCTACCTCGACACCTTTTAATATTTACTTTCGCTCTATATATTTTCTTCACCATTCGGTCTTCACTCATTCGTTCAACGTGTCCAAACCATTGGAGTATATATAAATATGAAAAAAATCTGAAAAATAGAACTTTATAAGGACTTTCTAGGAAAATTATTTTGAACTTGGATGGAAACAACAGTACCCACTACCGGGAGCAGTTACAGGAGCACGGAGCGCTGCTGGAGCGCGAACATAATGGATACCCACCTTTAAACTCAAGTGAGAACACTTATGAGTTTAAAGGTGGCAGACGGGAAACTACGGAACCCTACACTGAGCGTGGCCCGACACGCTCTTGGCCGGCCGGTTTTTAATAATAAACTAATGGCAGTTGTACACTGCGACAAATCTTTTGTCGGATTTTACATTCGAAGACCCGTTTACAACCGTTTAGGGAGTTCCGTCACATACACACAGACAAAAGCATTATTATATAAATAAATATAATTATCTGTTAGTACTGTGTTGTATGATTGATAAGCATTAACATGCAAATTAACATCTATTTCGTAATTTTTTTTGTATATAATCTATAAATAACCATCGATATTTTTAACTATTTTAAATCTTTCCTATAATCGTATTGCGAACACAAGTCATATTTGATCAAAATATTACGGAAAGAATCTAACCGTATCAGTCGCGATCTGCTCGATGACTTTCACGGTCTCCTCAGCTGCACTCTCCATCATCGGCTTCAGTTCAGCGAGCTCTATCTGCAGCTGCTTAACTTCAACTTCAGTTTGGTTCAACTTGTCCAATCCTGTTTAGGACAGAGCATTTATCAGCAGCCAGTCCCGTGTAGTGGCGGGTAAGGATAACCACTACCCCATATCTCACCGTGGGTGTCGTAAGATGCGACAGAAGGAAACTGAGGCAGAATATGGGCAGCAGCTTCTTTCTGATAACTCAGAAAGCAATAAAAACTGCGATTGCCAGCCCGCTCGCCAAGCGTGACAACTATGACAATGTGAGAATGAGAGTCGACACAAATAAACGGCTCTCAGTACCCGGCGGGCAAGCTATTGTGCTAAGAATCTCCGGTGGACGTTCGGCTGCCACCAAAGACGACTCGATCTGGCAACATATAACGCACGCACCCTGAGGAGTAACGAGAAGATCCTGAATCTAGAAGAAGAGATGGACAAGTGGCGCTGGAATATTATAGGTTACCTGAGGAGAGAAAGTTAGGAGTGTGTCAACGAGGGTTGCGTACCTTATACTCAGATTCACCGAACGGTATTCGCTGAAGGTTTTACAGGTTTGCGCACTAATCTCAGTACATCCCTAAGAGAGGGTGGATGAAATATATAAGGATATCTCTAGAGCATTGCATTCCTCCAAAACCTACTATACGGTGTTAATGGGAGACTTCAACGCAAAACTAGACACATTAGAGAAAGGTGAGCTGAAAGTAGAGAAATTCGAAATAAGGCAACGAACCCAAGGCACCAACAGCTGGCCGACTTTGTGAAGAAAAAGGGACTCTTTATGATGAATCCTTTCTTCCAAAAGCGGCCCCACAGAAAGTGGACCTGCTCGAGCCTCGATAGTTTGACAAAAATTGAGATTAACTTCATTATAACGACCAGACGGCAACTGTTCAGTGATGTCTCAGTAATCGCAAGGGTGAATACTGACAGCAATCACCGAATGGTAAGAGGCATATTGAACCCAAACGTGACGTTGGAGGTCACGTCTAATGAAGTAAATGCTCCGTCCCCCTCATGCTCTAATCCAAAGCCCCGAAAACTTTCAGCTCGAACTATAAAATCGTTTTCAGTGCCTATAAGACTGCAATGAAGTGGACGATATAAATGACAAGCTTGTGAAAATTGTCCATGTGGTTGAATCAAGTTCTCCGCTTACAATCGGTATCTCTTGGCGACGACGATGGTTAGACGGGAGATGAAGCTGCAGTCTTCAGCAGATTTGCGAGCATACGGGCAACTGAACAGACAGAAATGCACACGGTGGGACTTACGCAACTTCAATATAGCTCGCATTGTGGAAGCGATCGAGCAGAACCAGGGCTCCAAGGTCTTTGCCAGATATCTGTCTGTCAGAAAGAGTCAACTGTCGTAGCTGAAAACCGAATGTGGCAGCATCGCTTCCGGAACACCTGAGATTTTGAGTGAGATTGAGAGGTTCTATGGGCAGCTGTACACGTCATCGTTGTAGCCACAAGAAAGTATGAGTAACGATTCAAGAGCAAGTCGTATCCGACACAATTCTGATGATATCCCGCACGTCAGTCTGAAGGAAATGGGAATGGCTCTCCAGCACCTTAAAAATGTCAAGTCTCGTCGTCGAGGGTGGAATTACAGCGACGATTCTGAAATAAGCTAGAAAACCGATAGTTAAAGTCCTTTAAAAGGTCATTAATTCCGTCCTCCATGTTGGCACTACTACGGAAGCGAGGAGCAGAAGTGCGGTGGTCTTATTCTCCAAGAAAGTGTCATCTTTCTGTCGCTGTCTTGAAGAACTACAAACCGAGCGTCGGATATCGAAATGTTGAAGTATTTGTAGAGTAGGATCTGAGTAAAGAATCAGAGTACAAAACCAATCCAACTGCAGAGAGGTGTAAGACAGCGTGACGTAATATGTACGAAAATCTTCACCACTGTATTGGAAGACGTTTTTAAGCTACTTGACTGGAAAGAATACGGTAGTAACGTTAATGGCGAGTACATCACCCACCTTCGATTTTCTGACGGTATAGCCCAATGGCAGGATTGCTGAAGGACGTAAACACTATGCTCAATGACCTCAATAGTGTCTCCCAACGAACAAAAGTCATATGAATGTCCATGTCACATCTATGCCGATAGTTGTTGGGAGCACTAAGCTCGAAGTTGTTGCCAAGTATGTTTACATGGAGCAAATAGTCTGTCTAGGTAAGTCCAACTTCGACCGAGAGGTCAATCAACGGATTCAACTCAGCTGAGCAGCGTACGGGAGATTACGACACATCTTCTCGTCAGGCGTACCTCAAAACCTAAAAACTAGATTGTACAACAAGGGCGTGTTTCCATTGATGACCTTTGAAGCTGAGATGTGGTCCTTCAATGCTGGCCGTATGAGGAAGCTCAAATTTGCTCAACGAGCTATAGAGAGGGCTATGCTCGGGATTTCTCTGCGTGATAAACTTAGCTATATGATAACTTAACTTTACTTATCCACAGTAGAACCGGAGTGATCGACGTAGCCCCACGAATTAATAAACTGAAGTGGCAATGGGCCGGCCATATAGCTCGAAGAATGGACAACCGATGAAAAAATAGTTCTCACGTGGCAACCTCGTACCTGCAGGCGAAGTGTAGGGCATCCCTCCACTGGAAGGAGTGACGACATGATAAGACATGCAGAAAGTTTATGGATACAGGTGGCTCAGGGCCGTGCTTTGTGGCATTCCTTGGGGTAGGCCTATGTTCAGTAGTGGACCGGTGAAGAGCTGTAATGATGATGACATATATTTAAATTTATAAATAATTTCAAACATATTTAAATACACTTCTATAAACACATCCCTACACACACACATCTATAAATTATTACCTTTAAATCATACGTAATTCAAAGAAACGGAAAGATGGAAACAAATCAGGAGATGAGGAGTAACGTCTTCTTAATAAAGGCTAAAAATAAAAACTGCGGTTGCCAAGCGTGGCAGCAATGGCAAAAACCCCCGGATACGGCAATTTACAGGTAAGGCGACGGTAACGGGCAAGCCCGTCAGTAAACTAACATAGACAAAAAAAATTAAAAATATGAGATTTTTTATAAGTACATTATTGGTAGACTATCATTAACTAACTAACTCTTCAATATCTTACATCATACCAGTTTTAAGCGCATTAGATTCCTTCAATATGGCGGCCTGCTTCTTCCTGAACATCTCCTCGTACGCAGAAAGCATCTCCATGTAAGACATGGGAGTGACGTAGTTTAACCGATTCAGCTGCGCTAAGAACTTGGTACTCGCGGCCGCAACGCTTTCATGCGCAAAACAGCACACGGACTATAAGAGAAAGATATAAAAAGGTGAGAAGAAGTACATTAACATGTATGATAGAAACGACTGTATGAAATAGTAAGGTATGCACTGTACTCTAACTCAGACAGTCGTGTATTCGAATCCACAATGACTACTGTGGTGAACCATACATACATACGTAAACACTCACGCTTGTCACGCAAGAGAGAGGCAGAGACTACGGACTTCCATTTGGCACGATCCTGACCCACCTCTCTCGCCTCCTTTACATCCATGTATTTACATATACATGCTCGTCGGTTAAGGGTAGGTACTCTTAATCTAGCCCATCTTCAATATATTGTAAACTTCGTCGATAAGCTTTCGTCTAGGGCGTCCTTTCCCGACTCTGTCGTTCATTTCTGCAAATCATTTGCATGCATTTTTTTACGTGGTACATCCATGCTGCAGCTACAGTAGTAGTATATATTAGTATTAGTATAGTAGCATATAGTTGTAGCAAGAATGGGTTAGTTCGGCCGGGGAAGGACCATGCTCTCACATAATACCAATGTAAAATAGCAACTTAACGCTGTTGTGTTTCGTATGGCGAGTATTCACTACACACCGGGGACCCTTTTTACTGTAAAAAGGCATTCATCTTAGTCCTCACGGGTGACAACGCATCTGCGTTTTTGTTCGTGATCTAGGATTGATGTAGGTGTCCATAGGCCACAGCAACCACTTACCATCAATGATTTCAAAAGGAAGGATAGGCCCATCTAAATATCTTACTCATAAATTTTTCATACAAGAAAAAGTAACGCATCTGTCATAATACAAACGTCATATCAAAACACGACGTAACCAGGGTTGAATTTCGTAGTATAATTATCCTATTTGTACCATTATTTCATAAATAAAAGGGTTTTTCTTTAGGTAAAAAATACCGTAATTTTACCTAAAGGTCGACATGTATTATTATTGAGTTCTTTTACATTTTAATATTAACCCCACGATATCGAGATTTTTGTATTGTATGTGTGTACCGCGTTTTTTTTTAATAAAATTAGAATTAGCTCCCTTTCTGGTCAATCGATGCTCGAACAATGCATTTATGTTGAATCCTTGATACAACTTTAATGGGGCTACCACGATAAAAACTCTACGCTCCAGAATCAATCGGTTTGAACAGAATTTCAAAATATTTTATGAATCAGATTTTCAGATTTAATTAAGCAGATATGGTTTCTATTGTACTCTTTTCGTTTTACCCTTATTGAATATAAAATATATTAGGTACCAATATTCAAAATTTAACTTACATTAAGTTTATTATATATAAGTAACTAATATTATATATAAGTTTATTAGTATAGATAAACTAGAGTCGTGTCGCCAAAATCCCCGTACATGGGAAAAAAAAACATGAAACGTCAAACGTGAAACAATTTTTTTAAATAGTATAATTTAAATTTCCATGTACAATATTTTTGAGGGTCTGAATCCAACCCTGGCCTAATCTTGGTAACGTAACTAAACTAACTGTAAAAAAAAGCTTTAAAATGCGTTTATATAATAATTTAATTGTAACAAAATTAATATAAGGTTATTTACCGATGACATGATATCCTATGTTTTTATGCTAGTAATAAGTCAATGCTTACCATCAGGTGAACTGTGTGCTCGTTTGTCACCCTTATCCTATAAGAAACCACTCTTTTGGTGAACCAATCTTAATACAAATGTTTCAAGCTTAATTAGAGTAGTTGACGGGGACATTAGTAAAGATGACTACTACTTCTACTTTTATTTATTTATTTATTTATTTTATTCTTTATTGCACCAAAGATTTTGTACAAAAGGCGAGCTTAATGCTATATGGCATTCTCTACCAGCTAACCTTGGGTAGAACAGAGAGTGAGTTATGGGCAGTAAAGTTGTCATGATCTCATTCAATTCAAAATGTACATGCTACACATACATAAAATGTATATATATATATATATATATATATATATATACATATATATATATATATATATATATATATATATATATATATATATATATATATATATATATCTCCATAAATTTATATACAAATAACTATAAACATATAAAGTAAGTGGACTCAAATTTGTTGGTTACGGATATATTCGTATAGTTTTCTTTTAAACACGTTTTTAGTAGGTATTATGCGCAGGTCAACAGGCAATTTGTTCCAGAGGGAGATGGAAGTTAATGTGAAAGAATTTGACATAAACCCAGAATGGTGGAGAGGGGTAGACAGTAATAAATTGTGTGAAGAACGGAGATTGAGAGAATGAGTGTTAGTACGGAATTGGAATCTTTCTTTTAGGTAAAGGGGTGAGGAAGAATCATTAAGAACTGAAAACAGAGAGGACAGCATTCGAAAATCTCTGCGCTGGCGTATAGTCAACCACTTTATTTGGGAGTGAAATTCTGATACGTGATCGTATTTGCGCAGACCAAAGATGAATCGTATGCAGTTGTTAAGTAACCTGTCCAACCTGCTTAGCAGCTCCTGAGAGATATTAGAAAGACAAACATCGGCATAGTCAAATAATGGAAGAATTAGAGATTGGATGAGTAGAAGCTTAGTTGAAGGAGGCAGAAAGAACTTAAAACGATAGATAGAACGAAGTATGCCTGTGACTTTACGACAAATCTCGGACACCTGTAACCTCCAACTAAGGGTCGGGTCAATAATTAAACCCAGATCCTTGACACTAGTGCGGAAAGGAATTACACAGTTTTCGTAGCAAATGGATGGTAGATCAGGTATGTTAAGTTGTGACACCGATCGACGACTACCAATGATAATACCCTGGCATTTACTGGGATTTACTGTTATACCAAATCGCTGTCCTGATTAATAGCTGCAATAGCGGTAGCAATTTCAACCGAGGACGCTTGTGAGTATAACTGAAGATCGTCAGCATAGAGGTGGTAAGAACATTGAAGGTGGGTAGTTAGAAGATTGATAAACAACGAAAACAAGAGAGGAGAGAGAATGCCGCCTTGCGGTACCCCTAGATATAGATCGCACCAGTCGGAAAAATCCTGACCAGCCCGAACAGCCTGCTGGCGACCGCGAAGATAAGAGGAAAACCAGTTCAGTACTGACGGGAAGAAGTTTAGGCGTGAAAGTAATCCAAGGAGTAAGTCGTGATCGACACAGTTAAATGCGTTTGAAAAGTCAATAAGGACCAGAACAGTCAAACATGACCTCTCCATGCCCTCTCTAAAATCTTCTGTAACTTGAGGTAACGCTGTGGTGGTACTATGTCCCGGGCGGAAGCCAGATTGATATGTACTAAGGTAGTTGCATTTCGAAATGAAAGAGGTGACTTGTTTGTGTACCAATGATTCAAGGGCTTTGGAAAGAAACGGCAGTATAGAAATAGGTCTAAAATGGGAGGGTAGGGATGGATTGGGTACCTTCGCAAGAGGCAAGATAAGATATATAGATAGATATAAGAGGCTTTAATTTATACGACATGACCAAAAGATCATGTCGAGAAAACGCGGGAACAGCCAGTTGATCATGATATAAAACATGATCCGCTGAACTAGTGCAAATGATGTCTAACCATGAATCTTCGGTGTCCACGTTGTGGTAAGTTGGACCAGATGGTAGAATATAGAGATCTGCCGAGTCTATGATGGCTTTAAGTTTGCGACTCTGAGGAGAATCCTTTAGCAAGTTGGTATTGAAATCACCCATTATTATAATATGTTTGTTATCAGTGCTGATCGAGTCGATTACCGATTCAATATGGGAAAAATAATCAGTTGAAGTAGGGCAGTAAACAACTCTGAGCACGACCCTCAAACCCTTAATTTTTACTTCTAGAAATAAGTACTCAGCAGATCCTCTATATTCTGATGGTGATATTGCAATGACATCATATGCATATTCCGATCGCAAGTAAATAGCTACGCCACCTCCACCTTTGCCAGTGCGATCAGAACGTATAAGTACAAATCCAGGAAGACTGTACAACGTGGAGGATAGGGAGGGTTTTAGCCAGGACTCTGAGATAAGTAGAGCATGGATGTATGGTGAGAAAAATGTGTCAAGTAGATCTGAGTAATGGGCAGGGATTCTTTGCGCATTTATATGGCATACATTTAAACAATTTGTAGAGGCAAATTTCGTGTGCAAATAATTACCCACGTTATCGATAAAAGAATCATCTGCGGGTGAGGTAATGTTAAAAGAAGAACATGCAGAATAAAATGAGTCTTCATCCGATGACATTTAATCTATTATTATTAATAATAGTAAAAAATAAATATATAGGGTATATGTAATAATAAATAATGTTGTATAATATATATGTATACCTATGTATGTAATAAATTTTACATATACTAAATACTATATTTATGAATATAAATATTAAAATAATGAAACTATTATGAAATATAAAAAGTTAATTAATCACTATTTGTTTTACCTGCTGGTCTGCCCTAAAAATTATTAATCAAGTTTACATATAAAAAGAAGATTAGCACAAATGTTTTAAACAGTCCAATGAAACAGCAATGATGTCTTACTCATATTTCACTTGGTCAAATTAAAATATAATTAATGTTGTGCTCATCTTCTATACAACAAAGGACAATAGAAAGTGTTGGCGACGCGCCTATAAGAATATTGCAGTTTATTAAGTCAACCGATGACGAATAACTTTTCAAAGACTCATTGTCCAATAGAAATGTTCTGATAAGAAAATGCTTAGTTAAATCTTAAAGAAATGTCGAATTAATGGTATGAAGGTCTTGGGTTCGACTCCCAGGCCGGACTAGTTTACTGTTTTCTAAGTAATATCTTTCAATAAATTCATATAGGGAATTTTATGATATAAATTATGTTACCGGATTTGTTCCCCGGTTGAAATCGTCTTTCCAACGATGTAAATTCAAAGGAATATTAAAGTGAAGTTAGAGATCGGATTTGTTCCCCGGTCGAGATGATCACTCTGTGCATAAACAGAATTAACGGAAATTAATTGCATAAGTATTGTCTTGTATAAGTTTGATATGTTTGTACGAAAACAAATGCCTATTTGTTATGATTGATTAATGAAAACATTCACTTGTATTGTTATCTGATAAGAAACATGATAACTGATAAGAATCCTATCAGAGATAGTTTCCTACAGTTTGAAAATTATGTAGAAGCACTTATTTATCTAATATTGTTAAAATTAGTGTATTTCAGACTTTCATTTTTTCTGATAGCCGAGAGCCGTGCAAAGTTAGTTGTTCAAATAGTGTGAGTTCACGGAAGCACGCTGGCCACGCCCTTAGGAGGCCGAATATGTAAAAATTTAAAATGTTTGTAATTTCAGCAATTTATGTAAAAATGACTTGTAAAACATTTCAGGTTGATTGTACGTGCTAAAAAGGTGAATTCTGTGTTATTTTTATGTGAAAATTCCTGTGTATAAGTGAAATAATGATAGTTTTGTATAAGAAATTTAAAAGTGTTTTAAATAGTGAAATAAATAGAGAAAATGTAAATTAAACTATTGAATTAGTTAACATATGTATAAATTTAAGTGGGAAACATTGTTTTAACTTTCTGTGTTAAATATTTAAGAAGTTTGGACTTTGAATTTGTGATTAAAATAGGCATATTTTGTTTTATAAATTAAAGGATTTTTGTGATACGAAAAAATTATGTATATCATGGTGTAGATATTGTTTTGTGCTATTTAAATAGATAACTTGTATTTGTGTATGACTTATGTGAATAAAGAAATTAAGTGAAACGTGAGAGAGTAATAGTACAAATTCATGTAATTAAGTTGCGCAGGCACGCGAATGGCGCGGCTCACTTTCGCGTATAGCTCTGGGGGTAGCTTAGTGAACGGGTTTTATTGCAATTCGTTCGGGGGAAATAGTTCGGGGAATTAGTTCGGAAAAATAAGAAAATCCTTCGGGAAAAGTGAAGAACCAGCAGTCAATAAGAAGAAAAAGTGTAGGGAAGTGATAGGGAAAAGTGATTACTCTCTCACGGAACGGTTTGAAGATAATTGCTGTTTTATTCCCAAGTAATTCATCCCTAAAGTTATACAGTCCACATCAAAGAATTAAGGCGTCGGGACCGGGACGACTTCGGAAGACCCGTAATCCCCGTCTGAACCTACTTGCTGAAAAAGAAAGAGGTTATCGCCCTAGTGTGTTACTCCGTTGCGGAGATCACATACGTTGTTCCCGAACCTAACGTAGGCGTTATAGGAGGCCGGATCGAGAGAAGCCTCGATTCCTCCCTTCTGTTTCTTAATCGAACGTCGATTCCAGTTTGAAGTGATCCTTCCGAACCTGTTTCCTTTTCAATTGGTCCTTGCGAGCCGAATTCTTTTTCAATTGGACCTTCGGAGCCGGATTAAAAAGACCACCCGAACCCCGCCAGCTGGATCAAGGAACCAGCTGTGGACTGCTGGTTGTGGAAAAAGAAGACCTTCGGAGCCGAGTGAAGACCAGCAACCGAAGGAAGCCGGAGGTTTGAGCTGAAGCAATAGGACCAAAGGCCAGAAGACCAGGACGTCAGCGCTGAAGGACTGGACCTGGGACTACCGGAAGAAAGAAAACCGGGATTGCGGCCTGGGGCGTGTGCTCGCATGGGGCACGTATCGCAGCCGGGCGCAGGTGTCTTGTGAAGGCACTCATCGTGGCCAAGCAGGGCTTGGCATTTTTCCTGTCGGGCAAGCGTGCTCGGCATTTCCTGTCGAACGACCGTGTCCGGCATTTTCCTGTCGGGTCATCAGGGTGCAGGAAGAAGCATCCACCGCTGCTGCTGCCAGGCGAGGGTGCGCGTGGGCACCTGACTGCATCGCGGCCGGAGGAGGGCGCTCGGACGAGGCGTCACCGGCAACTGGGCGGCGAGCACAGCATACATCCCGACCACCTAACGGTGCCAAACGGTCGGGCTCTGGCACAACACCTTCGGGTGGAGCAGTTCTCTCGAGCGAGACTGCGCTTGCACTACCGCTCGACTGTTTCGTCATATTCCTTGGCGGGACAGTTCCTAAACCTTTCCTCCATTCCATTCCTGCACGACTCCATCCATGGACGGCTCACCTCGGTAGGCCCCGTCCAGGATTGATAGGGCTGATAGGGCTGTTAGGGTGGTAGTAGGGTTGTAGGGTTGGGAGATAAGGGGGGGGAGGGGTAGTGGTGTTAGGTTGGGGTGTAGAAGGGTTGTAGGTAACGGGTTGTAGGGACTGTAGGGTCAGTTAGGGACCGTAGGCCAACAATCACCTTCCTGCAAGATGAAGAAGGCACAAGACCAGACAGGGAGAAGCGAACAGAGCAGGACAAGGACAGGGCTCTCAAGAAAAGCTAAAGAAGCGGAACCATCTGGAGCGACCACAGCTACTGCGTCAAATGGAGCAACTCCTTCAAGTGGAGCCACCACCGACACGTCCACATGCACGTGGGACTCAGGGACGTCCGTGGCAACGACAAGCAACAGGACGGACACCAGTGGTACGCAGGCCAGCACCGCACAACAATCCGTTATTTCCAGGAGTGAAACGGTGGTTGAAAAAGTAGGTCAAAGGACCGAAGAAGCGGCATCGTTAAGGACAGTAATCGGGCACACTAGTGATAAAGGGTCACAGAGAGGTAGGAGTAGGTCATCGCGATCGGCGAGGCTGAAAGCCGAATTAGAGGCGTGGATTAAATTCGAACGCTCAGAGCTCGAACGAGCACAGGCAGCTGCTGCCTTAGCCAAGTCTCAATTGGAGTTGACACGACTCAACCGAGAAGAGGAGATCGACTCGAGTGAGGATGATGAAGAGCGGAATACTCAGGTGGAACCTTTCGTAAGGAGTTGGGCTCAGCAGACCATAATGAGCGCGCCGGTTAGTGTAGCACAACCCGATATTACTGATAAGGAAGCGTGTAAAGGATCACGCCGCAAAGGGGCGGAGATCAAGCGCAACCAAGGAAATGCACAGAAAACACACGCGAGTGAGGTGTCAGAATTGACCGAAGCGATTGTGAGTGCAATAAAAATAGCTGGCAAAGATAAGTCTTCCCAGCTTCATTTCCTCCAGGAATTACCGGTGTTCGATGGAGACCCGGGTGAATGGATAATTTTCAAAACGGTGTTTGAAGACAAAAGAAGCCAATTTTCAGGGGTGCAAAATGTTGCACGCCTTAGGAGGGCATTAAAGGGCACCGCTAAAGAGGCGGTAAAGTCGCTGTTATTTACTTTGTGTGAACCGGAAGAAATAATGAACGCTCTCGAAAAAAGATTCGGTAGGGTTGAGATGCTCATTCTAGCCGAAATCGAGAATGTAAAGCGTATGCCAAGATTGGCAGAAGATTGCCGGAATATAAGATCTTTTGCAAGTCGTATTACGAACGTGGTTGCCACGATACAAGCGTTGAATCAACCACAGTATTTGTACTCACCGGAGTTAGTGAGCCGCATAGTGGAGAAACTCGGAACTATGATTAAATTTAAATGGTTTGAATATCGAGCTCAGTATCCTTTGGAGCCAGAGTTACAGAAGATGGCCAAGTTTTTAAATTTATTGAGTGAACAATTTGGAACGTCCTTAAGCAATGAAAATGCGCCTGAAAAAAGGAAGCGTCCTGAATTCAGGAAGCAAACTGTACACACTGCAAAGGGAGGTGTACGCAGCTGTGCCGTAATGTTGTGCTGTGAAGTAATTCGAGCGAGCGTCTAGAACGCCGAAATAATAAAGGGCACAACCGACAAGTGGTTATGACAACCCAGGACAAGCCTGTAAGTCGGGTAACACATAAGTGTGTTATATGCAACAAGGAGCACTCTATAGTGAGTTGTTACAAGTTTAAGGACATGAATATTCGCGAGAAATGGGAAGCAGTCAAAAAAGCGAAAGTATGTTTCCAATGTTTGTCACCTAACCATAGGAGGTTAGAGTGCAAAGCGAAAAAATGTGGTGTAGAGGGATGTAGAATGTCACATCATCGAATGCTACACCGATACCCCAATGAAAAAACCTCGCCACAAGGGGATGAGGGGGGTAAAGATGCTCAGATTACAACTGTTAGTACAGTGAATGCACTGGCATGTGCATACTTAAAGATTATACCGGTCGAGTTGTATGGACCTAGAGGAAAGGTCAAAACAGCTCTTCTGGATGAGGGATCGACCATGACACTCATAGAGGAGTGTATGGCTCAGAAATTAGCGCCTCGCGGACGTAAAGAGGGATTACGTATCGAAGCCGTGGGAGGTAAGCGAATTAACGACGACAGTTCGTATCGCTTAAACGTTAAGATAAAAGGCATTTACTCGAGCGACTTAGAAGAGATAAGTGTACAAACAATTAAGTCACTTAACCTTTCTCCTCAGTCGGTAAGCCGAGAATTATTGCAACGGTGTTCTCATTTGACACCGATTAAGGATGAGTTGATGTATGAGAGGTCCAAACCTACCATATTAATTGGTCAGGACAATTGGCATCTCATAGTTACTCGTGAATTAATTTCAGGAGGTAAGAGCCTACCTGTAGCATCGCTCACCAAACTTGGATGGGATTTACATGGTCACATATCGGGTGGTATTAAACCAATCAAGATCGTTAACCACATTTCCACCAAGAAGGAGGAAGATATGGATAAATTGATCAAGGATTATTTTAGTTTGGAATCTCTGGGAGTGTCGGCTAGAAAGCCCGCGAACGACCCAGAAGAACGAGTTTTAAGTATTTTGAACAAAACTGTACGTCGTATACCTAATAATAGGTACGAGACTGCTTTGTTATGGCGCACAGACAATGAGTGCATGCCGTCGAATAGAGCGCAGGTTGAAAGTCGCCTGTTAAAATCGCCAAAGGGCGTAAATGCGTTAAGAAAGCAAGAACCGTTAAGTCTACCCGACTACGGACGACTTAGCAGCTTTAAGAAATTCCTTGGAGCAACTACACGCACCTTACAAGCGGTAGAAAATTTCAAGAGTTTAAGAAAGTCGGTTAAAGCACCCGACGACGCAGCCGAAAAGTCGGTTATGTGTTCCAACAAAGTTTTAGCAAAGTCGGTTAAAGGACCCGATGGCGCGTTGGACATAGCGCTCTTGAAAAAAGCGGAATTATTAATTTGGAAGTTCGTTCAAGACGAGTGTTTTTATTCGGAAATAAAATGCTTGAAAGCAGGCAAAAGTGTTGAAAGAAGTTCACGCTTAAGTAAATTATCTATGGAAATAGGAGAAGATAACTTACTCCGTTTAAATGGGCGTTTACCTTTCAAGTCTAATTTGACCGAGGAAAGTAGAAAACCTGTCATATTGGACGGTAAACACGAAATCGTTAAAATGATGATTAGAGAAGTTCATCTTCATTTTGGACATGCCAATCACCAGACGGTGATGAATGAGGTGAACCAGAAATTTTATGTCTTGAACTTACGTAATGTAGTACGAAGTATGTCACATCATTGTCAGTGGTGCAGGACATACAGATCAGAACCGCAGAACGTGCCACAAGGAAATATTCCTCTGGAGAGAATAGCTCATCATGAACCACCTTTTACATGCTCAGCTGTGGATTATTTCGGTCCTATGAGTGTGACTATAGGAAGGCGACACGAAAAACGTTGGGGTGTTTTATTCACGTGTCTGACTACCAGAGCAGTACATCTGGAATTAGCAGCCTCGTTGACACCAGCGTCAATGATAATGGCGTTGAGGCGATTTATCGCCAGAAGAGGAAAACCAGCCGTTATATACAGCGATAACGGGACAAATTTCAAAGCTGCGAATAAAGAATTATTGAAAGCATGCGAAGAATGCCATGAGGGCATGAAAAATGAGTCATTTAAGAAATATATTAAATGGAAATTTATACCTCCGGGAGCACCGCACATGGGTGGCGCCTGGGAGAGGTTAGTAAGATCGATTAAAATTGCGTTGACCGCTACGCTCAGAGAAAGGAGCCCACGAGAGGAAATTCTACATACGTTGCTCTTAGAAGCAGAGCACACAGTAAATTCCAGGCCTCTGGTAACATTCAGTATGGATAGTCGTGAAGAGGGTTTGACACCCAATCATTTTCTTCTGGGACGCTCATGTGGTGATCGACCACCTGGATTATATCTAGAGCAGCATCTGACGGGTCAACTCAATTGGAAAGCTGCACAGAGGTTAGCCGACCATTTTTGGACAAGGTGGCTGAAGGAATACATGCCTAGCTTAATACCGCGAACAGGTAATAACGGAAAGTTCATGGAACCTAAGAAAGGCGATATTGTTTTGATAATAGATCATTCGTTGCCACGAAATACGTGGCCGAAAGGCAAAATTAGTAGAACGTTACCGGGACCAGACGGTCACACCAGAGTGGATGACGTCGTTACTAGCACAGGTATCTTGAGGAGACCTACATCCAGAATAATAGTCCTGGTACCCGCGACGCCTCCCAAATGATGGTGCTAACGCACGGGGGGGAGATTGTTGGCGACGCGCCTATAAGAATATTTCAGTTTATTAAGTCAACCGATGACGAATAACTTTTCAAAGACTCATTGTCCAATAGAAATGTTCTGATAAGAAAATGCTTAGTTAAATCTTAAAGAAATGTCGAATTAATGGTATGAAGGTCTTGGGTTCGACTCCCAGGCCGGACTAGTTTACTGTTTTCTAAGTAATATCTTTCAATAAATTCATATAGGGAATTTTATGATATAAATTATGTTACCGGATTTGTTCCCCGGTTGAAATCGTCTTTCCAACGATGTAAATTCAAAGGAATATTAAAGTGAAGTTAGAGATCGGATTTGTTCCCCGGTCGAGATGATCACTCTGTGCATAAACAGAATTAATGGAAATTAATTGCATAAGTATTGTCTTGTATAAGTTTGATATGTTTGTACGAAAACAAATGCCTATTTGTTATGATTGATTAATGAAAACATTCACTTGTATTGTTATCTGATAAGAAACATGATAACTGATACTGTAGTGTGCCGTGAGGAACATCCGGGTAAAGGGGTACACCCCGAGGCCCGAGACCTGCACGGCATTATGCCCTGCAGAGGACAACAAAGACGATTGCAATTCGTTCGGGGGAAATAGTTCGGGGAATTAGTTCGGAAAAATAAGAAAATCCTTCGAGAAAAGTGAAGAACCAGCAGTCAATAAGAAGAAAAAGTGTAGGGAAGTGATAGGGAAAAGTGATTACTCTCTCACGGAACAGTTTGAAGATAATTGCTGTTTTATTCCCAAGTAATTCATCCCTAAAGTTATACAGTCCACATCGAAGAATTAAGGCGTCGGGACCGGGACGACTTCGGAAGACCCGTAATCCCCGTCTGAACCTACTTGCTGAAAAAGAAAGAGGTTATCGCCCTAGTGTGTTACTCCGTTGCGGAGATCACATACGTTGTTCCCGAACCCAACGTAGGCGTTATAGGAGGCCGGATCGAGAGAAGCCTCGATTCCTCCCTTCTGTTTCTTAATCGAACGTCGATTCCAGTTTGAAGTGATCCTTCCGAACCTGTTTCCTTTTCAATTGGTCCTTGCGAGCCGAATTCTTTTTCAGAAAGACATATATTATAATGTTAATGACTAACTTAAGTGAGCGATAAACAACAATTATAAGTAAGGCCGTGATCGTTTACTATTTTACATTTATACAAGACACAAGAGTATATTGTACATTTAATTTAAAATATATTAATAATTATGAAAAGATTAAACTGAGAATAAAACGCTACAATTGAGTACCATCTAATGGTTATAATACGGAAATTATATGACAAATGAAATGAAGACATGGCTTAAAAACAAGAATCCAGGCCAATGTCTTGATAAAAATAATTGTATGATATTGACGTTTGACTATAACATAGATAGTATCCTCTTAGTAGTCTGTGAACATAAATTGCTATGATAAATTGTTTACCTACTGTATTTACTGTATTTCGTACCAAATATGTACTACAATAATATTTCGTACGGTGAACGTAAAATTAAAGCTTACTATCAGCACCGAAATCATAAAATGAAATCGAAAAAGTTATAAATACAGCAAGAATGATGCTGATCGTAAAGTGCAATGCCATTATGTACAGACTAGGAAACAATAACGATAAATCACAACTTCTTACTGATTGCACGCTTTGAAGTAGTTGTTGACCTAGATTTAGATCCTTCTTTTTTGGGAATGACATCTGAGGCTGGAAGCGAGGTAGCCCGTTCTACGTCAACTTTGTGTTTGGCTGTCAGCTTCTCTAGATCATTTGTTGTAAACACTTTATAACGGGATCCAGTAGGAAGCTTGACATTGATCACCCCGTCCAAGGTCCACACATTCCTAATGCCGAAGTACCTGCGGGCCTCTAAGAATAAAGACTGCCTCATTCGTGTTAGATATTCTGACAACACATATGGGCTACCCTTGAGCAAAGCCTTCTTGGCCCATACCTCCCGACGAAATGGAGCATCTTCAAATTTTATGAGAATCGGACGAGGGCGGCCATTAGATATTGTGCCAAGACGATGACATACCTGCAGCGACTGACAAGAACAATTTTTGATACCAAGATTCTTCGTGATGACTGAAGCTACCAATTCGCGGACTTTCTCATTGGTATTCTCGACCACTCCTCCCAGCAGCAGAAACTTCTTTCTGTGTCTACTTTCAATGGCATCCACATTAACAATTAGATGGTTAATTTGCTGCCGCAGTAATGTAAATGTTGAATAAACAAAATTCTTGAAGTTGATGTAGTCAGAACTTAGGTCCTTCAGGCTTAAGTCCTTTGATGACCCCTCTAGTCTCGCTTCAAACTCATCCAACCTCTGATTAAGTGTCTTCTCTAGTGATACTTGTGTTTTAAGTACTTCAAATATGTTTTTCATACTGAGATGTTCTTTAAGTATTGTACTCAACTTGAAGTTCGTAAGAAAAGTGGTAGCAGCCTATGGCAGATATTTAATTTATTGCATATATGATATTTTAGTTGATACTTAACAAATATTAAATACTGTACA
Organism: Parnassius smintheus behrii; assembly: GCA_036936625.1. NCBI lineage: Eukaryota > Metazoa > Arthropoda > Insecta > Lepidoptera > Papilionidae > Parnassius > Parnassius smintheus. The sequence goes on along the minus strand of JAUPFT010000021.1, from coordinate 3,822,416 downwards.
CAATGAATAACTAAAATAAATAAGTAAAATTACAGAGATGCACAAAATTTAGTTGTTACTTTTTCACACCTACCCGAAAAAAAATTATATAAATAATATTTCCAGAATTACATATATACAGGGTTATTTTTCAAAGATTTGTCAAATTTTAAACTTAAGTTCAAATATATAAATAATGATATATTGTCATTGCAGTGTTTGAAAATACGAGTAAATAAGACTTCTACTTTTATTTGAAATTATCCAAAATTGAATGTGATTTATGGGCAGCAACGTATTTACCTACCGATCGACTTTTAAGAATGTGTGTGTGTGCAGTAAAGTCAGTTAAAACAAGTTTAAAAAGTGCAATTCCATGCATTTTTAATTTAAAAGATAAAGAGGACAGAATATTTGAGATTTTTTCAATAAATTTTTCTCAAATATTTGCCTGGATTACTTATTCTGAACCTTCTCTGCAAATTTGAAAGCAGTTACTGCAAAATGACCCTGTATATGTAATTCTAGAAAATAGCTAGACCGGCGACGGGAACAGCGTCGAAAGTACAAAATATCAATTACTGCAGTCACCATTTCGCATTCAAATTATCTCTTTATAAAGAAGTTTGTGATAGTATCAACTCATTTTCTATATTCGAAGAATTACTGAAAAAACGAAAACCAAAAAAAGAATTCGAATTTTAAGTTGCAGCCTATATACTTCCCACCGATGCCTCTTCTCATTTCTGTGAGGAAGCTTGTACCCATCTGAGTTATATTCGATTTAAAGCGGATTACGTGTAACTTCGAGAAAGTTTTAGAGAATCCAGTAGATAAGATTTCTTAACCGCATCTGACATCCTGACCGATGACCGGAAGTAGCGCGAAAGTGCGAAAAGTTAACCAAAAGGTAAGAGAGGATTCATTTTAAGGATTAACCTTAGTGGCTAACTTAAGCAACCAAGGTTAATCCTTAGAATTTGGAAGGTACTGCGTATGTCTGAATACTCAATGACATTTTTCGAAGAAACCAAAGGCTGAAACTCATGTAAATAAACTAGTGCCGATGCAGATGCAAAGGTAAAAGCTTTTGCTAGCATCATAAACGAACGAGCGGAGTAAAAGTCTAAAGTCATAACTATCTTTATTTCAACAAAAGAATCAATCACATTACAATAGTTTTAAACTAATTTTATTCTCAACAATTATTACAAAATCGCGCGCTTTCGTTTCACATGTATTTTCCCAGACAATTTAGTTTTTGGTTATTTTTTAATATCTTTTAGACAAACTTTGATTTTTATTGTTTACAAACCTTGTCTGCATTGAGCTACAAATATTGTCGAATAATTATATAAATTGGCCTACGGGTTACGGAGGAGATAGATTTCAAACAATCGTTTTCTTGCGCCATATGAGATCCGCTCCGACTAATATGAACGATTTGATGATTTCATAGCCTTATAATGACACAATGGTGATAGTACGCGAGCAGGACTCGTTTGATTCTTGCTGGCACCAATTTTATTGTTAATTGCTGATTTATACGTGCTCGGCGGTGAAAGAACACTTTTTGAGAAAATCAGCATATCTGAACTATAGAAATATTTTGAAGACATGTGAACTCCGACAAAACAATGATGCAGCGCAGTAAACTAATTTCTGCACCAGCCACTAAGCTGAAATGAGCAGCAGGCTTTCGGGAATCCTGCATATTTTACATCTTGGATGCCCCGTGAATAAATCATTTGAACTGTTTTTGTAGCAAATGGTTTCATAACATTTTTTAATTACTAAAAATCGTTTGAGTTTGTATCGAAATTTATTTATTTTATGAAAAAAAAAGCAGATAAGCCTAGTCCATACATGTAAACATCTGCAACACAAGTGTATATGCAGGTGCTTTGCAGGCACTTCAGAAAGGATTAAGCTCCAGAATACTATATGTATGTACTAAATTAAACAAAAAAATAACAAAAGAGCACATAGTTCACCTGAGAGTAAGTCAATGCTGCAGCCCATAGACATTTATCCTCGATTAATAGTCCAAACGCAGATGCGTTGTCACCCCTGCGGCATGAGATGATAAGCTTTGTTTACAGTATAAAGGGTCATGCTGCTATTTATACTCACCACACAAAACACTGCAGTAATAAGCTTACAAAAAACACGGAAAGGTTGTGCCCAGAGCACAGAATAAATAATAGTACTACCCAGAGGTAGAACGACTATAACTTTTTTACATTTAAATTTTGATAAATATTATAAAATTAGATTCAGAAACATTTGTGTAACAACAAGACGTCTACTTACGACCATCGCACTCATAACCGCGTCAGTGGTTTGCAATTCGCCCATATTATCGAAAAAGTGCCTTGCAACGGACTGTAGTGCTGTCTTCGGCCATTCACTAAACCAATCGATGGTGCAACAGTTAACTAACGATGGGAACTGACGTAACCGTGCACGGAATACCTGTTTAATAGAATGACAATGTTTCATTAATACTGCGTGTATTTGATCTAATACCTTACAATTTATTGACTTTAAGCTTATTATAAAGGGAGTTAAAGTTTGAAATTACTATTTCAATGTGGCCATATTGAATTAACATTAAACCAGCATGGCTTACTATTCGTGATTAAATCTTTTACACAAAGGGTTTGAGTCCAGTGTGTAACATAAAGGAGAAAATTCTGGTGTTGGGGTAATATTTTTTAATGATTTAATGTATATAATATAAAATACTTAATAAACATAAAAAAATCAATGATTTTATAATATTTCATTGTTTGACTTTCAATTATTTTTAAGTTCAATATTTTAACACGTTAATTATTTTGTCACAAGATAGTGGAAATATATGGACAATAATCGTAAATACTTCGATGAAATAAATATATTTTTCTTGAAAAACGTACGTAGGTATACTCGTTTGACATCATAAGTTGTTACTCAATTTAAAGATTTTTTTGTCAGCGTTTAAATTAAATATTTTGAAATTAAAATTGTTTACTCTTACTTATTTTACCAATGTTTTGGAAAATATCTCTGTCCTAAGAAAAACCAGCAAGAAACCCAGCGGTACTTTCTTTAGAATAATAAAGAACAGCTTACAAACATCAAACTTACATAAAAATTAACAACACAAAACAAATTAGAAATAGCTGGCGATTACCTCATTGCCAGGGATTATAATCATCTATAAATGTATTAATATTGTAATAACCCTTTCGCCAATTTTAAAAACTTTATTAAACAAAGATTGTATTGTTTAATAAAGTTTTCAAAATTGGCGAATTTCAGATATTGTAAGTAATTAATTGGTCACTTTAATATCATCAAAAAGTAATGCCATACGCCAGTTACTCCTAAGAGTGAGTAATTCCTTAATATATACTTTTACAACAAAATCCTAGAAAATATGCAGGACCTTAGTATAAATATTAAAAAGTTTAAAATTTTGAATAATCAAAAATTGTTTCATAATAGTACTACTAAAAAGTGAAACTTGTTTAGCTCCATCTGTATGCATATATGTCTAATGTTTACAATTATATTCACATTAAACGTCGAATATTTAATGTATTGAACAAAATATTAATTCATAAAATTGTTCAAAACGAAATAAAATTACGAAAAAATAACTCACTATAAGAGACAAAGAAATGTGCGCGCGCTCTGTTCTCTGTTGCTTACATCCCCCTCTTAACTCCCGTTCACCTCGCCCGATTACACTTTTCGTAACGCTTTCGTCACGCGTTCGCCAGCATACTCCCCAAGTCAAGCATGTAGAAAAAGCGTAAAGAAGTTTTACTTCAAAATCCCGCTGTGGTTTTTGCTGGCTCTTCCCAGGACAGAGGTTTTTTTCCAAGCCAGTAGTAAAGCTTAAATGACTTCCAATACGTATTCTTGTTATTTATTCGTACATTAAATAAAAAATATTGTATTCCATTCCATTATATACCTCCCCGACAGGGCTCATGACGAGTACGAGATGCAGGTTGGTGCGCACGCGGCGCTGGTAGCAGGCCAGCAGGTTGTTGCGGCTCGCCGCCAGCCCCTGCTCCATGGCCGCGTGCCGCACCAGCTGGAATATGCGGTCCAGGTCCTCCTCCTCGTAGATGTTCGGCACGTCGCCCGAACTCAGGATATTATTCAGGTCCTCGAGAAACGATTCCATTTTTATCTAAAAACAAATGTTATAACGTTTTGATTCATTTACAGGATATGTTTTACTGCCTTATTGGTCTAGTGATCCTAACTGAGATTACTAAGTATAAGATCCTGGGTTCGTAGTCTCGAGTCGAGCCAAAATCAGTTATTGGGTTTCTCTGTCAATAAATGCTCAGTAGCTGCCCGGAGCTAAGAAGTTTTTTCTTTTATATATATAGTTGGCGGTGTTTCACCCCCGTGTCTCTCAGAAAGCAATCCTCCGCCGCATATCCCCGGCCATGTCGGCTTGCCGCCTCTTCGGGACTATGAAAGTGAGGGAATAGAAAGTGCACCTGTGCTTTTGCATACACTCATGCATTATAATATAGTCCAACGCAGACAGTTAGTCTCCATTGATAAAATAGGGAATAAAAATGTTCAGAGAATCGAACCCTGCGGAAGTCCTATAAACACCATCACACTTAAAAAATTTCACCATTGGTAATTAGTTTTTGCATTCTATTTTTAATCTATAACAAGTTTTTTGAGCACTGTATATATTACAACATAATGTTATTCTTTTCTTTCATAATGAATTTAATATAACTAGTATAGAATAAAAATGTGCGGTCCATTGTAAGACAAAAACTGTATTGGTGGGGTCTTTAATATCATAAATGAATCTTAAAATTTATTTTCCTAGAAAAGAATTAATTATATATTAATTAAGAGTTGTTTTACTACGAAAATAGTTTATTATTACATCAGAACGTCTAACACCTCACTCAACCCCCCCCCCTCCCCCCCCCCCCCCCCCCACACACACACACACCACACCGTGACTATGGATGCTGTAAATCACGCAAAAACTTCGGCAATTAAAAAGTTAAAATTAAACATGATAAAATCCGTAAAATAAGTTTCATGTCAGATTGACATCTACCCGCAAATGCCATTCACGGGCTGTTGAAAAGAAGGTCTTGGTTTAATATATTTACACTAGATACGATAGATCAACAGACCTGAGCGTCAGAGAAAAGAAACACGATCCCTTTGTTATCTCCACCCGCCTTAATCATGGTTTCCTTTATATCCTCTCGCCATTCTGTCTGGCCGTATGCTTTCGTGATCTCAATCTGTATGCACATCAACTCCGCTATATGCGCCGCTAAACGGGACAGGTTCTGTCGACCTGTTAAAAGAAGAAAAAACATACAAACCCTGAAAATGATATTAAAGTAGAGAACAACATTTGAAGTATTTATTTTATTTATTTATTTATAAACATAAGAATGTTTTTCTTGTGCTCAATGTCTTGTGTATAGCATAGCGACAATTAATAAAAATGTGAAAAGAGCAAGGGAGGTGTATGTATTATGGTATCCACTGACGATACGTCCATTAATCTAAATGGAGTAGTAATCGTCCAAAATCGTTCCGTGAATGGTAAAAACATATTCCATTTGGATGGAGTTCATCCAGCTCTGGATTTCCAAATGGATTGAAATCCAGTCCAAATGAACGTCGTCCGCGGTCGTCCGCCAATATTAAAAACGTGCGCCACGCCAAATGGAAGCAGTCCGAATCGTCAGTGAATGGGCGAACCGACGTCCATTTTTTGGACGTTATTTCGTCAGTTAATGTTTTGGTGTTGATGGTAGTACATGTGCTCTGTTTGTCAAGCATAAACTGTGTATTGGATTAAATATATTTTTATTATGTAAACTATGGGCTGTGATATGACAAACGAGTACACATTCCACATAATTTTAAGTTGATACTGTAGCCCATAGACTGAATCTGTCATCGAATACGAATCAAAATTTAAATGCATTGTCACCCCCGTAGAACTATGTGGAGTGCCTCGTTTTCAGTAAAAATATTATCCGGTTCTTTACACTCAGCATACGAAACGCAGCAGATTTAAGCTGCTATTTTATGCTATTTTGTGAGATCGTGGTCCTTCATCATCATCATCATTACAGCCCTTCACAAGTCCACTGCTGAACATAGGCCTCCCCCTAGGTATGCCACAAAGCACGGTCCTGAGCCACCTGCATCCATCAACTTCCTGCATGTCTTACTAGGTCGTCACATCATCTAGTGGGGGGTCGCCCTACACTTCGCCTATCGGTACGAGGCTGCCACTCGAGAACCCTTTTTCCCCAACGGTTGTCGGTTCTTCGACCTATATGGCCGGCCCATTGCCACTTCAGCTTACTAATCCGTTTGGCTATGTCAGTCACTCTGGTCCTTCTTCGTTCGAGCCGATCCATTTGTGCTACATCCATAATATAGATGCAACGTTGTTCTACCACGTAAAGTTATAATGAAAAATATCCTCTATACCTATGTTGATTTCTTCAATTTCTACCTCAGTCAATGATATTGCTCCACCATAATATAATACCATATCTAAAACTGGAGTGACAAACTAGCACACAGTTCACCTGGTAGTGGGTGCTGTGGCCCATAGATATTTCCACGTATCCTCAATTAAGTATCAAAATATAGATGCGTTGTCATCTTTGAAGACTACCATGGATTGCTCCGTTTAGGTTTTTCGTCTTGTTAATGAAACACACGGTGCTGCAGTCACCAAAGTATTATTATCCATATTATTATTTATTTCCATTCTGTACAACTACCAAGTTCGAAGTGACGCCATGCGTCCAAATGGAAGTATCGTCAATGGTACCGTATCTGGATATATTTTTATTTGGAGTGCATCCATTTGGAAGTCTACTAAATGGACGTATCGTCAGTGGGTACCTTTAGAATCGTGCCACGGAATTCCGTTGTCTCTGCCCAATTGAGTTTATGATATAGATATGCTTTTTTTTTTTCATTTTATAAATCAATTCGTCAAATGTGCTTATTGATATTTTTGAAAAATAAAATAATTGAAAAAAAATCTTTCATGTCTGAGAAAACCGCATTACGAATGTGTCTTTTGGCAAGTGCGCAAAATTATAGGATAGCGTGCAATGCATGGATTTTCCACTTTTTGTTTGGTTGTATTGAAAAAGGTAGTCCGTCGCCGTAACGCAAACTTAAATGACTTTTTTGAAAATGATAGTTTGTAGTACATTGCGTCGAGACGTGGCAGCTCTTATAGAAAAGCTATATAGAATACGCAACGTATTACATTTTTGAAGCAAAGTTAGCAAATAAGCCTAGTGTTTAAAAATAGACTAAAGCAATGAAAGTCTATTCAGGGCGATTCTTACAGCAAATCTTTCGTACTAAAAGAAGCCGATATCTGTAGCAATAGCAATGGAAAAATTACGAGAATTTCAGGAATAATACAAACATTAATTTTATTTTCATAGCACACCTGAACCTCCCATTCCCAATAACAGAGCATTGCCCATCGGCTGACGTACAATTCGCGCGATTCGACAGAGATGCGCTACTGCGTCTTCAAACAGCACTAAATCAACGGGCACAGTCGACGTCAGATTGTAATCATCCATGTAGTGGTTTAACACGTCGTTCAGCTGAAAAGTTTAAACTTTATTAGAAACACAGGCCTCCTTAAATTTATGATGATTTCAACGCACTATTCAATGCATTTATATGTCCAAAAATGTAGGTATCCTTCACCAACAAGCACTTCATAGAATACAATTACAAATTCCAATAGGATCGAACGCAAGTTGCACCCTTACTGTGTATAGTGCGTAGAAAATGCTGACCAAAATAAGGATACTTAAGTTTTTAAGTATTTTTATATACTCTATCAAAATTTTGTTAGTCTCAGGGTTAAAATTCGTGTAAGAAACAAATAAAATAATCCAGACAAAATACACAATGAACTATATGAAATGAAAGATTTTTATTCAATATTGCATAATAGTTATTGAAAGTAATTTTTTTTATTTACTACTGATACAGAAAAAATCCTCTGTCCTGGGAAGAACCAGCAAGCAAAAGAAAGTCCCGCTGGACTTTTCTTGAAACATTTCACTTGACAATAATTTATTTTGTACAATATTTGAATGAATTATCATAGAACCAGCTTGGTTGTGATCACCTCATTCCCAGCGTTTATTTTTATTTATGTATTCTTTGATATTATAATAACTCTTTTGTACAATTTTTCCATAATAAAATATTTAAACTTGTTTGGTAACAAATTTTGTACAATTTCTAGGATTTTGTTGTTAAAGCGAATTACTAATTCTGTGGAGTATAGTAACTGGTATTACAAGTTTATGTTTGTTCGTAGTGTTTAAAGTATGAACATCTTTATTCTAAGCTAAAAAGCTATTTATGTTTTTATGTACATACGAGTACATTACTTTTTCATGAATATATTGCGTTGCCAAAGTTTATATATTTATTTATTTAAATGTTTCTCTTAGGGGTCCCTTTACAATTTCAGTTAAAAATCGCCCGTACGGTTCTCTTTAAATATGACTTCAATGTCAGTCGCATTACCCCATAGCAAGATTCCTATAATTCTAAGAACAATATGTTTGATACCGTAATGTTGTAGTTTCCTGATTAATATCACATGATGAACACAACCGAAAGTCTTGGAACGATCACAAAAAATACCTAACGCATCTTGTGAACTCTCCCAGGCATTAAAATTATATTTCATAAGCTTGACACCTGCGTCTGTCATTGAGCGATCCCTTGTGAAAAACCAAATTGATTTTTATGGAGTAATTTAGTTTTATAAAAGAAATTAACAATTGATTTAAATTATCTTTTCAAAAAATTTACTGAGAATTCGTAGTACAGAAATAGGTCTAAAATTAGCGGGGTCCTACGGACTACCAGATTTAAATAAAGGTATATCTTTACCATACTTAATTACATGAGGAAACACACCAGATTCGATACTAGTATAAAAATAATAGCAAGATAAAATAATACCAATCAAACTTATTATGGACACAATGACTGTAACGGAAATCCCCCATAAATCTGCAGTTTTCTTTACATTAAGGGTTTTTAGATATTTTAAAATATCTTGTGGTAATACTTTTTCAAATCTAAGTTCTTTAAACAGGTATTAACATTCTGTTTGAGTAATGAATCGGGAGAACTATTCTAGTTGTCAAGATAGGAATATCAATAAAATATTTCTAAAACACCGCTGCGATTTACTGATTTGATCTAGTCAATTAATTATTAATTTCACTTGATGATTTCTGTTACGGGGTTTGTCTTTACTGGTTTCGCTATATACTCCACGTCATTTTAATTTTATTTTTAGCGGTCTTAGTTTATTATAGACAAAACCTGCTTATCTTCACGCACAATCCCTAACGGGGTAGCCAGAGAGAACAGATCGCCAAGTGTCACGATCCTTACATACCTCTTTCGCTTCTTTCAGGTTCATTAACTTCTTCATACATGCACGTCTAGGTATCCGAGTACTCTTGACCCTCCCCTCTTCGAGCAATTTGCTCACATGGTCTTCGAAAGTTAGTCTCGGTCTACCTCGACACCTTTTAATATTAACTTTCGCTCTATATATTTTCTTCACCATTCGGTCTTCACTCATTCGTTCAACGTGCCCAAACCATTGGAGTACACCCCTATCAATTTTTACATAGACAAAACCAATTATATTTATTAGTATATATTGTAACGAGTACACAGTCAGCCTAAAGAAAAGTGGATGATGTAATCCACATACTCTTACAGGCATCCTAGATCAAGATTCAAAATGTAGATACGTTTTCGCTCCTGAAAGACTAAAATATAATGACTCGTTATTACCATTAAAACGGTCATTGAATTTCGGCGCTTACAATACAAAACACAGCACCATTGTGACACTATTTTACATTCCATCTTAGTCCTCAGAGGTCGCATCTGCATTTTTTTTTAATTGCGAATAGATATAAATGTTTGTCGGTCACAGCATCCACTTACTATCCGGTGGACTAGGTGCTTGTTTACCATAATTCTATAAAAACATTACACTAATATATGAGAACATGGTCCTTCCACGTTCAAAAAGACCTATTTATGCAATTCATGCTGCAGCATGGCTCTATCACGTATAAAAATATTTTTTTTTCTGTAGAGAAAGTCACGATGAAGATCATGGTTATGATAATATCTTACCTCTTCACGGTCGTTGATCTCGACGTACTTTTTTTCATCACTACCAATATCCATAAAGTCACCGAAGAGCATAAGTCGTCCACCAATGATGTCATCCGGCTTCTTTCCGAATTCTGTTTGAATCTTCTTATTCAGCAACCTTAATAGAAAGCATGGCGGATGTAATATTAAATAAATGTTAATGTTTTGTTATATTTTGCCGTAATCTACGACTGACAGTAAAATATTTGCACCAATTACAACAGCATCTGGGATGTAATACGACTGATGCAGAGACCTGAGAGTGTGTGAGATACTTTTCGAGTAGTCAATTACAATAAATCAAGCGAGAGGAGCAAGTGCAATAATTTAGCACATCATAATTATCATCATAATCATCAGTCCGTAAAGATCTACTACCGATTATTAGTCATGCATTTTAAGATTATACTACCAGACATCTCGCACATTTAAGGGTGCTTTCTTTACGCCTGGCGTAAAGGAATCGTCAAGTCGACAAGAAGAACCTGAATATAAGTTTTTTTTGGCGTATCCATTAGTCGCCTTTTACAAAACCCATGGGTCGAAATGGGTTGATGGTATTTACTGTGCCGCCATCACACGACTAAAACATATTTTTTTTATTAAGGACATGAAACGTGGTAACTCCTTATTAGGCGAAATTCCTCCTAAAGTATCTTACATAGCTGATTCATCCAATCCGTTTGGTAAAGACACAGTACAGCTATTTATAGATGTAAACGAATAGATTGACTGAACCAGTGGAGGACAAAGCTCTCACAGAAGACTAGTTTAGATAATCGGGGACCTTCGTTTTAACGAGGCATTTCATCTTAATATTTAGGTGCGACAACGCATCTGCCGTTTGATTTATAACTGAGGATTGATGTAGATGTCTGTAGGTCATCAGATAGACTGTGTGCTACTTTGTCACTTTCAAATATTAAAAATATTTAAAATTAATAGCTGAGATCGGGGTAAAAATAAAAATGATGTTATATTGAGTTTGAAGAGCACCTCTCACCCTCCCTCGTGCGTTCTGTTACCACTAATCCCAACACAACTTTACTAGGAAAGTCATACCACCGTCGATAGAACGATACGACTAGGGTTGCCACACGTACTATAATATACAGTATCGTACTATATTTCACTCAATTTTACTATATACAGGGTATTATTGAACACTTTTGTTAGGTTATTTATGAATATCGAATGACTCCCTATTTTAAATTATCATCTTGCACCACATACAATTTTCGGATTTATTTGGCCAATTTTGTGTATCATTTAAAGCTTTTCATTTCTCTATTTTTTATTTTATAGCAGTTTAAATGCAGACACTGTGGTCCTTTTTGATAGCTAGTTAAGGCGTCGGGATGGAACAAGTGTGTCATACTGGAGAGTTCATAAGGTGTAAAAGCTTAAACCGAGGACCAAGTCCGATGGTTGATTAAAGTATGGGCAGATTTATTTATTGATTTTGATCGGTTAGATGTTTCATACCTTTTTTTTATAACTTAGCACTGAACTAATCTGAATAGGTACATAACTGAATACATTAGAATAATAAACATACCTACCAATAAGCGGGGAATCGGACCAGGTATTGCGTTTACTTAACCTGTGAATTCGAATGAAAGTAGCTGGGTGGAGACTAGTACAGTGACAAAATAGGTTAAGTAAATAAGTAAGGTATTTAGACAAATGTTGTAAATTATTAGGTATTGGTACGATAGCGGGCTGCGGGCCGCGCGCATGAGTAGATAAATTACTCATGAGCCGCGCTATTTGGCGTCGCGCGTACATTGACCCCTATCAGCTGACGTTAGGTAAATGAAGTTTCACTGCTGGTTTTATGTTTAAGTATTTTAATGACTTTTTTTATGAAATTATCGTTTCATTTATCTGTACTTACATGATAGACCGTGAATAAAGCTAAATAAACGTTGTAAAAAAATTATATTTTTTTAATCGGGATCGATTTTCTTTTCATCCCATCATCAAAGACATCCTTAGTACTATCGTCTGTCTTCGTTTGCGGAGGCGTTTCACAAACACCCGTTATTATAGAAAATAATACTATATTTTATCCATAATTCAACTGGCACACTTTTTATATTAACTGTGATTGGAAGTTTGGAACAACTACGTTATATCGAAATTTCCGTCATAAATGTAAAATTGGAAGAAAAAAGAAAAAGAGCCAGTATTAATTTATTAAAAAAATATTATCATTTGAATCAATATTGCTCAGACTCCTACAAATATTTTAAATGTAAGGTAGAAGGGTAGGTAGATCATGGATAACCAAAGCAAAGATCAATTACCAATATATATATATATATATATATATATATATATATATATATATATATATATATATATATATATATAGGTATATATATATATATATATATACCATCTAGATGATTAGCTGTCCATCACTGTGCGACTTATTAGTAGTTTTCTTTTTTTCCCTCGTAAACATAACTTACATAACTTTCTTTTGAAATCGTCTACTACGACCACCAGCGGACCGCTGCGACTTAAGGGTCTTTAAAAAAGAGCTATATGACAAAATACATAAAGGTTAAAAATGTGTGTACTTTTTTCTCCTCAATTTTTCAAAAACACTATGTTCTAGCATCTTTTTTGGGAAAAATACTACATTAGTTCAAAAAAAATGTAAATGCGCATGAACTTAGCTTATTAATTTTCAACATCGTTATAATGGATTATTAATTTATATGTATGTAAATATTTTTGGTTTTTTTTTTTTGTATTTTATTTTAGTTATTTTTTTAATTTTTAAAATTTAGTAACGGATATACTAGTATTTATAACGGAAGCATAGACTATATACAATTATTACAAGTAATTTTTTGTGGTTTGTAAAATTTTTATATATATATATATATATATATATATATATATATATATATATATATATATATATATATATATATATATATATATATATATATATATATATATAAATATAATACGAATATGCGGCTCACCTCATGGTAGATAATTAGCACTGTCTATAAGCAATTGCAACAACTAAGGAATTTCAGAGGCATTGCCGGACTTTAGAAAAAGAATAAGCTCTTTTTTAAAGGCCCTTAAGTCACAGAGATCCGCTGGTGGTCGTAGTAGACGATTTCAAAAGAAAGTTATGCGTGGGGAAATAAGAAAACTACTAGTAAGTCGCACAGTGATGGACAGCCAATCATTCAGATGGTATGGATGGTGTTAGCGACGACAAAGTGAATTCGAACATTTAATATTAATTATTTATTATCAGTGAATTAAAACTAAGTGTTAGCATTTAATCATAATTAATCCTTATCAGTGATTTAAAATTAGGTGATGGTATTAATCTTAACTGTTTCCTATTCGTAAAATAAAGCTAAGTGTAAAAACTGATTAGTGCTGAAACTAACAGGAAAGTAAATTAAACGCTTCTATTTTTATCTTAAAGTGACTTATATGAAATCTATTTCATATTATTTAGGTCTGATTAGAACATTAGACGCAAGTAAAAGCTTATTTTCTAGTAAGATTTCTTTTATCCATAACTTTAAGAGCTATTTAACATATAAGTGATTAATATAATTCTTTTTCCTTTAAAGTACTTCAAAAGAAACATTAATATGTCAATTAATCGTTGTATAACGTTATTTCATTATGAGAAAGATTTAAATTTCATGAAAAAATATTGTATAGATTCTTAAGCATAATTCCTGAAAAAGTGTTGTTCATTCCTACCTCTTGGCGGCGCCACTTGTATGTTCGGCAAAAAATATAGTCCTACTCCGGAGCTAAACCGTGAGGCGACCGCGAAACTATTTTTATTTTTTATAAATGTAAAATAAAGGTTTATTGAATGATTTATGTTTAGAATAATAGAAATAAGTTGTATCTATCGTTAGGAATAAATATAAATATTGTAAGGAATGTTTTACCACGTTTATTAAGGAAATTGTGAATCTCTCTTAGAAAGGGTTACTCTGCGCTCTGATTGGTCAATAGATTCACTAATGCCGTGTGGGATTTTTTCTTAATTATGATTGGTTACAGCCGCTTATAAAAAGGGGCGTTTTTCGTGGTAAATTATTCCAAATCCGGCAATGTAATAATAAGGAATCAAGAAATAAAACAATAAGAAACTCTCAAGAAGTGTTATTTATTGCTCATCTAACTGCTACTGTATGCTCTCCAGTTAACATCCCGCCAGCAAACCCGCTCTATTTATCAACGCTCCCTTATACGAGCAATTACATTGGTCCTTCGAGAAGCCGGATCGGGTTTAAGGAAAACTAGGAAGATGCCTTCAAATACAAGATCAAAATCAGTGCAGTCGAAGACTACGAGTGAAAGCAACGCCACTACGGGTACCAGTACGACGGATTGGAGCATGAATACGCCGAGGGATTCTACAAACACGACGGCTACCAACACGTCAACTTCAGATCGATCGACGCTTACAAGAGCATCGCCCAGCAGCGTACACAGACAACCCGTACTTCTTAACAAAAACATTGCCGGAAAAGAATCAACACCGGGGGACGTAACCCATACCACCCCCCCGACACGCGCCGTCGAAGCGTCAGTTCCTCACCAAGAAGGAAGTCATCCAACGCCGCAGATTCAAGAAAGAAGTGTCGCAATGAAGACTCTACAACGGCCTCACCCTAAGAAGACGACCCGCGACCCGCGATCCAGACACGCTTTCCGTTCGCTCGTCGCATAGGAAGAGAGCAGAAGCGCAAGCAAAGATGACAATGGCATTAAGGGAACTAGAATTGGCAGAAGCGCGGTCAAAAGTTGCTCAAGCGGAATTAGAACTTCTCACCGCGGAATCAGAAGAGGAAGATGGTGCCGGAGAAGAACTGTTCGAGCGAACTCGAGAAGTCGAACGCTGGTTCATCCAGACCGGAGACATGCCTAATAAGAATCACAAACCAATAAAGGCAGAAGAAAAGAAAAGTGACATCCAGGAACTAGCTTCAGTCATACTAAAGCTATCAGAAAAATCACGTGACACCGTTTCACCGAAGCACCTAGAACTCCCTCACTTCAACGGGGCCCGCGAAGAATGGTTAGCCTTCAAAAGATCATACGAGGATACGGCTGCTTCTTTCAGTAGCAATCAAAACCTAGCGCGCCTTAGAATAGCGATCCAAGGAAAAGCTAGAGAAGCCGTCCAAAGCCTGCTATTCACCGCCGAAGACCCACGCGAAGAGATCAAGGGACTGGAAGCAAGATTCGGAAGACCTGGAGCACTAGCATTAGCAGAACTAGAAAAAATGAAGAACCTCCCAAGAGTCGGCGAAAACCCGAGCGACATATGCATATTTGCAAGCAAAGTAAAGAACGCAGTCGAAACAATCAAAGCCCTGAAGAAACCACTGTATCTCAGTTCACCTGAAACGCTGAGAGTTATAGTAGACAAAATGCCGACGTCAATGAAGTTCCGTTGGTTCGCCTACCACAGAAGCAGAAGAGACGAGGAAATTCAGGAGCTATTACTTATCGAAGCGTTCCTAGAAACAGAAGCCGACATGTGCGGAGACTTCGCCCCGCCCGAAGCGCCCTCAGAACAAAGAAGAGGAATAAGAAAACCCGTTCATTTGGTTCAAAAAGCGTCGAAAGAGAAATATAAGAAGTCGTGTCCGTTCTGTGGGGAAGAACACTTCGCATTAGAATGTAAAAGGTTCAAAGAAGCCAACCTGAATGGAAAATGGGATATGACCAAGAAGGCAAAGATATGCTTCAAGTGCCTTCGATTCAGACACTCAAGAATCAACTGTAAAGCACCAGTCTGCAAGCTGTGTAAAAGATGGCATCATACCATCTTACATTCTGACAAACCACCGGCGTCGATAGAAAAAGAAGCAAAAGACACCAATAGCATCTCAGAAGAAAAAGTCGCCTCAATCCATAACGCCAAAAGAGAAGAAAAGGCCTACCTAAAGATGATCCCCGTGAACCTCTATGGCCCAAAAGGACAAGTTCGCGTATTAGCACTACTAGACGAAGGGTCAACGGTCACACTCTTAGACGCTTCAATTGCTGAAAAAATCGGAGTCGAAGGAAAGAAAGAAAAACTCACGATCGAAACCGTTGGCGGAAAGGCGTTAAGAAAAGATAGTTCACAGAAGATCGAGTTCAAAATAAAAGGGGCTCATAGAAAAATAAAGAGAACTATCGTGGCAAGAACCATCGACGACCTGAAGCTGTCTGAACAATGCATAAACAAGGACACCGTGAGAAACTGTGAGCACCTGAAGGCAATTGAAAATCAACTCCTCTACGTCTCCGAGAGGCCCAAGCTACTGATAGGCCAAGACAATTGGGGACTGATAGTGACAAGAAAGCTGAAGAAGGGCAAACCATCAGATCCTGTAGCTTCCCTCACGAACTTAGGGTGGGTGTTACACGGATGTGAAACAGGAACAACTGCCACAGTACACTTCACTCATTATGGCAGAGCGACCACTGGCAAGGAAGACATAGAAGACCTCGTCCGAGAACACTTCCAATTAGAGTCTCTAGGGATCCAAAATCGTTCACCATCTAACGACAGCGACAGAAGAGCATTAGAAACCATCGAGAAAACTACCAAGAAACTGCCAAGCGGTCAATATGAAACGGGACTCCTGTGGAAAAAAGAAGATGAACACCTGCCCAACAACTACAATCAAGCCGTTCGACGCCTGGTCAGCATCGAGAAGAAATTGGATCGTGATCAAGAAGCAAGAAAGCACTACGAGGAGCAGATCCTGAGTCTAATCGAAAAAGGATATGCAGAGAAGGCTCCAGAAACCTCTAACAAAGGAAGGACATTCTACCTACCCCACTTCGCTGTTGTACACCCAGTCAAGAAGAAGCTAAGAATAGTGTTCGACGCAGCTGCAAAATATGAAGGAAAGAGCCTCAACGACGCCTTGCTCTCGGGCCCGGACCTGCTACAATCATTATTCGGAGTACTGCTGCGTTTCAGAGAGGGACCAGTAGCCGTCATGGCAGACATACAAGACATGTTTCTTCGAGTAAAAGTCAGAGAAGACGACCGAGACAGTCTCAGGTTCCTGTGGCGCGGAAACCGAAGAACCGGCAAGCCTGAAGAGTATAGAATGTCTTCAATCATCTTCGGGGCAGCGTCATCACCTGCAACAGCCATATACGTAATGAACAAGAACGCAGAGGAATTTAAGAACACTCATCCTGAAGCAGTGAAAGCAATTAAGAGAAACCACTACATGGACGACTATCTGCAGAGCTTCGCATCTACAACCGAAGCAAAGAAAATATCCAAAGAAGTGAAAGACATTCACGCAAGAGCAAACTTTCATCTGAAGGGATGGGCCAGCAACAACTCGGGGGTAATATCAGAGGTAGAAGACGCAAACAAAGAAAACTCCTTACAACTGACCAAGGAAGAGAAGACTCTGGGACTAAGATGGCTGGTGAAAGAAGATACATTAGCCTTCAACGCCGGGCTACGCAACACGCCGGAGGACCTGCAAGATGGCAGAAGGACTCCAACAAAAAGAGAAGTCACAAGCGCAGTAATGTCCACCTTCGATCCAATGGGTTTTGCTACACCAGTTCTAATACAAGGAAAGAAACTAATCCAAGACATCTGGCGAAAGAAAATAGACTGGGATGAACCAATCAACGAACATCAAAAGGAAGTCTGGATGAAATACCTGGAAGAAGTGTCAACATTAACGAGGCTGAAGATCCCGAGGTGCGTCTCACCCAAAGGCAGAAAAGGACAGCTACACACATTCTCCGATGCGAGTGAAGAAGCCTATGCAGCAGTAGTCTACTGGAGAATAGTCGAGCCCGGAGGAAAGGTCCATGTCTCCATGATCGCCGGCAAAGCAAGGGTAACGCCAACGAAACTTGTGTCAATTCCGAGGCTGGAGCTACAAGCGGCTTTACTCGGAAGCAGACTAGCCGCCACAATCGAAGAGGAATCAGATCTCGACATAACGAGAAAGGTTTACTGGACCGACTCCAGCACAGTGCTGCAGTGGATAAAGTCAGAACCAAGGAAGTTCAAAACCTTTGTGGCCAACCGACTCGCCGAGATCGAAGAAAGGTCCAAGCCAGAAGACTGGAGATGGGTGCCAACCAAGGAGAATCCAGCAGACGACGCCACGAGGGGAACCCCAATCGAATTCGACCACAACGCCAGATGGTTCAAAGGCCCGTCATTTCTCCGTCGACCAGAAGAAGAATGGCCATTTCACGACTTCAAGCCAGAAATTGTTATGCCAGAAGAAAAAAGCAAGCAAAAGGTATTGGCAACGATGGCAGCAGAAGACACCCTATTAAATCTAGAAAGGTTCTCGAGCTGGGAGCGACTGCTGCGCACTACAGCCAGAGTGATTGCCTTTACACACTTACTAAAGAAGAGCCGTAAAGCGACCACCACCGCCGCACGCCAGAAGGATGAGTCTTGGAAACCACAAAAAATCCAGAAGAAAGAAGCAAAAACCTCAATCCCGTCGACCAGCGAAAGTGAAAATAAGCGCCTATACTCACCCATAGAAGCAGAACACCTAAAAAAGGCCGAAGAGATATTAATAAAAATAAGCCAGAGTGATAGTTTTGCATCAGACATAAGAAAACTGAAGTCAGAAAAGCCATTAGAAAATTCGAGTCGACTTAAGAAAATCGACGTTTACATTGGAGACGACGGAATAATTAAATTAAGGAGCAGAACAATGAAATTCCACGACCAAAACGGAAGAATAATGAATCCTATCATTTTAGACGGAAAACAAAAAATAACTCGTCTAATAATACAACACTATCACAGGAAATTCCTTCACGGAAACACCGCTACAGTAATGAACGAAATTCGTCAAAGGTTCTGGATCTTGGGTTTAAGAGCAACTCTAAAAGCGGTTGCACACAGCTGTCAATGGTGCAAGACAAAGAAGAGTTCACCAGAGATACCACCAACGGGAGATCTGCCGATTGAAAGATTGCAGCATCATCAATTTCCGTTCTCCTGCACAGCCGTAGACTACTTCGGGCCGATGCAAGTCACCATCGGAAGAAGAAACGAGAAGCGCTGGGGAGCCTTATTTACCTGCCTCACAACTAGAGCAGTACATTTAGAACTGGTACCTTCTCTCAGCGCCAGCTCAATGATCATGGCACTCCGACGAATGGCAGCCAGAAGAGGAACTCCGAAAACCATATATAGCGACAACGGAACTAATTTCGTTGGAGCAAAAAGGGAATTAGAGGAGGCCGCACAGGAAAAGGGCATCCAGTGGAAGTTCATCCCACCGGGAGCTCCGAACATGGGAGGCGCCTGGGAGCGGCTCGTACGAACAGTCAAGACGGCGCTAGCAGTAGTCCTCAATGAGAAGAGCCCGCCCGAGGAAGTACTCCATACGCTAATGACTGAGGTTGAACACATCGTCAACTCGAGACCTCTCACCCCGATCAGCATGGACCCAGGAGACGAGGAGAGCCTAACACCGAACCACTTTCTGCTGGGAAGATCATGCGGAGCTATGGCGCCGGGAGAGTTCAGCGACACGGAGCTCATCGGAAAGGCAAGCTGGAGAACCACCCAGAGACTCGCAGACCACTTCTGGAAAAGGTGGATTAAAGAATACTTACCTCTCCTAATGCCAAGGAAACTCGAGGGGAAAGAAACCAGAGACCCAAGGGAAGGAGACATCGTGCTAATAGTGGACGCCACATTACCGCGAAACTCATGGCCTCGCGGTGAAATCGTCAAAACCTATCCCGGACCAGACGGAAGAACCAGGGTGCTAGACGTGCGGACATCAGGCGGAATACTTCGCCGCCCAACTCGACGTGTCATCGTGCTGGTGCGGAGTCGTCGCCTCCAGAGGATGCAGTGCTACGCACCGTGGGGGAGAATGTTAGCGACGACAAAGTGAATTCGAACATTTAACATTAATTATTTATTATCAGTGAATTAAAACTAAGTGTTAGCATTTAATCATAATTAATCCTTATCAGTGATTTAAAATTAGGTGATGGTATTAATCTTAACTGTTTCCTATTCGTAAAATAAAGCTAAGTGTAAAAACTGATTAGTGCTGAAACTAACAGGAAAGGAAATTAAACGCTTCTATTTTTATCTTAAAGTGACTTATATGAAATCTATTTAATATTATTTAGGTCTGATTAGAACATTAGACGCAAGTAAAAGCTTATTTTCTAGTAAGATTTCTTTTATCCATAACTTTAAGAGCTATTTAACATATAAGTGATTAATATAATTCTTTTTCCTTTAAAGTACTTCAAAAGAAACATTAATATGTCAATTAATCGTTGTATAACGTTATTTCATTATGAGAAAGATTTAAATTTCATGAAAAAATATTGTATAGATTCTTAAGCATAATTCCTGAAAAAGTGTTGTTCATTCCTACCTCTTGGCGGCGCCACTTGTATGTTCGGCAAAAAATATAGTCCTACTCCGGAGCTAAACCGTGAGGCGACCGCGAAACTATTTTTATTTTTTATAAATGTAAAATAAAGGTTTATTGAATGATTTATGTTTAGAATAATAGAAATAAGTTGTATCTATCGTTAGGAATAAATATAAATATTGTAAGGAATGTTTTACCACGTTTATTAAGGAAATTGTGAATCTCTCTTAGAAAGGGTTACTATGCGCTCTGATTGGTCAATAGATTCACTAATGCCGTGTGCGATTTTTTCTTAATTATGATTGGTTACAGCCGCTTATAAAAAAGGGGCGTTTTTCGTGGTAAATTATTCCAAATCCGGCAATGTAATAATAAGGAATCAAGAAATAAAACAAGAAGAAACTCTCAAGAAGTGTTATTTATTGCTCATCTAACTGCTACTGTATGCTCTCCAGTTAACATCCCGCCAGCAAACCCGCTCTATTTATCAACGCTCCCTTATACGAGCAATTACAGATGGTATCGGGAGTTTTGGTGCAATGTGCGATGGTGAAAATAGCAGGTGGTATTAGTCTGAACAATTCCTTCGTGCACTCTTCGTGATAGATAAGATAGAATATGCAAAGAGATGCAACATCTCTTCGCGGCACCAGTAACAAAGCCGATCAAAAGGAACTGGTTCGTAGACGATTCAAGCCTATTGGTTAAATAATTTGTAGTTTACATATTATTGTCTTACTATGTTGCTTTACGAGTACTTACCTGATGAACCATTGTCGATCTTCGTCATTCACGAGACGATCTTGATAAACGCGTAGGTGCTCATGATACCATAGCCTTATCACTTGATCCTCATCCTAAGAGATATTAATTGAATCAAATCACAAAATGTGTGTGTATCAATCGATTTATTAAATGTATCTATCAATATACTGACTTTCGAATCGATGGGTACACTCAGCTCAAAAAGCATATTTAGAAAGAAAAAACTAAGAAAGAAAGAACGAGAAAATATGTATATAAAAGTTGAATAAGGTATAAATAATAAAGACCAGTTGTACAACGGCGTATAGTGATGGCGTATGAGAATATACTACCTCGCGCCATCCCGTGGCTATCGTAAGAGCCGAGAAAAAAGAAACAAGAGATAAGCACCAACGTCTCCCATATAACAGCACAAAATAATCAAAAACTCACTCAAACATCATTCCGTAGGCTAAGTCAGGCAACTGTGCCAATTATACCCCCTATAAAGCAATTTATATGGATAATTCATTATATAATACAATATAATTACTTATACACAGTATGATTATAGATATGAGACAAGATAACTTATACATATATTTGTGTATATATCTATATGTGGGTATATATGAGTATGTACGTATGTGTGTATGTATGTATATATACGTTGCATTATGCGTAAGTGCAACACTACTTATATTATTACAAACAAATTAATACTATAATATACTAAATAAAGAAACACTACCTAATTATAGTATCGTATTACATATAGTAATGGTTTTAAAAGATGAACACAAACAATAACAGCTAACACTATAAATTAATTTTGAACACAATAAAATAGTTAATGTGTCATAGGCCTTAACTCGCCACATTCATTAAATTTTGACCGAAGTGACGATGGTCTGCTTAGCTTTGGTACGAATACTTTTGCAACTACCCTATTTACTTATGTGTAATATTTACTAAATAAGTTATTAAGCACTCAATTAGAAAATAAGTTTTAGCGACCTATTATAATACTAGCTCACTACGCCAATCGGCCTAATGTTTTTTTTTTCTTTATAATGTGTATTTTCTCTGTAAGTGATTTGTAAATCTTTTGAGAAAATAAATGTCTTAAACCATAATTCAGCATTAGACTTTTGATAAGCTATAATGGATGGATGTAATCTACAGATGGTGTCTTACTGTCTACTAACCAATTCAAGATATTTCAAATATCTACCTCTATAGCTTGCGGATCCATCATCAGGATTCCCTGGAACACTTTGCTCAAGTCGCGAAGATTGAAAGTGTAGTGTGATTTCGTTGGTGTTGGTAACAGTTCATCCACTAAAGAACTGAAAACCTCGATAGAGCTCTTGAGGAAAGGATGTTCTCTAACAGTAACTTCTTTAAAATTCTTTGTCCATGAGTGCAGTATCACACTAAATATTGCATACTGAAATTAAATATGGTTTTCATTAATATTTTTGTACGTAGAGCCACGCTGCAGCATGAATAGAGCGGGGATGGCCGCTTGCACAAATGACCATCTTGAAATAGCAGGATAATATGTAACGCATTGTAGGTGTAGAGAACCGGAGACCTTTTGTTATTTTTGATCAATACACTTATGAAAATGTAATATGTGTGTGATATTCATTCTGTAAATACTAGGAACAGACGCAAGCTAGCAGTACCAGTTACTCGACTCCACCGAGGCAGTAACTAATTCTTGGGGCCATGTATACGCTTTTATAACAAAATCTCAGAAAATATACAAAATTTGACATACACAAAGTTCAAAAACTTTATTAAACTAAGTTTGTATAAAAAGGGTTATTATTATATTAAGGAATTGAAAAAAGTGACTTTCAATAAGTATTATTTAGAATCTACATTGAATAAAAAAGTTTCTGTTTCTGTTTCTATTGGTAACGAGGTAATTCGTCTTAGATTTCAGAGGTGACCCACAACTGCGTTGTTGATTCTTAATTATTGAGGATAGGTGTGAATATCTACGGGTCACAGCATTCAGCAGCCATCAGGTGAACTGTGAACTGAAATATAAACTCCGTTCTTTATGACACAGCATTAGGATTTGTAACTGCATCACCGCCTATTATAATATAAACTTCTTTCTATGTTCATAGGATATTATCTAATACTTGCAAGAAAAATCAGTAACCTATTCCTTGGGTGTTATAAGGGAGAACTGTGGGAAATCTTCCGAAAATCAGAAGATATCTCATGAGAGATGGTGGTACAACCATTTTATTTACGATTCAGAGGACTGGTACTCCCTATAGCGGAAGAGGCTAATGTCCAGCAGTAGACCTTAACGGCCTGATCATGATGATGATATAGATCCTATATGCACGATAAAACGATACATTTTACAAGAATTTTGAAGTAAATAACATCCCTTCTACTAATGCAAATTCACTAACTTTACTGCTGTACTCCATCTCGGTGAAAGAAATGTAGTGGAAGTGCCTCAGGAGGCGCATGGTGACGGGATTCCTGCCGCCACCGGGCGGGCCCATGGCTGCCACCACGCCCACGTCCACCAGCGTCTTGAACTCTCCGATGTTGATTCGATCGTACCAGCCTTTTTAAAATCACAAAGGATTATATATTTCATACACAATACAATCCAAAATGTGTTAACATATTGTGCTAACACATTGTGCTGACACAACATATTGGATTGTATGGTGTATGAAACACAATCTTAAATGTGCTAACATATTTTGGATTGTGTTAAAATATGCTTACAAGATTAAAACTACTTTTACGGATTTTATCGCGTTTATTTTTACTTTTAATTACTTTTATTTTTAATTCCCGACGTTTCGGGCGCTTTCCAGCACCCATGGTCACGGGGGACTGAGATGTCTGACGTCCCGATGTCATTGTTAAACCCGGAGTACCTTCAGCTTTTTTAATTATTGTTTATGGTCCGATCTATGCAAAATGAACTGACTATGTCCTGAGATCTTGCAGTGGTATGCTTGGGTTTAGTTTTAATTTTATTGATTATAGGATCCCAAGCAGGTGGTAGTTTAAAACCCAGCCTCCTTCTCTATTGAAATTAGGATGTTTTTTAATTTCAATAGCCTCAGGTATCATCCTTGCTATTGAAATTAAAAAACATGAAGGTACTCCGGGTTTAACAATGACATCGGGACGTCAGTCATCTCAGTCCCCCGTGACCATGGGTGCTGGAAAGCGCCTGAAACGTCGGGAATTAAAAATAAAAGTAATTAAAAGTAAAGTGAGAGTGATATCGAAAGAAGAGTGAATGCAGGAAACATGGTGAATGGAGCTTTGCACTCCTTTATGAACAGTCGGAAGGTGTCTAACAAGGCTCGTTTGGCTGTGCATGAGGGGGTGTTGGTTCCGACACTCATGTACGGAAGTGAAAGTTGGGTATGGCAGAAGAAACATGAAAGTAGAATAAATGCAGTTGAGATGAGAGCATTAAGAAGTATGATAGGAGTTAAACTGAGTGACAGGGTAAGAAATAGTGAGATAAGGAAACGTTGTGGCTTGAAAGAAGATGTAGTGACAAAAATTGAGAAAGGTATGCTGAGATGGTTTGGCCACATCGAGAGAATGAATGAAGAACGATTGACCAAAAAAGTGTATAAGGCGAGTGTGAATGGAAGTGCTGGAAGGGGTAGACCTAGGCGGACTTTTCTAGACCAAATTGGGGACGTCTTGAAAAAAGGCCAGGTTAAGAGTACCCTAAACCGTAGAGCATGTATGAAGGGAATAATGAAAGTGGACGAAGCGAAACAAGTATGTAAGGATCGTAGCAAGTGGAAAGAAGTGGTCTCTGCCTACCCCTACGGGAAAGAGGCGTGATTATATGTATGTATGTATGTATGTTAAAAGTAAAAATAAACGCGATAAAATCCGTAAAAGTAGTTTTAATCATGTGTAGTGTTCGCGTAAATATAAGAAATCATTATATGCTTACAAATTTCGGATTGTGTTAAAATGTGCTAACACATTTAGTATTGTGCTAAAATGTGTTATCATATTTTGGATTGTGTTAAATTAATGTGCTAACATATATAGTATTGTGCTAAAATGTGTTATCATATTTTAGATTGTGTTAAAATATGCTAACACATTTAGTATTAGGCTGAAGAATGTTAACAACAATTTTGGTTGTGTGTCCCAATAAAAGAAATCATTTTTTATCTAATGCGATATAGGAGTCTTAATTATAAAAAAAAGGTTCATCTTTGTGTCTTTTATCAGTGACCTCTCTTCTGTTGGGCAGTTTTGAGTGCTGTTTAGTGACATATACCCATAAAGAACAACTGGCATACTGAGAGGACATTACAGTACATATTCAAAACATGGGTCTAGAATAAGATAGGGTGAAATAGTGCACAGGTTTATTTTATACCCTTACCTCTTTTAGTCCGAAGGGATTATGGTCCAACATGTCCTAAGAGTGATCAAGCGCAGGACTGTGGCTTTACTAGCTTTCCAAGACACGGAAGTGACACACCACCAACTTTCTGACTCCGGTGACTTTCTGCTACTAAGACTTTACTTACAGAAAATCTCACTAACCGATTTTGACCCAATCCGAGTTCCGAGCCACGGACTTCATGACCAGCAACCGCGTTTATGATCACTAGACTAACGAGGCAGTCATATAAAACACCAACCGTTTAATAAAAGTACATAATCACCTGAAAAGTCCATAAACTGCCTGAGTAGTTCAATCGGAGGTTGGGCGCCGTACACCTCGAGTGCGGGCATGTTGAGGTCGTCGATGAAGAACACCTGCCGCTTGGTAGGTGGCGGCCCGAACACGCCACGGCGCCGTCGCTCCAACTTGCTGTCTATCACATCCTAAACCAATGTAAGTCAAAGTCAGAAATAGTTATTTTTAATTAACTAGTGACCCGCCCTAACTTTACGTGGGAATCTAGTAATGTGGCGTTATTTAAGATAATCAAATATCATTGTTTTATAAGTTTTTCGTTTTTCCAAAAAAAAGTTTTTGGGATGACATTTAACCTACATCACTCCTGGCACTGTTCCTTATTTTTTGTGAAGTTTCAATTGGTCTTGCATTTTCGAAAATCCCGGATATACAGACACTTCAATTTAGAAAGAAAAAAGAAAGAAAGAAAAAGATTATTTGGTACATACATTATAACAAAAAGAATAAAAATTGTATTTATATTACCTACAAATATTCGGTTCTGGATGTTTGTCTTCGTGCAATTTATGTATGTAAAATGACTCAGCGATGCAGAAGAAAATCCTAGTGTCTTGAGCCGTGGTAAGATGGTTAGATGGTTGCTATGATGGAGCTAAGATGGTTAACGCTCGCTGTAAATATAACAGAACGCGAGTAACCCGGGTTCGATCCCCGCCGGCACCAATGAAATTGGTGGTGAAGGAACACCGTGAGGAAACCTGAATGTCTGAGGAATAAGAAAAAAAATATTTCAAAGACATGTGAAGTTCGCCAACGCGCATTGGGGCAGCGCGGCGGACACATCCTTGCCCTAAAACACTCTTAGAAATGAGGGAGGCCTGTGCCCAGCAGTGGGACGTATATAAGCTGTAACTTTACTTTACTTTTCCAATATATCCTTAGTTCATCTTATGTTAACTTATGTATAAATTTGACTTTGACCTGGACCATTGATGACAAATTTCCTTACCTGGGTCTGATTCGCAGAGGTCCTCGCGGAGAAGACGAGGAACTCGCATATGAACTTCGTATGGAGGCCACGCGTGAGCTTGGCGGTAACAGTGAGGGTCTTGCCAGTACCAGTCGGACCAACACACAAAGCGTGGTTGTAGTTGACCACCTTATAGCCCAGAAGTGTAGCGCTACGCACGTTGTCCAGCGTTGGCACCTCGATGTCTGGATGGAATAGAATATGGTAGAATTATTTTTAATCAATATAGATTTTAAAAATATTTATTAAAAGCTATTTAAACTGAGAACTTACAACCAGCAAGAAACCCAGCGGGAATTTTTTTAAAGTATAATTTACAATATAAAATTTTATACACTTAGTACGAAAACATTTAGAATCAGCATGGTAGCGACCACTTCACTCTCAGAGATTATTATCAATCATATACACTTTATGTAGTATAATCGCTCTTGTTATACAGTTTTTGTTTAGTAAAATTTTGGAACCTTTTGATAAATAAGTCCTGCATATTTTCACTTTGCCTTACAAGCATTTACGTTGCCCCATGAAGAAATCACTGGCTCTTTGCAGTCGAGTAACTGGTATAACTAACTTGTGCTTGTTCCTAGTATTTGTAGAAGCTACTATTTATATACGAGTAGATACGAGTAAGTAGTTAAGTTACCGTTATCGTTGAAGCCTAATAAAGTCCACCGCTAAATATTGGTCTCTCCTATAGATTACCTCATAGAGGTATATTTGCCATAGTTGCTGCACGCTGTGCCAGCGGGTTGCCAACCACGGTTTTTAATTTTTTGTCGTTATTAGGAAGATGTTGCTGCCCATTTCCTGATTTGTTTCCCTCTGCCGCCTCTTACGACAACCACGGGTAGTGGATATTCTTACACAGCCATTACACGGTAGTAATCGACTTTGCTGTGAAATCGACTACCACCAGATTTTTTTCCGGACCGATACTACATAGAGACCTTCAAGACAAGAGCCTACTCCTTTTTAAAAGGCCGCCAATGCATCTGCAATCCCTCTTGTGTTGCAGTGGTTCATGGGCGGCGGTAATCACTTACCATCAGGTGAACCGTATGCTCGTTTGCAGGATAAGCGATCCTATAAAAAAAAAGTTAAGTATGTGGGCACAATAATTGTCTTCTTATTTCTGAGTAAGTTTTGGTGAAGTGTAGAATTTAACGCATTTCTTCAAAATTCGTTTGTAGATTTAACTAGTCATCGAATTATTTTTTTCATTTCTCAGACATACAGGTTTCCTCGTGACTTTTTCGCGCGAAGCAGCAATTATGTTTATCAATGGCTTTGTCAACCACAACGACTAAATACAATGCCTCATTGCCTGAAACTAATATTATACGTGGTATGGCCACGTTACACCTGCTAACAACCATAATAGTATTAGCACGAATGGGCCAGCTCGATCGGGCTAAGACCACGCTTTCACAGAATACCAGCATTTTCTTAATCGACGTTAAATTTGGATGTCTATGGACCTCAGCATCCACTTACGACACCGTGAGCTCGTAGAAAAAAAGACTACCAGACGGATCCAATACTTTCTAAAACTCCTTTTTGTGCCCGAGAGACCGTCGGAGTAGGCTGCTCTACACAAGATAGGACTTACCAGCGTAAGGTTTCTCTGGATCCACTTCGTACTCCTCCACTTTAGCCATCCAGCTATACCAGTACGGATTAGCTGGTTCTCCATCATCAGTCAGATCCGTAAAACCTCCATCATGTAATCTATGTTTTGTTTATAGTAATAAAGTCATTGATTCAAACTACTTTTACGGATTTTATCGCGTTTATTTATGTTTTTTAAAACATAAATAAACGCGATAAAATCCGTAAGTAAGTAAGTAGTTTGAATTAATGTGTAGTGTTCGCGTAAATATAAGAAATCAATATAATAGAGTCATATCCAAATACTCAAATGGGGCAAAATTTTAAGATGCTTTTAAATCCGGTGCTATCTCTGTCACTTTAAATCAAAGTGACTGTGACACCTTTGTGTGTGACACTTAGCGTGATGTGGTAAATTTGAGGATTAATGTTAATGACTATGTTAGACGAAAACACGATTCCGTAATTTTTTTCGATAGAAATAAGATCCAAAGTTACAAGCAGCAAGCCCAACGAAAACCACTGGTATTCACAAAATACTTTAAATTAGATCATGAATCTGCTTACTAACTACTAACTAACTGAAATAAAGCAGGTCCTATGTTTTATTTTTATTTTATTACCATTTTTTCACCGTAAAAAGAAATTACGTAATCTGTCGGCGTCCTGAAGCGTGTTCCATGCCGCCCGATACCACCGTTTAGTATCGCTTCGGCTTTCGAGCGGGAAAGCCACAGAGTACTTTCTAATATGAGGAAAGCTGTGTCGCTTGCGCTCAGAATACACACAAGAAGACGTAAAATTAAAATGGGAATTAACTGTAATAAAAATAAGAAGCAACTGGGTTGGCGTAAAGAAACAGGAAAAAAATATGATAAACCTAATGAAATAAGTATCTGCCGACCTATCATATACCTATAGATAGCATACGACGCGCGAGGAAGTGAGTGCGAAACTAAAATTTGAGCTGAGGCTGTACAGGCTCTTAAAATTGAGTAGCGTTTGAGCATTTGTTCAAACAAAGAAGAAAAAACATAAGTCACGTTTTATACGTTGTAGAGCACGCAGCAGCTATATTATGGTTATAGCACGAATACTAAAAGCGACTCGACAGGGATAGTACCATGTTCTTACAGATTACCAGCGTGAAATAGCAGCATAATGCTCCAGTGTTTTGTATGCGTGAAACGGAGGTTATTTTTATTGGAAACGAGGCATTCCATCTATGTCCTCAGGTGTGACTATGCATCTGCATTTGATTCTTAATCAGGGAAAAATAATGTAGATGTCTTTCTATGGGCCGCAGCATCCACTTACCATCAGGTGAAATTTATGCTTGCTTATCACCCTTATTATATAAAAAAAACCTCTAAGGACTGCCATAGAATGCCTTACAACCTTTAATTGTGTTGACTCTCTTTAACCTTGAAACTGGATTACATCAATCGATTCACTGTTACTTAGCAGCAGGAATAAGTATGAGATTATTACCTAATCAGCTGGACCTCTAAACAGAAAATGAGGCCAGGAAAGAAAATAGTAAAGTAGCCTTTATTTTTTTTAAAAATATGGCTGTTTTTAGATAGTTTCAAAAATTAACTACGGTTTTTATCTTTCTTACGAAATAGCTCCCTTGGCCGCGGCGCTATATCTTCACGAAATTTAAAACCTGCTTTCAAATTCCATGTAATACATTTTTGTTCTCATATTTAATGACAGTGCGGTGTAAGAATATCTATTATTAGCAATATTTTAAACATTTACATGACAATAACCCTTTCTATAAAGTCATTATCGAATAAAAATTTTATGTTAGTAAAAGATAGACTTTGTACATTTATACGATTTCTATGTTGTAATAGCATATACATTGCCCTATAACTGAATCAGTGACTCTGTGGAGTCGAGTAATTGGTATCACTAGCTTCTTCCTGATGTTTACAGAGTGCATATCACTTACTAAGTCTCTCTTCTCTGCAACGGGAGAGGCCCAGGTTCGGCAGCAGACTTTAACAGGCTATTGAAGAGACCTAAACTAAAGTTATGTATATATCGCAATAACACTCACGTATAGTCATATACCCTCCCTTCCTC
Organism: Parnassius smintheus behrii; assembly: GCA_036936625.1. Classification (NCBI taxonomy): domain Eukaryota; kingdom Metazoa; phylum Arthropoda; class Insecta; order Lepidoptera; family Papilionidae; genus Parnassius; species Parnassius smintheus. The sequence goes on along the minus strand of JAUPFT010000021.1, from coordinate 3,791,584 downwards.
AGGAAACAACGGCTTCATTGCCGCCTCCTCCATTAGTCCGCGCATGAATTTGGAAAAGAGTGCGCGGCCACTGTGGTCGCACGTAGCGCCCACCGACCAGATCACCGACCACACCACCCAACATGGTGCCAATTTCGCTACAAATAATATAATTGACCAAATATACAGCATATAATAAATACAAGCTGCCACGCCACCTTAATGTGTGTTGGTAGAGTTCACGATTCATTGAAATATTTTTTTTTAATTTCTCAAACATGTTGGTTTCTTACATATGGAGTGTACTGCTAAAACAGGCCTAATCTTATTGCTAATAAGGTTTTCAGACAAGGAAGAATCTGCCATGCTATGCTACTCCAATACATATAATGCGGACTACACACGTTGTTGATGCATGTTTGTATGGTGTTTTACTTCACCGCTGAGTACGTGGTAAATAAGCACCGTGCATTGCAATTAACCATTTCATTGGTACCAAAGGAAATCTTACTCGGGTAGAAAGCGTATTTACAAAATTTATAGAGGTCGCTTATTGCGCAACCCTTGAGCAACCATGGCTCTATTATACTAAATATAGTAACGTTAAATTAACTTACCAAGTAATAGCGGTATAAAAAAAATCCAGCAACAGGTCAGGTATCTATAAACCTTTCGCAAATACATAAAGATCTAATATACAGAGATCGGTAATTAGAAGCAGCATCAACGTAACGTGACTGTAATTCCCAACCCGTCTATCAAACGTGATAAGAGAATTGAACAGACCACAAATTAATGAGAAATATTAAATTTCCCTTTTTCAATAATAAGTGCTCCGACAGTTAGTTCCATGCTACAATGTTTTGTAAAACAAAAATACAAAAAATTGGAATATATTCTTGAGAGCCGGATACAGTTTTTTTTCTCAACAAATAGGCGTGACAAACGAGACAAAAACAGAAACATATACTTTTTTATTCCATATAGATTATAAATAAAACTTATTGAAAGCCACTTCTTTTTTTTATTTACCACTGGTTCCGAAAAAACCTCTGTCCTAGGAAGAACCAGCAACAACCCAGCGTGACATTATTTTTTAAATAACAGCGTACAAATAGCTTGGTAGCGATCACCCTTCTCAAGGATCATTATCATTCATAAATTCCTTAATATTATAATAACCCTTTTTATACAAACTTAGTTTAATAAAGTAAAGTAAGTAAGGTAAAGTAAGAGTAAAGTTTCATCAAGTCACTGTCAAGAAGCTACCGTCGAGTTGCCGGTCAGTCGCGACAACGTTAGACTTGATGTGGTATCATCAGACGCCTATGTATCTATGTATATCACAATTCAAAACTAAATCTATGTCACAGCTGAGGTTCGTGCGGGCGTGAATGCCAGCTGAGCGAGTAGCTGGCTGGTATGCCACGCAATTGTATATTCATTTACTACACATACTGTTTTAGATAAATACGAAAATAAAGTTACAAGATTATCTGAAATAAATTTCACGTGGACAAAGTACGCATGCAAATAATGACAGCATACTCTTAGTCACATTAAAGAAATTCAGTGTTGTGTTAGTGTTGTCGAAACCTATGTTCGCGGTTTACAAAATAAAAAGAACTTCTTTTTGCGTGGTAGAGCCATGCTGCAGCTATATTGTGTTATGTATTGTATTATGCAGTATTAAGCTGCTATTACGCTGGTGTTCTGTAAGAGCATGGTCTTTCCCCGGTCGAGCCGACCCATTCGTGCTACAACCATAATATAGCTGCAGCGTAGCTCTACCACGTATAAAAACGAATCCTATTGAGCTTTATTTTTGACATGAATGACCAGGGAATTTACGGTGACGTGACTTATGTATGTGCACGAACCTTAAACCAATTAAGTAATATTATATAAATAACTAGCGGTTCCCCAATCAAATCACCCGTGTGATTTCTGGATCTCGACAACAGCGCCACCTACCGGGTAAAAATGAAAATTTAAACTATTCTCGAATCAACTTAATCACACACAAAATTTTATTAAAACCGGTACAGCCGTTAATTAGGAGTACAGTGATAAGCGCTCGTTCAGAAGAATGATAAATATATAAAGATGATGATTTAAATTAATAGAGTGTAACTAAATTAATTTGTTTTTCAAACACTGTGAGAACGCACCAATTTGCAATTACGAACAAATATATTATATATGAAAAAAAAAATATCTTACGCATCAAAGCTAGAAAGTTCGCTGGCGGCGGTGGCCGATCGTCTTTCCCAGTGAGAGGTCTCAGCCTGAAGTCCAATAGCTCCAGGAACTTGAGCACAAGTGCCGAGTCAATGGACGGCACGATCTCGGTCAAGTTTGCTCGTAGCATTTGTAACGCCGGGTAGAGATACGTGTTTATAAGACTTGGGAGAAGCTTGCGGATGTTGTCGGCGATCTAGTCAATAAAAATGAAATCTCTTAATTATGATTACAAATTAAAAGCTATAGATATAAAATAAAACTTCCACTAAATGCAAAAAAAAATCATTTAACCGTCACGGACTATTCTCAATTTTTTTTAATTGAAATTATGAATTATGTAAAAATTATTATAGGAAAGGAATTATAGTTGCTACGTTTAGCAGGTGGGTTAGCAACTACCGTTTTTTTCTATTCAGCTGTAAGCAAACTGAAATAGAAGAGCTGTGCTCTTCTATTTCAGTTTGCTTCTGTCACCTCTTACGACACCCATGGAACAAACAATATGGGGTAGGGGGTATTCTTACACCGCCAGTACACCGTAATTACACCGCCAATAATCGGAAAAATCAGGAGGATTTTATGGCAATCAAAATGAAGCAAACTACGGAGAGTTCTATGTTGAGCAGTGAATTATTTTGGGTTGTAATGGTCCATCCATGGACACCTTCAAACAAGAAGGCTACGGATGTGTTTTTCGGATGTGAAAAGGGGAGATCTCCCGCCAGATAAGATGTTCTTCCCGGGAAACGACCAAGTGTCAGTTCGGAGCTTTATATATACTGTTTTACTTCGGAGCTTTGATAGCGCGATTTAGGCTTCGATGGGTTTCGCTTGTGGCGCGACGACAGCACCACCACATGTTGTCAATTCTGAAGGCTAAGATAGAATGCCTGTAACTGTACTAGCTCTATATACCATTCAAACCGAAATAATATTGATGAAATTAGGTAAAAGATTGGAACATACCCAGACGGACGAAATAAATCCAATATTATTATACATCTAATAACACTACAACTAGGAACGTAACTGATTGCCTCGTTAGTTTAGTGAACTTAAGCAAGAATTCTGATCCTTAGTTGCGGGTTCGATCCCAGGTTAGGCCAAAATCAATTGTAGCATTTTTTTGTTAACAAATTCTCAGGCGCTCTATACGTGGTAGAGCCCTGCTGCAGTTATATTAGTAGTATAGTTTTAATACGAATGGGTCCGGGAAGGATCACGTTCTCACAGAATACCAGCGTAAAATAGTGGTTTAATGCTGCTGTGTTTCGTATGGTGAGTGTAAAAAACCGGAGACTGTTTTTACTGGAAACGAGACATTCCATCTTAGTCGTCACGGGTGACAACGCATCTGCATTTTGATTCGTAATCCAGGATAGATGTAGATGTCTATGGGCCACAGCAACTACTTACCATCTGGTGGACTGTGTGCTCGTTTGTCAATATATTCTATAAAAAAGTTGCAATCCGACATCGGGAAATTGGCGGTATTTCACCCTCATACCTAGGAAATCACGTAAAGCCCTGTGTTTGCGTAGACACTCGTGCACTATGATTCTGTTCTACGCAGATAGCTAGTAATCAAAATTTGGTCTGGAAGACGTTATTATTACCTAATATTAAGATAATTAATACTCACTGATGGCAAGTTGCTCTTCATCCAGGCATTCACCAATGGTTGCAAATGGATAACTTTCGTATCCAAGTAGACCATTCCACATCGAGATACAGTTGCTGGTGAGGCGACTGCCAAATCCGCTACCTCAAAAATCATTCTCTGACGATCTGTTAGTTTCATGATTTCGCCGCTGGAGAGGCACAGCTTCTTGTTGTCGTCAAGTACCTTTATTTCATTAAATCACACGAATAAGAAACGACAATTGTGTATGACCTTTAGGGGCTTATCGCCAAGTTGTGGACCTTTTGGTGTTTATGGCCATATTTGTTCAAGTAATTGATAAACGTGTCTAAGTTTTGACTGCGCCATGCGAATTCGATTCCATTAAAAATAAGTAGATTTCTTTCACCTAATTACAAAAAGTATAAAAAATCTAAATACAATCTACTGAGGGAGGCCCGTATTGAACATAGACTATTTAACGATTGTCATGAATGATAGAATGAAAATCTTACGTTAAACTGTTATGCTTCCAGCTAATGCCGTTAATTTATAAAATTCCTTTTTTATAATAATCCAACCTATATTTGTACCACTAATATGTCCACTGCTGAACAAGGGACTCCCCCAAGGAATGTCACCAAATACGGTCCGGAGCCACCTGCATCCAACATCCAACACGTCTTACCAGATTAGTCACTACATCCCGTTCGAAATATCATCTTTAGCGTTATCATCAATATTCGTTTTACGGTTACCATCACAGCCCATCGAAAGTCCTACATAGCCCCCATTCTACCCGTAGATTTCGTCATCGTCACCACGCTTGACAGCCTAGTTAGAAACCGAGATTATATGGCATGGTAGATAATCGTAAACCATCACTACACAGGCAAATATCAGCTTTAGGAAAATAGATAGTAAAATACGAACTGTATTCATGTTCTCTATCCACACCGCATCAACAGGCCCGTCAAAAATGTACCAGCGCTTATCCATATCTTCGACAGCAATACCAGCGCGCACCAAGCTCGATAGAATACCATCCGTCCTGAAGACCATGTATTAGAAATATAGAAAAAAAAACATTCATGTGTACCTCAGCACTCTAACAAAATAACATACTTAAATTTACACTAAAGATGCTAGTTGTTACATATCGGTGCCAACGGTAGCATATGCTGTACGTTTTTTCATAGAATAAGGGTGACTAACGAGCACACAGTCCACCTGATGTTAAATGGTTGCTATGGCTCATAGACATCCACATTTATCTTGCATTAAGCATCGAAATGGCGTTTGCGTTGCCACCCCTGAAGACTAAGATGGAATGCCTCGTTTCCAGTAAAAAGGGTCTCCGGTTCTCTACACCAACCATACGAAACGCAGCAGCATTAAACTACTATTTAACACGGGTATCCTGTGAGAGCGTAATCCTTCCGCGGTCGAGCCGACCCATTTGTACAACCATAATATAGCTGCAGCATAGCTCTACCTCGTGTAAACAACCGATTCTTTCATTGAAGCTCAGGATAGCCATCTCCGCAGGCCTGGATTATAGTGCCCGAGCACAAGCGTACTCTATATCTCCTTACTTTTGATCGCAGAGAAACCAGGCGCAGGACCAGAAACTCGTTCAGGAACAAAAGGTATGTACAAACAGTAGACGTACTTGGTAAAGTAACACCCTACTTACTTTACTGAATTACTCGTGAATACGGAGTAATTTCTGTATTTTATATCTGGCCTAAATAAGATAGTGGTATTACTATCTTAAACAAGGTAGTAATATTACTATATTTAAGGAAATATTGCTATTACTATCTAATCGAGATAATAGTGTTATTATTTATTATATATATAGTACAGTAGTACAGTAGCCATCAATCGCAAACCATTAAAAATTTATGTCATTTCCCATGATTGAATTGCGACCTAATGAAATGAAAACGAATCCGCTCACCATTCATGCGTTTGCAAATCGAATTCTCCGTACAGTTGACCCATGGTGATCGACTTGGGGTTCACCACGAACGTGTGGACGGGAGTGAACGGGAACCCGTCAGGTGCCAACTTCCCCTTTATAGCAGTTAACGCATCGCGTAGCACTTCGTAGCACTGCAATCAAGACAGCAAGCTAATAGACGTGTGAGTAAAAAGTACATTGAGTTTTATAAGCTCCGTTTTTTTAGGTTCCCGTACGATAAATCTGAGTTCAACAATAAAGTTTAGCAATTATAGAGGATTACGGCGTTTAAAAACAAACACATCATTTATTATAAATATAAAATGGAATTTTCGCTTTTCTAAATGAAAAAAAGAATATAGTTCGTAAAAGCAATATGGTCATCAGGTTAATATGGTCAATTTCTTATAACTCAAAAACTACAGCCTTGTTTACATAGATGACTTTGTGATACGATAGCTCTTCATCGGTCAATCATATTAAAGGGTCAAAAGGCGTTGCGTCATTTTGATAGTTGACATTGTAGTAAATATTTTAGTCGGTTTTAGTGTGGTGTAGTGTAGTTAGTTTTTTTAAGTAGATTTTTCGAAGTGTTTCTTATTATTGCAAAAACTAGCTTGCTTTTATTTATTTAATATATTATTTATAGTATATGACTTTGTGTTTTTGTCTCTGTCCTCCTCCTAGTTTTGGTTTTACAGGGTGGCAAAGCTTAAGGTGACCATATTAACTTCACTTACCTTACAGCAAAAAAACAATGACTTAAAGAGTTCCTTGCCGGTTCTCATTTATAGAGGTCTTTCTTTTGGATGCTATGGTAGATTTAGAGGTTCATAGGAACGTTTTATAAAACTAAATATTAACTTGGACATTTTGTTGTAAAAAAATTTACAAACCTTAGTTTTACCCGCTCCGGCCGGTCCAACCAACATCAAGCCGTGCCGCACCACTGTAGTCTCATACAGTTGTATGACTTTAAAAATAAACGCTGTAATCCAACACACATACATATATACAGACAATCCATGATTTCATTATTATTATTTCATTTTATTATAACTCTATTATTAATGAAATTTAATATGCGTCACAAGTAAAGCATTTAAACTGGATAACCTTTTTTACCGTCTAAAAAATAGCGTGTAAACATGTGAACGGAGAAGACGCCTATGGCACTGATATTTTACAAAAATTGAAAACAAAAACTTTGAATTTAATGTTTGAAAAAAAAATTGAACAGTAACTTTGTCCTTTGCTCTTCAGCCTGCCTGCCTGCGAAGTGACAAGGTAAAAGATGCCTACTAAATTTATTGTTTTATTGCCGTTCGGTAAAGTCAAAAGCTAAATTTCGATAGATTTTAATTAATTTATTTATTTAATCCAAAATATTTGTTTTTATTTTTTTGTAAAATATCACTGCATTGGCACTAATATTTTACAAAAAACTTTACTCCGTTCACATTTTACACCCTATTTTTTCTAGACGGTAAAAATGTCATCCAGTATAATCAGGTGTTGCTCATTAGCTTACGCCCTTAGCAGCGGACTTTTATAGGCTTATATATTTTAATGTATATAATAATATAATATATATAATAATATATTTTAATGGATGGATGAATATATTCAATGCAAACTATTACTTACATTGCAATTCATCGTAACCTCTCTTCACCAACATATTTCTGATCGACTGCTCCATGATTCCGTAATCCACAACTGGTATCTCAACGCGTGGGAAGAGGTCTGATATTATGCCTGAAATTTGATTCTATTTAGATATTTCGTACATTATCTTAGGTTCAAAAATGTACAATTGTAATTTATTGAATATTAGGTACGGAATAAGTTAACCTATAGTAGTAAAAATCACGAAAAAATATTCTTACGATCGTCTTACTTTTGCACAAAAGTATTTTCTCAAATTTTTTTATAAGATATGGTGACAAATGAGCACACAGTCCAACTGATGGTAAGTCGTTGCTGTGGCCCATAGGTATCTACATCTATCCTCGTATGTGATTCAAAATGCAGATGCGTTTTCACCCGTGAGGACTAAGATGGAATGCCTCGTTTCCAGCAAAAAGGGTCTCCGGTTCTCTACACTCAACATACGAAACACAGCAGCATCAAGCTACTATTTCACGCTGGTATTCTGTGAGAGCGTGGTCCTTCCCCGGTCGAGCCGACCCATTCGTGCTACGACTATACTACTAATATAACTGCATCATGGCTCTACCACGTAGAAAACTTTATTATACTATGTATATTATAGAATTTACTATTACCTAATTTTTTAAGATTTTAGTGCATTAATTTTTAGTTTTTTCCAGGCCATTCAAGACTAATTACTATACTTATGGTACCGATAAATAAATAAAAATATTGTTATCAACTGAATAGCTAAATTACGGCGTGCTTGGCGGTGCAGCTTTTATGACTGATTCACACATATCAGTGAATTCACAGTTTCAGCAGAGTACCGCCACCGTGATAATTATTCTCTCATAAATTCTCTATCAACCCTCCATACTTGTCATTGACAGTGACGTCACAGTGCTATCAGTGACCGTGCCGGCGCCGGCAATCATGGATGGCTATCGGCGATGACGAACTTTTATGTCGGATCACGGACGCCTCTGCATCAAAAACAAGCTCTTGTAGATATAGCCCTCCACCACGAGTATCTTTTTAACTAATTTACTTCCTAGTTTTTGCAGAATAATATTGAAGCAGCTTTCTGATATTTTGAAATATTCAAAATATTTACTACTGTCTTTAACTATAGTCAACCAAATCTAAGAAATACCTTTTGACGTTTCATATTAATCATTTCGCAATAACTTTGCACAAGCGTATTCATACGATTAACAATAACCTTTTACCTAAATCCGAAGAATATGAAGTTATCTGTATTTAATTACAACGTGTTTAGTTTTTTATCGCTAATTTAAATTGGAATCTTTCAAACAAAGCAAAATATTAAAAAAATACCAGTATCAACTTTCGTCGTTTCAATTATATGTCACAATGTGCCTTAAAACAAAACACTACGGTTTTTGGATGATTAAAACTCATTGATATGCGAATAATTAGCAAAAAGATTCAAAAAATCGTTCAGAATAATCAAATAATTGAATCATTAATTTTTAATGTATTATTTGTTTAATTAAATTTTTATTTTTAAAATTCCTTAAATTACATGAATCGTAAATAAAACAAGTTTACTTTATTTACCTTGTTGACGTATAGGACAATGACGAACTCCCAAGTGATTTTTAGTTGATTTTTTTTTGCGTCCACAAATGAAAAATATATAATATTATAGTTTAGGATCCTAAACATTTTTTTCTTCGGTTATACTACTGCAGGAAGTCAGGAATTAGAGATATTCCAGTTTAAACAAAATACACATCAGACTAGGCTGTATGGTATAAAACGCCTCCGGCAAATCGGTACAACAACAACTATTCAATATAATTTTCATATAAAGGGTAGTTACTAGCATAGAGGAAATCCTTAAAGAACACATTAGTATATATAGAAGAGTTTTTTGAATAAAATACACGTCAAACTGGGTTGTATGTTATAAGACCTTTGTCTGTCTTAACTGACGAATCGTAACAATTACAACAACTAGTCCATTAAGTTTTGAGTTGTGCATGATTATTTTTTCTATAGCCCATAAACTTGATTAGGTAATACATAGTAAATTATTTTATTGATATCTGTAATGGTGACTTTAGTAGACGCTTAATAATTCCAGTACCTATTATTTCGCCATTGTCCTTTGTGTAGGCAAAAAAACTTATTTACAAAGCCGCGCTGAAAAACACCACGACGTACTTTCAATCTCCCGCCATTTCGGGAGCTTACTGTGCGTAATTTTGTGATTTGGTGTTTGTCTTCTTATTTTTTGACTCGGCTTTAACTTTTTGAACTGTTTCTTTTATATTCGTTGAAACATGTGCCCATGTCACAAAGGATGATTGAGCAAAAGTGGTAGAAAAAACAAAAATATTGATTATGGAAGAATCGCTACATAGCGATCACTTCCAAGCAACCAAAGGTGTAAAGGATTAGAACAGTGAGAGCTAGGTAGGTGGTGCAATATAAATATACATAATATAATATTAACACACGCGATTTATAGACAATACATCCAATAAAATAACATAATATATATCGTTTACATTAATTACTATTTGAATTTTAATAATGTAGTCAAAATTAATGTCTCTTTGAAAGTAATATATATATATATATATATATATATATATATATATATATATATATATATATATATATATATACTACATTATTAAAATTCAAATAGTAATTAATGTAAACGACGACAGCTCAACTAGTTGTATTGAAAGTGATTAAATAAATTTATATTTAATCTAGTTTCAATCTAAAATTTTATAACTGTGCCTCTAGAAATACGCAGTAACAACAAATTCGAAGAAATTGATAAATCTTGTGTTTTAAATTATCCGTTTTAAATTTGTTCGGGTATTATTCGAACCAAACTATAAATGATTAATAACTCTAAATAATCGATATCGATTTTTTTTAGGAATCGAATATTGTACGTTGACATTTTTTGGTTGGCATGCTTGGTGCAATAAGTCTGACAGCTGTCAAATGTATTCCTTAGATTTAGTTGACTATAGGTACATAATTCTTTGCATAATGTCATTGTAAAACGGTATAAAATGGAAGACATGCAGACAGTCGATGAATTCAAGTAGCTCAGGGCTGTATGTGTAGCATTCCTTGGGGGAGACCTATGTTCAGCAGTGGACTTGTAAGGAGCTGAAATGAATGAATGCATGAATTAAGTAATGTCATGAATTCTCTTTCTATTTCTCTTAACTGCAATGCTTCACGCACTCCTTTTCCTTTTTTTACTTGATGGTGTTTTTCTTCTTCGCCCAAAGCAATGGCTAATTGTTACTTCCAAATTATTAAAAAAAGCCAAAGCAACAATCACAATTACCTCTGTACTTCTCGTAAGTTTTGCCTCATGATCCGTAACCTGAGTACCGACATGTGTGAATTGAAGCACAGCCGCATCATTGTAGCAAGTGACCGTATCAGTCTACGGAGTATACTGATACGGACGGAGTATACGGAACTATACGTACGACTGTACCTATACGCAGAACTGTGACTTCACTGATAAGTGTGAATCGGCCATTATCGTCAAATCTGCATGTTTGAAAAATAAATAATATTTCGATGGCATGTGAAATTTCATTCGAGCAGCGCAATGGACTCGTTCCCGTATATATCCTCCAAAACTTTTTATAGCACATATGCCCAGTACTGGGACGTGTTCCGGCGCTGTAATCACGCCACAAGCAAAACGCACCGAATCCTAAATCACGCTTTCAAAGTTCCGAAGAACTGGGGTATATATTCAATAGCTCTGTACTACCACACGGAGCGTTGGCCGTTCTTCGCACAGAACACCTTGTCCAGCGGGAGATCTCTCCTTTTTCTTTCACAGCCAAAGACGTTTCAACAAAATACCAGCATAAAATAGCAGTATAACGCTGTTGCTTTTCGTATAGTATATGAAAAAAAAACCGGAGACTATTTTTACTAGAGATGGGCCAAATATTCGTTTTATATTCGGTATTCAGCATATTCGGCAGCTATACCGAATATTCGTAATCGGCCGAATATTCGGTTAAATCACCAAATATTCGTTAAAGTGGTAGTCAAAGTATCCACTGTATGAAAATTTACGAATTGAGTAATGCCATGTTTTTCATAATTTTACTATTGAAAGTACATTTATTTATGGGTTAAATCTACTTGTATAATAGCGTTATGTTTTTGAGGCACTGTAGATTCATTTCCAATTATAGCAAATAGAAAGCTTGATAAAATTTTGTTTGGAATCAAACAAAGAAACATTACAATACAGTCATCAGTTTCTCTAAAATAGGTCCAAATAGCAGATCTCCTGCCACTCATTTTCATCATATACTTATCAATTTTCACTAAGAATAACACAACGAAATACTTTTTTATCACAAAAATAGTTAAAACGTAAACATGTGCCGGCAATTTGCTCAGTATTAGATGATGCAATAACATGTCAGGTGTGGTGGAGGAGCGACGGGCAGGTTCCGGCGCTAATCACACGCGTTTTAAGGTAACAAGTTTCAATATAAATTGATCAGGTACCGAGGTAATCCTGCCGAATAATGTTCGGCCGAATATTCGGTTCGGTAAAAGTTTTTTCGAACTTTCGACCGAAAATTCGTATTCGGTGAAATCCATATTCGGCTCATCCCTAATTTTCACTGGCAATGAAGCACTGCATTTTAGAACCTCGGGGGTTACAGTGCAACTGTATTTTGATTCCCATTCAAGTATGGCAAAATAATTTGTCACCGTAAGTAAAAAGTTTGCCTCATTTCTGAGGGAGATTTAGAGCAAGGAAATGGGCATCGCACTTCCCTAATGTGTGTAGGCTAACTTCACATGTCTCCGAAATATTTTTTAATTTCTCAGATATGCAGGTGTTCTTATGATCTTTTTAATTCTGAATTTTTACCCTACAGTGATACACACGTGCAAGAACGCACTACAGAGCTGGCTTCGAGGTAAAAACTATGATGAAATTAAGAACCTTATCTTACATTAACAAATGCAGTGTAAAATATAGTCAATTTGTTAAAGTTTTTTGTTTAAATTAAATTGTTAATTAATTGCTTTTGCGCTTCCTCAGTTAGCACTTAACTATTAACTATAATGCTTGTCTTTGACACCGTTTATTTCTAATGTAGTGTATGTCAGTAGTTATATACACGATAGCGTAAGAGACATTTGTTAGTACTAAATCTACATTCAAGACCAGCAGACTTATCATTTATTCCCCGAACCTCCCAACATTACACTAATTGAAGCGACAGTAGCCTAATGGCAGCCATTCGACTACTGGCATGAACCACTCGTAACACAAGCAATTTAAGCTTACCACGAGTGGTTAAGGGAAATATTAGTAATTTTTATAGCATTGTTAATATTCTTTAAAAAAATTGTAAATATTATCTTGATGTAGGTAATACTAACTATAACACAATTTATCTTTTTGTAATCTTGGGAAGGAGCGGAGTCTCCTAACACAAGTATCATACTTAAAAGGAGATTCCGGCCATTAGTCATGTTAATATGTAAAAGATACTGAATAAAGCTTTTTCATTTTCATTTTTCATTATATTTGCTTTATTATTAAGCTCGTGGTAAATCAGCACTTATCAATTTTATTTGTATCGTTGGAGTTCGAACCCGAAATTCTCACGTACGGTAATGTCCAGTGAGCACTTAGCACCTGAGCTACCACGGACTTATCTAAATATTGTACTCACCATTGAAGAGCAACAGATCATCCGCAAGGAATTTGGGTACGTTGACATCTCTCAAAGCGCGCAGTACAATCTGCCTCTCATCACCGTCGGGCATCTGCCTGATGAGGTTGCCCGCCACCAGTATCACAGTCTTTACGGCTCGCATGCCAAAGTCATAGTGATCCTGGATTTATTAGAAATTGTTATAATTTTAAACAAAAATGCAATAAAACCCGTATATATAGGAGCCGAACGCTTAAATACTTTTAGTAAATATACAACAAACGGAAAAATATTCGTATTTATTCATATACATCATCATCATAACAACGATTCAAAGTTTTCTTATATTTACGCGAACATTACACATTGAAATAATTCTAGTTTTTACTGATTTTATCGCGTATATTTAACTATAAATACCCGACATTTCGAGCGCTTTACTGCACATATGGTCACGGGAGGGACTGAGATGTTCAACGTCTAAATGTCATAGTTAACAGCGGTTACCATAGATAAAAAAATTATCTATTAGTATTAACAGCGGTTACCGTAGATTAGAATTTTTAAAATTTTTTTTATCTATGATTACCGCTTCACCATTTCAGTCCCCCCCCCCCCCGTGACCGTGGGTGCTGTAAAGCGCTCGAAACGTCGGGTATTTATAGTTAAATATACGCGATAAAATCCGCAATAACTAGTATTATTTCAACGATTCAAAGTATAGATTCAAAAAGCTAATAAAAAATAGTATAAAGGACGTGTAATTTACGAAGGATTCTTAAAACACTTCTTATACTTTTTTAGAATATCTATACCATGTTGAAAGTAAAATTAAGTTAAAATATTTTTATTCAAAATTGAAAGTTACTAAAGTTACGCTATCATAGTTAAAGAATCATAGTTAGATATAAAAAAAACTTGCTCATCACCTGTGTAGACAACTGCTCGGAGCTAAGCCGAAAGGTTGTGGTGATCTTGCCAGCCAAAATCTTCGCCTCGGAGAATCCGTAAGAGAACAACGAAATCTCCGCAATGAGAGCGTAGTCCGGCACCATCATGGCAATGGGACGGAAGAGGGCTTTCAAGTTGTCTGGTAATTCCGTGCGCCCTGGCACCAGAAAAAGATTTTTTAAATATAATTGAAATGACAAACTAACTCACCGTCTACATGATGGTAAGTGACAACTGAAGCCCATAGATACTGGTAACGAACTTCAAAAATATAAGACTACAAGTATCTATTTACATGTATGATATGGTATGAGCACTACGATGGAATGATTTATAGCCTGTATTATACTGATACCTTTTAGAACAGAATTATGTAATGAGGTTGTACCTCAGGCGGTCTTCTAGTCAGATAAGGAATAAAAAAAATAAAATAGTGGGCAAACGACAATGCGGCTCACCTGAATGTAAGTATATAATGAATATCCTCTAGACCGAATTTCGGTTACGGCGGCCTGCCTCAACGAAGATTAGCCATCGGCACAGGACAGGATTATAGTGCCCAAGTGTATGCGCAATCACAGGTGCACTCTCTATTCCCTCACTCTCATAATCCGATGGGATGGTAAACCGACACGACCGGAGAGAGATCAGGCGCAGGGCCAACGCATTTACGTGCTTTCCGAGGCACACGCCACCAACTTCCTGACTTCGGGCAGCTACCACTACGGCTACAATTACAGCAATAACTAATTACTTGACGGCAAACTCATTAATTGACTTTTCGGTCTGACCCAGGATTCGAACCTAGGACTCATGATCAGCAGTCGCACTACTACAATTACTAGACCAACGAGGCAGCCGTAAGTATATATTATTAACAGACAATAGAATATGTAGCTCTCTTCTGGCGGCAACATGAATTGAGTAAGCTTGACTGGGTTATAGCCACATCCTTCCAGAATACTAATGTAACATAGGATCGTCTAAGCTGAAATGACGCGCCCCACTATCGCATTAACGCACACAAGCAAATTTAAAATATGGACGCAATACATATACAAATGCCATTGTAATTGGTCATTCGGTTGTCGGTGAGACTCAAGCGTAGGAGCACGCGTCGGTTTCGGATTTTTTGTCCAACTTGTCATAATTGCCTGAAGGTGGCAGAGAGCGGACGTTTTGTTTCATACAATGCCCCAACGCTGCTCCCTAAGGAGAGCGTTGTCGGATTTATCACGCGACTAGTCGACCGTCACGTAGGCATACAGATCATAGTTCGCGGAGCAGTCGACGCTCAAACACAGATGAAGCGTCGTTATTAATATTTACACTCACACATCGAAATCAACTAATTAAGTAGTGGGGCGCGTCATTTCAGTTTAGACAAGCTCTAACACTTTTTTACTGGCGAAAATTTATTACATTTCAGTCTTCAGAAGTGGCACGGCATCTGTATTTTGATTCTTTGCGAGGATAAGTGAAATATTAATGGATCACGACATCGAATTTCCACCACGTGGAGTGTATGCTCGCCTGCCACTTACCTGTAAAAACTTGTGTCAAAAAATCGTGTAACACGAACTAATATGTTCGTGTACTATAATGTTACGTACATTAAGGCGTGAAACAACCCCCATTTTCATTGCACTCTTACCGAACACCCATACTAAACCTCCATCCATACCATTCATTACATCCTATTAAACTCTACTGCAAAACATAGGCTTTCCCCAAAGATTGTCTCTGAGGGGGGGACTTTTCCATAGTTCTCAAATTTGGTAGGCGGGATTTTTTTATTATTTTGAGTTGTCAGAGAGATGCTACACCTTCACCACTTGCCACACCCATAGGGCGACACGAGGTAGTGGATATTCCAACACCGCCACTACATGGTACGTAGTAGAGCCATGGTGCAGCTACATTGTGGTAGCAGTACGATTGGTTTGGCTTAACCGGGGTAGGACCGCACTCTCACAGAATATGAGAGTAAAAAAACCGCTTAATGCTGCTGTGATTCGTATGGTGAATGTAAAGAACCGAAGACCCTTTTGACTGGAAACGAGGCATTCCATCTCAGTCCTCAGGGATGACTACGCATTTACATTTTGATTCTTAATTGTAGATAAATGTAGATGTCTATGGGCTTCAGCATCCACTTACAATCAGGTCAGAACTGTGTGCTCGTAT
The DNA here is from genome assembly GCA_036936625.1 of Parnassius smintheus behrii. Taxonomy (NCBI): domain Eukaryota; kingdom Metazoa; phylum Arthropoda; class Insecta; order Lepidoptera; family Papilionidae; genus Parnassius; species Parnassius smintheus. The sequence continues at coordinate 3,775,266 of JAUPFT010000021.1, read as the reverse complement.
GTCACCCTTATTCAATGAAAAAAACATAGTGTATAGGCGAAGTTTACTTGCCAGCATATCCTGGATTCATCGTAATGAAGACTGAGCAGGACGCTTTTAAAGGCAGCTCGCAGCCTTCGAATATGAATTTATCCAGTTTGGCGATTTGGGCTTTTTGAATTGTAACCACCTGGGTAAGAATGGTAAAATTAATTATTCAATCTTATTCATTACCGGCACGTGAAAGCCCACTACTGAACATGGACCTCTCTTATGGTAGGAAATATTTGCCTTAATTGGCATCTGACCTTCGACGCTGTTACCCAACTCCGATTTAAGTATAGTAGTAATAATAATAATGACGTCCTTCCGACCGAATTTCGGTCACGACGGACAGCCTCAACGGAAACTAGCCATCGGCGCAGGACAGGATTATAGTATCCAAGTGCACGCGCAAGCACAAGTGCACTCTCTTTTCCCTCACTCTCACAATCCGATGGGACGGTAAGCCGACACAAACGGAGAATGATCAGGCGCAGGACACACGGCTTTACGTACTTTCCGAGGCATAGGGGTGAGATACCGCCAACTTCCTGACTCCGGACAGGTATTGAGAATTTCTTACTGGAAAAACTCAATAATTGATTTTTGGTCCGACCCGGGATTCGAACACAGGACCTCATGATCAGCAGCCGCACTACTACTACCACTAGACTAACGAGGCAGTTATTCAAGTATTATACATTTAATGTAACATGATGGTTATACCGCAATCTAGCGGAAACCATAAGTTTTTTATCGAAAATGGCTTGACCGAATTTGATGAAATGCTTTGTGTGTTTGAATCAGTCCTTGTATGGTTTAAATTCACAATTGGGCTTGGTAGGTAGAGCTGTCGAGATTCATAAGTTCGTGGATACCATGCGGATCGCTAGTATTAGATAAATATGTTTCATACGAGTATAGGTTAACAATGCTGGGGAAGAAAGATTCTCGAGTGGCTGCCTCGTACTGTTATGAACCGATGTACAAGGTAGTAAGTGCTGTTGAAAGCATTTTGTAAGGTATATAAAAGTGATTTTTCATATAACTAGTAGTCAAACTCTAACCTTTATTCCTTGCACAACTTTCTTACAGTATATAATATTCCGAAGTGTAATTAAATTAAATTCGTTTTCCAGCAGTTATGTAGCAGTAGCAGTAAGGTGTCTTTTTTTAAGAGAATCCAAGGCCAGCCATGCTAACAGTACCAGTAAGCAAATTGTAAGGCGGCCGTACATTAGACCTGGTGACTGGACCTGGTGGTGATTTTTATAAAACAGAAGTGATAAACGAACTTAAAGTCTACCTGATGGTAAATGGCCAATGGACACCTGCTGCCAACTTTAAACAAAAAGACTACAGATGCGTTGCCACTTCTGAGGACTAAAAGGGAATGCCTCACAGCCTGTGATTATAGTGGTCCTTTTTACTCTTGAGACCGGTACAAAGCAGTGCACACACTGCTGTTTGACGATAGTAAAGGTAATATAGACGTACGAACCAACCCGGGCGGACTTAAGGCAGAAAAAATTTCTACCGCCAAAATCAAAAACATGACGTTTGGCAAACAATATTTTTATATATTACGTCTAAAGAGTTTTTATTTTAAACGTAACGCCAAATATAATCACAACGTCTATTGCAATATCAGACGTTTTGCATCTCGGACGCTCTTCTCTATGAATGGTAAGGGTATTTCTAGACTGGCGTTTTAATTGATATAATTATATCAATTAAAACTCTATAATATAATTATGATTATACAATCATACGTAAGACTATGGGATCATTATGACTCCTTAGTCACGTTTTACTACACTCATAAGGTAAGATTAGATGATCATTATTGTTTTATATGTAATAGAGTCACGATGCAGCTATATTATGGTTGTAACAAGAATAGGCGGATGCGACCGGAGAAGGACCATGCTCCCACAGAATACCAGCGTAAAATAGCAGTTTAATTTTGCTGTGTTTAGTATGGTGAGTGTAGAGAACTGGAGACCCTTCTTTTGACCCTGGAAACGAGGCATCCCATTGTAGTCCTCAGGGGTGCGAACGCATCTGCATTTTGATCCTCAATCAAAGATGTGTACGGGCCAAAGCATCTACCTACCATCATATGGACAATGTGCTCATTTGCCACCTTTATTGCTATAAAAAAAATCAATTCTCTTAACCCGAAATCAAACTATGTTTAAGTATTCATTTTAGTTAAGCCTATATACGTAAGTCATACGACAGTTTAGTCAAATACATATATTATAGTCTATACAGTCCATAAAACCTTCTCACCTGCTGAGCTACCACCGAAAGCACTTCAATGTCTATTCGATTGAATTCATCAAAGCAGGCCCATGCTCCAGATCTAGCGTTGGAAGGGAGAAATAGGTTAAAATGGTACGACATTGTCTATATTTATGGTAAAGGAGTGGTCCACGTAGAAAATTATACAACATTCCTGCAAATGATAATCAGTGTACAGATACTGCAATTACGTTTAGCTATACAATGTGTTTCTAAATTGAAATGAGGGGCGCACAGTGATACCCGTTTCCAAAGAAATTTTGTATGTGTTTTAATTATAGTTAACACTTAAAAATTAATCATGGTAAGTAAGATACTGTGACTCATAGACACCTACATTTATACAATTAGAGCCCTGAGTCAGATGAAGCTGGAGTCACATGGACTAACAGCGAAAACATCCCGAAAATAGACATTTATACTCTATAAATGTCTATTTTCGGTAAAATAGATATTAATAATCAAAATGAAGATGCGTTGTAACCCCCGACAATTTCACCATACGAAGCACAGCACCATTAATCTGCTATTTCACGCTTGTATTCTGTGAGAGCGTCGCCTTCCTTCGGTTGAGCCGACCCATTCGTGCTACAATTACAATATAGCTGCAGAGTAGTTTTAGCACGTAGAAACTATAATAATACAATTAGATATTTGATAATACATAACCAGTCCAATACTGATGCATATATATATATATATATATATATATATATATATATATATATATATATATATATATATATATATATATATATATACATATATATATATATATATATATATATATTGACAGACATACCTTATCTTGCGTTTTATACATTTAAATTTTACGTTTATATTGAATGAATTATTATTTCTCGCTTTCAATGTTAATTTTGTAGTTCAATCACAAATAAAGGTTTTAAGCATGAATTGCTTAACAAATCAATAATTATTTGTTACGTCTATTTATTAAACAAAATAATCCTGACAATAGCCCATTGAATTCTATTTTACGTAAACCATTGAAGTAAGCCCGTAAAATCTTGAGATTTATTAATAACGCTTTAATATCCACTTTAAATTGCCAAAGCGAATAATTGAAACAATACCAATAATGATAATAAACCTCAATTGAAAAGGTAGCTCAAGAACTTCTCAAGAAACCCTTACTGATTCCGATTTAGAATTAGATAGTTACTAGCTACGCAGAAAATAATTTAGTGTGTCTTATGTGGTCGCGCACAGCCCTTATAATTTTTAAATAATAAACATCCTTCAGACCGAATTTCGATCACGATAACCAGCCTTAATGGAGATTAGCTATCTGCACAAGGTATTATTAAAGTGCCTGAGTGTTTCTCATGTACCGATGGAACGTAAGAGCTAAAAAGATTAGAACAGCACTAATATCTCAGAACAAAGGAGGGTAACTAACACATTTTATACGTGGTAGAGCCACGTTGCAGATATTATAGTTGTAGTACGAAAGGATCGGCTCGACTGGGGAAAGACCACGCTCTCATAGAATACTAGCGTAAAACAGCAGCTGCTGCTTTGTTTCGTATGGTGAGTCTATAGAACCGAAGACCCGTTTTACTGGAGTCGAGGCATTCCATCTTAGTCCTCGGGCCAACGCCAGCCGCCAACGCATCTGTATTTTGATTATTTATCAAATTTAAATACAGATGTCTATTGGCCACAGTATCCACTTACCATCAGGTGGACTGTGTGCTCGTTTGTCTTCCTAATTCTATTAAAAAAACACAACTGGGAAGAAATCAGGCTCAGGACTAACGGATTTACATGTTTTCCGAGGCACGGGGGTGAGACACCGCCAACTTCCTGACTCCGTGCAGGTACTGAGAATTTCTTGACGGAAAACTCAATAACTATTTATTTTAGCCCGACTCGAGATTCGAACCCAGGGCCTCATGACCAGCAGTCACGTATATACAATCACTATATAAATGCGACAGTACGTTATATATATAAATATCACAAATAACATTAAAACACGTGTTTTTTCTCTCGTCGCAGTGTGACTGCCTCGTTACTCCACTGGTTGTAAACTTTGTTGTTGATCATGAGGTCCTGGGTTAGAATCGAGTCAGTCGAGACAAAATGGGATTTTCTGTCAAGAAATTCTCAATAGTAGTCCGGAGTCAGGAAGTTGGCACTTCTTTTTTTCTCTCCCGTGCCTCAAAAAGTCCTGTATCTGACCTCTCTCCGGTCGTATTAATTAACCGTCCCATCGAACTATGTGTGGCGGCGCTGTCGTTGCCACACAAGCGAAACACACAGAAGCCTAAATGGCTCTATCAAAGTTCTGAAATTATCACGGTATATTGAGAACAGCTCCTTAATATCACATGGAACAGTAGCCACTCCCCGGGCTTAACTCCCCTTTTTCTTCAACGGCCAAGCCGGTGACCAATTGACGTGATGTGAACACGCAATCGCAAACAACAATCTTCGGAAACTTCGATTCAATTCGTCATCGTCCCCAAGTACCCCCTTCATTCGCTCCCGAGCAGATACTGTCTGCAGTCTTCACATCCTGCAAGCCATCTAGCTCTATGAGGTTCATCGCAGAATTGGAATAATGCTTCCCGTCCTTTCAAGCTAATCTCTGCGCCACAGTCTTTGGCACGACTTAGAGCCTTACTGCTCGCCTCTGCTTCAAGCACTCTCGCAGATTATTTTCTTTCTTCTCGACTCACCGCAGCCTACAAGGCAATCCTTGGCACTTGCACATTGACAACTAGACGTCGTTGTCGTTGTTCGTCGCTGTCATCACGCTACAGGCGAATCATACCGAAGCCTAAATCGCGCTATCAAAGTTCTGAAGTTACCACTATATATAGAACAGCTATCAAATATTACATGGAGCATTAGCCGCTCCCAGGGCTGAACACCTTGACCGGCGGGAGATCTCTACCCTTTTCCTTTTATGGCCAAATATGATAGCGAAGGAGGCACTATAATCCTGTCCTGCACAGATGGGCTAATCTCCATTAAAATTGACCGTCAAGACCGAAACTCGGTCTTTTATTTTATTTTTTAACGAAAATACTAGCAATGATATTAACATGGCTAATATTCCCTTTAACCACTCCTGGTTTAAAATGCTTGTGTTAGGAGTGAAACTCATGAACTTTTGAGTTTGCGTTCCGACCCTGCCATTAGGCTTATATCGTTTCAAACCTAAAATTACATAATACGATACCTATGTATTGGTTGATATCTACGTGATTTTATTAATAATTCGGTAAAACGCGATTTTTATAGCGATGGATTGGGTTTGCTTAGATATAATTATTTTATACGTATATTTTATACGTATATAAGGGTGACAAACGAGCACACAGTCCACCTGATGGTCAGTTACCATAGACATCTACATTTATCCTGTCTGTTTTCGGCTAATCTCTGAAACGGCTGAACCGATTTCTTAGACTTAGGCTACTTTTATTCTAGAAAACAAATTAGGGTCCCGCGCAAAAAAACCTAAGTTACACGCGGGCAAAGTCGCGGGGAACAGCTAGTTACAAATACTTATATTCAGACTTACGCTGCTAATCCTTTAAAGAACTTCCCCATTGCCATGAAGTCCAATTGATCAGAGCAATTGAACACGACGCACTGGACCGCCAGGGCTTTCGCTAAATCCTGTCCAAAGAAAACAATTTAATTTCAATATGAATATTTACTGTTAAGAGTCCGCTGCACTGTTACAATGAGTGACTTTACCTAGATATCCTTTTTCTTTTAATTGTGTTTAATATTCTTGAAAACATCGCGAATATCTCCTCACGATTTTTCCATTCATCGTCGATCACATGGTCAATTCACGCTTGAAATAGCAATTAACAATTTCATATACATAGCACAGCTGTTTTGTTTTAAATTGCCGATCTAGTATGTATCCTACTAGAACATAGAAGTGGAATGAAATGAAAAGATATATTTGCTTTGAAAAAGGGTACATTAAGGTGGTTATGGTAAAGTGTAATTCAGCTTTTTCGGCCATCTATGAATACCATGCAAATACATTTTTGTAATTAAGTTTACTATATTACAATATCAAATAAAAATATTTATCGGCATGTCATCGTTTACAAATTAGCTATACTAGTACCTAGTAGTATTAGTACAAATTTAAATATAATTAAGATTAAAATGTAATTAAAAATATAGAAATACGGTTGTGTCACATCATGTCGAATTTAGGTAGTCATTCACATTATAAAAACAATGTTTATTTAGCCACCTGTAAAGGACGCCTTTAAATCTATTAAGGGGTAAGTCTTTATATTTTGGGGTATTTCATAAAAAAAATTATAATATATATTTTATTAAATATATAGATGTCGGTATACCTTGGTGGTCTCAGTCTTGCCGGTGCCAGCGGGACCGGCTGGGGCGCCTCCGAATTTGAGGTGCATCGCGCACATCAGCGTCAGGTAGCATCGGTCCGTCAACGGAGTGATCACCAGTCTCCCACTAAATAACCGATCACCTTCGTTATCTCTCTTTTTATTACTACTAATACATATATTCAACATTGTCTTGGTCGAACTGTAATGAGGCTGTTACTGTTTTTGTAATAAATATAACTTTGTTGTACACCATAATAATTTCAAAAAATATTCAATAAATACTTTGTTACTCTTAAGGTTACTTTGAAACAAGTTTCATGTTATAATAATAAAATATTTATTCATTGACCAAAAGTAATAAAATATTTAAAAGTAAAACTAATACAAAAATAATATTTTTAGAAGGACAATGAAAGGGTTCTGACTCAGCATGTGTTGCAGAGAATCTACAACGCTGTTATTCTGTCAGCACCCATATACCTACATAGTGAGCTAAAGTATAACAGTACGCGTACATCACCGATTATATTACAAATAGCTTTTAGTGTTAAATTATTTATTTATTCATTCAGCCAGTACAAGAACTATATAATTAACCAGTACAAGTTATCATAATATTTCTATTAATAATTTGATAATTAATATACATGTACCAGAGATAAAACATAATATAAACAAAATATAAACGTAATATAAACAAAAACATGAAAAAAATAACAGTATTAAAAGTAAGAGCTACAGTAGTGTTTTATTTATTCAGACTAATTATAATAATTATGCTAGAACAACGTAATGGTTATTAAAAAGAATATTGGTAGTAAATGTAAGTTACATAATTGCATATATTCAGCCCCTGCCGATTTTTTTTTATATTTATGACATTTTCTGCGTACTTAATAAATACTCTTTGTATTTTCTCTTAAAACTTTTCTTATTTGTTATGACTCGTAATGGTGGTGGAAGATCATTCCAACATTTTGTGGCCATAAATTTGTAACTACCACGAAATGCTGATGTCCTATGTTGAGGTATGCAAAGTACTTTTGCACACTTTCGGATCATATAGGTATTCTGGTTTCTTTGTTTTTATCACTCCAAATAGCAGGGAGGCATAAAATAATTTGAGACGTTCCTGCATTTTAAGCATATTAGAGGCATTAAGGTAAGGTGTAACATGTGTTCGTCTTGGGATGTAAAAACAGTAACGAGCGCAAGCATTTTGTACCCTTTGAATTAATTTTTTTGATTTTTTAAATATACAAGGTTCATACAAAGTTATACAATAATTTAGTTTAGACAGAACTAAGGTTTCACATAATTTAACACGTAAGTCTACAGTGATAAACTGCCTGATTGAATATAAAACTTTCAATCGGAAAAAAACAACTTTTTACGACAATAATTACATGATTTTCAAACTTTAAGTAACTGTCCATAAGAACCCCAAGATTTCGTACTTCAAAAACTCGTTCAATGTTTTTCCCATCAATACGTACGTTAGGATCAGTAGAAGTTATGTCCTTTACCTGCTTTTTAGTATCTATAATAATAAACTTAGATTTTGTTGGATTAAGGAGCATGGAGTTATTTCCTGACCAAGAACTAATGCGTTGAAGATCCTCATTTAACTTATCTACCGCTGTATTTACATTTTTACTATCTACACTAATATACACCTGTAGGTCATCGGCATAAATATGGTATTTGCAATTTTCAAGACATGCTGTTATACCGGAACTATAAATGATAAAAAGCAAAGGGCCCAAAATAGATCCTTGAGGGACACCTTTATTGACAGGAAGAAGTTGGGAAACATAGCTTTCGCCATCATTCCTGTTAATTATAACTTGTTGTAGACGATTATTGAGATAACTCTTAAACCACACCAATGCCCCGTTATCAAAACCGTAATATGATAGTTTATCTATTAACAAATCCGTATTTATCGAATCGAATGCTTTTGAAAAATCTAAAAGAGTAAGGATCGTGCCTTTGCCAGAATCCGAAAAAGACAGCACGTCATCTACAACATTTATAAGGGCTGTAGCTGTCCCATGACTCTCCCTAAACCCTGATTGTAACTAAGGTAGTATTTTATTTAGTTCACAAAAGTATACTATTTGAAAGTGTACAACTTTTTCCAATATTTTTGATAAATATGGTAAAATGCTAATAGGCCTTAGGTCGCTTAAATCAATTGCATTTTCTTTTTTTTTTGGTACGGGACGAATTAGTGCGGTTTTCCACTGAGAAGGAAAAATTGATTCTGTGATAGACCTATTATGTATTGCTGTTATAACCTTTAATGTTTGTGGTAGTGTCAAAAGTATCATTTCCATACTAATTCGATCAACCCCTTGTGCGTTCGACTTGATAGCCATAATAACTTTTGCAACTTCATTTTCATGGATTGGCATTAACTTTAATGTGTTTGAGTTATATTTAGAACTTTTAAAGAATTTAGCATAAAACGAACCAGTATTGCTTATGCCCGGAATATTAAGAAAGTGGTGGTTAATTTTATCAGGATCATTAAAATGGTCTGGTAAATTGTTAGAATTTTTAAATGAAGGTAATGCAACCGATTTCAAGTTTTTCCACAAAATATTTGCTTTATGTAGGTTCTGATTAATATGATAGTCAAAATATGCTTTCTTCTCAGTATTAAGACAACTATTAGCTAGTCTTTTAAGAGATTTGTAATGAGTTTTATCACTTTCAGCTTTTGTTTGTCGATACTTATTATGAGCGCTGTCACGCAGTTGCATCATGTACCGAACATTACTAGTGAACCATGGCAGTTGTCTTTTTTTAAACGTTACTAATCTCTCAGGAGCATGCTTATCAAATAATTCTAAAATTTTTTGGAACACTCAGATACCATTTGATCGACACAGCTAAACCCTATGATAGTATCCCAATTTATAGCTTCGAGATCTGATAGAAAAGCAAGCATATTGATACTTTTAATAGGTCTTATAATTTGTTGTATTGGTGCTATCTTAGGTTTTTTAAAATGGAAGTCAACCAAAACAAAAGCGTGCCCTACTAATTCTGGTATATGTTTAACGAGTGTATTTGTAACACGTGCATCCGTGATAACTAAATCAATTAACGTTGCACTGTCTCGTGTGAAGTGTGTAGTTTCTGAAATACAGTTACTTGAATTAGTATAGGTCAGAAATTGTTTAAGGCGTAGAGTTTTACTGTCATTAGTATCCAAAATGTTAATGTTAAAATTTTAATGTAAAAGAAATGGAAATAAATAAGAAAGAAACAAACTTAAGGTTACATAAAAGAAAAGCTAATTTAATGCTAGAAATAGTGGATACAAAGTAATAAAACTAAATAATACTACAATATTGAATAAGTTAAATAAATTTAATGTTGTAGTTAAAGCAAATGAAGAATTAAGACAATAAAACGCAATACTACGTTGTTATTTACGTGTCTTAGAATTAAGTTGCGACGATAAAGTGCTTCCTGCAATACTACGCCCGCCTCCGGTTGAGGATTCAGCATCCGCCTTAGGGTGTTTTTGCGTAAGAATAATCAGCTCATCTAAGGTAGTGACTTTATGCCGGGATCCATCTGCAACTTTCACCACGATTACTCCATCGTGGGTGCAGCATGCACGCATGCCGAAATGCTGACAGGCTTTGCCGAGACTGTCGAGAATTCCTTTACTGAGACTGGACAAGCTTTTTCAGTCTAGACTTCGCCCTCCATACTGATGACCTGAAGTCAACGCTAACAAATCGTACTAGGATTGGCTGGAGACGATTTTTGGTGGCTACTCCAATTCTGTGTCAGACACTAATGCAAGATGCTCTGATGTCCTTATCCTCTTCAGCAATACTCAAGAAAAGGAGAGCCTTCCGTCGGTGCCTGGTCTGGATACTGGTACTGGATTTGTTTACAGAGCATACCAAGCATCATGAGTTCACGGAAGGTTCGAAACTCCTCAGCCACCTTTGCAACAGTGTTCTTGGCGAGTCTCCTCGTGTGTAACTGATCTTCCAGTTCAGCCATCCTTTTTGAAAAGCATTCCTCCAAACTGTTCTGTGCAATTCTAATCTCATCGAGTTTCGACATTGTGTTGTGCCAAGATATATGAAATCTTAGTGTGTTATGCTGGCAGGTGGTGTATTTCATCATCATCATCATCATTACAGCCTTTCACAAGTCCACTGCTGAACATAGGCCTCCCCCAAGTAATGCCACAAAGCACGGTCCTGAGCCACCTGCATCCATCGACTTCCTGCATGTCTTACCAGGTCGTCACTCCATCTAGTGGGGGGTCGCCCTTCACTACGCCTACCGGTACGAGGCTGCCACTCGAGAACCTTTCTTCCCCATCGGTTATCGGTTCTTCGAGCTATATGGCCGGCCCATTGCCACTTCAGCTTACTAATCCGTTGGGCTATGTCGGTCACTCTGGTTTTACTGCGGATATCCTCATTTCTGAGTCTATCACGCAGAGAAACTCCGAGCATAGCCCTCTCCATAGCTCGCTGAGCGACCTTAAGCGTCCTCATACGGCCAGCAGTGAAGGACCACGTCTCAGATCCATAAGTCATCACTGGCAACACGCACTGGTTGTACAATCTAGTTTTTAGAGATTGAGGTATACCTGACGAAAAGATATGTCGTAATTTCCCGAACGCTGCCCAGCCGAGTTGAATCCGTCGATTGACCTCTCGGTCGAAGTTGGACTTACCTAGTCGGACTATTTGTCCCAGGTAAACGTACTCGTCAACAACTTCGAGCATAGTGCTCCCAACAACTACCGGCATAGGTGTGACATGGACATTGTGGTGTGTTTAGATGGAATAAATTCACATATACACAATTGTACAAATTTGATTACCAATAAAATGGGGTTAATTAGCACTCAAATATTGTAGAAATTATGTAGAATGTTGTAGTAGTTAATTTTAAATACAAATTAAAACTTTACGTATGTGTTAACTTTTTATTCACCTACCGCCGAAAAAAAAGTCAATTAGTCAGCTGATTAACTCCAGCTCATATTAACGGATGTTAAATGAAGGTTTCTTTACGATGTTTTCGTTCACCACCGATCATGTGGTGAATAAGCACTTAAAATTGCAATTAACTTTATAGATTCAAAACTGGTTCCTCACAAACCATTTTACAGCGAATGCTTTGCCCTTGAGTTCCCAGAGCAAAATTTGATTTAGAATAAAAAATACCACAAAAATGTCTTTAAACGTAAGTGTATATAATTTATTTGAATCCATCGATGCGTGTCAACAAGCGAAATGGCGAAAAAGTTATTCGCTGTTCGAATTATTTACCCAATTCGTAAATAAACAAAATAAATACAAATAAGTCCTTTACAAATTTCGTCTTTTAGCCAAATTAAGTAAATACAGAAACTTGTGTTCTTGTTTCATACAAGATATATTTTATATATAGAATAAGGTTCATGAACGAACGCACAGTCCGTCTGATATTAAGTGAATGCTGTGGCCCATGGACACCTACATCCATTCTTGGTTCAAAATCAAAACGTAGATGCGTTATGTAGATACCTCGTTGTGAGTAAAAAGAGTCTCCCGTACATTCACTATACGAAATAAAGCAACATTATGCTGATATTTTACGCTGATAATGTATAAGACCAAGCCCTGACCGAGTCGAACTATTTGTGATGCAACCATAATCAAACTGCAGCTTGGCTCTACCACGTATATAGTAATGTCCTCCAGACCGAATTTCGGTCACGGCGGCCTGCCTCAATGGAGGCTAGCCATCGGCGCAGGACAGGATTATAGTGCCCGAGTTTATGCGAAAGCACAGGTGCACTCTCTATTCCCTCACTCTCATAATCCGATGAGACGGTAAACCGACACGACCGGAGAGAAATCAGGCGCAGGGCCAACGGCTTTACGTGCTTTCCGAGGCACGGGGGTGAGACACCGCCAACTTCATGACTCCGGGCAACTACTGAGACTTTTTTGACGGAAAAACTTAATAATTGTTTTTGGCCCGACCCGGGATTCGAACTCAGGACCTCATGATCAGCAGTCGCACTACTACAACCACTAGACCAACGAGACAGTCACGTATATATACGTATATATACGTACGTACATAGTACATAGTAATCGGATGGTAAGACATTATTCTGGGTACCAAGAATGCCAGGAAAGCGAGTTCCGGTTCGAAGTGTAGAAGTGGATCAAAAAAGTACTGTATAGTGGCAACACTCAATCTCCTCCGTGAAGCAATCTCTAACTGTAGTCCCGGGGGGATTTAAAAAAGTGAAAGAGAGGCAGACTCTTAATCAGTTTTCTTCTGAGGAGAAAAGCCCAGTGTTACAGGATATCAAACTAAAGAAGGAGGTAACAATCACCTGTTCCCCAAATACTCGTTCTGGTAGGTGAAAACGGAATTGAGAGCGCGAACGTGGCAGATATTCTGGCTGAACTGACGGTAGTACGCTGACGTGTCTAGACGCTCCTCGTCCTGATAGATTTCCGGGAGCTCACCTTCCTCCAGCGGGATCGTGTCTTTTACTACTTGATAGTATCTAAAATCAATTAAAATATCTTAGTGAAGACGTATAGGTGTACAATATAGCAGAAATGCTCCTTCACTTCAGTAGGGTTATTACGTTGTATTTTATTACGTTGGGTGTAAATTACTTATTTTCTGAAATATTTTAGTTATTTTGACCTAATTCGTCATATAAAAAGTATTGAATAATCAGGTTTTATCTAGAGTCTGTTACGCAAATGAAGTTTATTTTCAACCGACTTCAAAAAAGGAGGAGGTTCTCAATACGACTATGTTTTTATGTGTGTTACTTTATAACTTTTTTCTAGGTGAACCGATTTTGATGATTCGCACTATATTTGAAAGCTGGTGCTTCTCATGTAGTCAAACTAGTAGTTTGCGATTTATTTCTAATAATGCGTATTTAATTGACTTCGACTACATTGATGATGTTGTCATTTTATTTATATTGAAGTAGATTGTACAAAATTTTTAATTTTATCATTATATTATTATAAAATAATAGTGACAAGCAAACAAACAACCCATCTGATGGTAAATAGATGCTGTGGCTCATAAAATCTAAATATGGATATATTTAGAATCAAAACGCAGATGCGTTGTCACTCCTGAGTCGTCCTTTTGAATATTGAACGCCCGATACCCCTTTTACTACGCTAGTAAAAGGGGTATCCACCTTTCTAAATTCACCAAATGAAATACAATAGCATTAAGCTGCTATTTAACGCTGGCATACTGTGAAAGCGTAGTCCTTCTATTTCGTATTTTATATTCGTTTTTTATACGTGGTAGAGCCATGCTACAGTTATATTAGTAGTATAGTTGTAGCACGAATGGGTCGGCTCGACCGGGGAAGGACCACGCTCTCACAGAATACCAGCGTGAAATAGTAGCTTAATGCTGCTGTATTTCGTATGGTGAGTGTAGAGAACCGGAGACCCTTTTTACTGGAAACGAGGCATTCCATATTAGTCCTCACGGGTGACAACGCATCTGCAGTTTGATTCGTAATCGAGGATAGATGTAGATGTCTATGGGCCACAGTAACCACTTAACATCAGATGGACTGTGTGCACGTTTGTCACCATATCCTATATAAAAAAAAAGTCAAGCCGTTCTTTTGTAATAGTGCCGAATGTGTTTACGTTTATACATAGTTATGCAGTCGGAAAAAAACCGAAATATCAGAACAACCTCCTAAATTGTTCTGACTTTAGATTAAACTATTAACTAAGCCTTTGACATTAGATTAAAATGATATTTTCAAGTAGCCATAATTTTGCAACGGTTCGGTTAACGAAAGGCGCAGTCTAAACTTTTAATTAAAGTTGATAAGAATATCTCCACCCATATCCGCTCATTGATATGCTAAGCTCTTAGCGGTCAGCCACCGCAAAGTCTACATCACCTGAGGATGCCTCGTGTAGAGGCGAAACACATGTCATATTATCGTTGTATAACGGAAAGTGGGAGGGAAGGCGGGAGGTGCTCAATTTATTGTACGAAACGATTTGCGAAGTAATTCTTATCAAATTTAATATAATGGATTTCCGCAAATTAACGCCTGATTCAATTATTTATACTTTTAACATTAGATTACTCAAAACATGTTATGAAATGTAACTTAACAGTAGACGCTGACTCCACTGTATAATTGTTATTGCTGGTCAAACCAAGGTGTCACACTTTCAGTCAATAGACTTGTTTTGACTACCCTATAAAATTCGTCACATTTGGAATTATATTCATCATCGAACTAATATACTTAATCACCTAGTTAAAGAAGTTTATATTGTACTGAATTAGTTTTAATTCATAATTGCATAGCATTGTTTCAGAACTGCTCCCAACCTTAACTGCATATACCTGAGCTGACAAATCCACTGAAAATCTGAGACGTTCTTAACGTTCTCCTCCACGAGTGTGTGGGTGACGTCACGCGCGTGTACTTCAATCACAATAAGCGCACACAACACTTCGCGCTGGAAGAACGTCAGCTCGCCCTTCACAAGCGCACGAAGACTATCCAGCTGAAAAACCAAGCTTAAGCCATGAGCCGTGGTAACTCAGAGTCTGGACGTTAAACATTAACAGTACTAATTGTACGATGTTTCTAAAATGCAGTTTTTTTTTTAAATAGAATAAGGTTGATAAACGAGCGCAGTTCACCTGATAGTAAGTAGACGCAGACAGACGTGGCCCATAGACATCTACATCAGTCCTCGATTAAGAATCAAAATGAAGATGCATTATCCACACCTGAGGACTAAGATGGAATGTCTCGTCTCCAGTAAACAAGCTCTCTACACTATACGAAACACAGCAGCGTTAAGCTTCTATTTCAAGCTACAAACAGATCCATTTGTACTACAACTGTAACATAGCCACAACATGGCTCTACCACTTCGAAAAAATAATATTAGAAACATCGTATATTAATACTTTTTACTCCACCGATATTATGACACCACTGAATTTTTATAAGGTTTTTTGTAAATGAACTTTACATCTACCCGCAAAAGTCCGCAACTTGACATGGTGCTTTCCTGTTACAGGGAGAATTTGCCTTAACTTACGCTTGGCAAATGCATTAACAAGCGCTATTACAGACCTCTCGCTCCCTTGATACTTCATCCCATCAAGATGGCTATACCGCCATCTATCGGAAACCATCATCACCACACAGCAAAATGCTTAATTATGAAAAAGATTTCATTGTTCACACAAGAAGCACATACGAGTACATAAATACCTACATATAAATACATACTCGTAGGTTAATTTTTTTACTTATGTTAAGCTAGAAGTGCTCGGCTTCAATTCCACCTGGTGATTAGTGGTTATGAAGCCCAAGAGGGTAAGTCTATTTTCTTCTTGGGTCAGATTACAAACGTTAATTTACTTCCGTTACTCGTATTTACACAATCTGTAAGACGAAGTAAACTGTTTGGTTCTAAAGCATATAATATCGACATCGAAGAGGTGGCAACCCGTCAATCATCTAGTTGTCCGATGTTAAAAAGATGAGAGAAGAATTTCACATTTCATCATTTATCATTAGACTACCATAAAGATACTATCATATACTTACTCAGAACGTCTTACCTGTTCTAGCATTTCCTCGAAAAAATCCGCCATGCGATAATCAGCAATGGCACTTTCAACCCCCGCAGTCCACGCCGTTTGTGAGCCCGCAATTACCACTTGTCCTGGCCAACGTAACACCCACTGGTCTCGAGGTATCTCATATAATTCTTCTAAACCGGCTATCAGTGTCAGACGAACTTAAACAAAACTTATTATTAGAATTAAAAATGAGAACTAAAATAAAAAAAATCTCTATTCACTTCCAATCATTACAAACATATTATAGAAAACACGATGCCTGCAGACATCACAAATGTTCTATCGTATCTATCACGAGAAGTGTTTAGAGAAATTGTTTGGATTAATTCCAGCCGCCAAATTCTACACCATCTAGATTAGGGATTCACAAAGTGGTCGAAATTGACCCCTTGGGGTAGAAATCAGTTCCCCAGGGATCGACATAAACGAAAATTGATAATTTGTGACTGTAATTTTTATTATTAATAATTAATTACACTTGATATTTACTGAATGTTTGTGTCTATTTTGTTAAATTTTGATGAGAAAATGATATCAAGTTTACTCACTTACACAACCGAAATTTTTTTAAATTGGTAAATATTATGAATCAATAGGAAAAAAACTATAAATAGGATTTTTAAGTAATTTGGCTATTGGGGTCTGACGTATCAGTTCATTTTGGAAAAGGGGTCTCTATCCCAAAATAGTTTGGAAATCCCTGATGATGACCGCTAAGCTAGATGCTTGGTGGTCCACCCTGTGTGATTTACTGCGAGTTGTCTCCCTTGCACGAAGTTTTTTTGAAATCTTTTACCGCCGGCTACTTTTCCGGAGTGATACGACTTACGGAATTTATCCTTTTTTAATAAGCTCGTAACGCAACTGCAATTTACCTAGTGTTTCCGATATTCATGAGCGGCGGTCTAAACTTGGCATCAGAGAATCCGCATGCTAGTTTATCGCAGTATTCATAAAAAAAATTTCAATTCTATAAAAAAATCTAGCAAGGCCTCACAATGCTTTTCCGGGAAAAGCATTGTGAGGCCTTGCTAGATTTTTTTTTTAACATTTAAAAACAAACGAGGGAAAAGTTTTCCCTCGTTTGTTTTTAAATGTTAAAAATTGACAAAAATGTGACCTCTTCAAAGCCGGTGTTTGCAGTATGATTAAGTTTAGCGAAAGAACACAATGAATAAATGAATAAAATAAAGCCAAAGATATAGAAGACGTACTGGTGTGTCTCATGGTGTCCTCAAGCAACAAAAGCCATTGCTCCACATTGGCAAATGGATAGAACTTATATTTCAGTTCGACAATCTCGCCCTCGCTTGAGTGCATTTCTGTTATCCTCAAATCTGGTTCAAAAGTAACCTACAAGCATTAATAATTGCAAATAAATATTCATATTCTTCATCACTTTAACTCCATTGTTGCTAATAGATCCCTCCTATAGCATAGAGGGATTGCCGTAATCAACTTACTTGGCAAGCGGATTTGTAATAGGTTCCTTCCGAAGTAGTTACATCTGGCATGTACTATATGATTCTAATATCATGTTATTTTTGAGGTATTATCTGTCAAATAAAATTTAATAGTTTCCGAAACCGGTGTTAATACAGTAGTGAATTTAAGAATTAAAGCTCCTACTTCAGGAGTAGTTAAATTATATGGAAATTACAATTGGCGAATATTGCGTATGAATATGGTATCACCATTTTATTCACCGACTGTAGCAAAATTTGACTAAATTATTCGTGTCTCGTGTCCATACTAATTTACTAGAAAAGGCGTTTTTAACTGTAACGCTTGTAACTTTTAGTGGCGGTAAAAATAAACAGTTTAGTGAAAAGTTGAGGGCGCTGCCGGTTGCCATACCGCCCGCGTGCAATGTTGCCACTCTTCTAAGGGTTCAAGGTTTATGAACAGTGTTTTCTTTTACTGAATTTTTTAGTTATTTATTTTGTTTGAAAATTTCATTTTTTTAATTTACGGTTTTTAATATAATATTTAATTTTACTACACTTTTATGGACTGGTATTACTTGTGGTTTAATTTATTGCCAGAATACCAAATCCTTACTGTATATTTATAAAGGTAATATACATACCTTGGCGATATTCTCGAAACATTTTCTAAGGTGGGGCTGCACGGCACGTGGATTGCGCGACTGCGCCAGGATTTCCAGTAGTTCGTCGTCGCTCAGGAAAAACAAACGAGGGAAGCGCAACCGCTTTACCTCCATGTAATCACTCAGTCCGCGTGAAACAACATCTAGCAAGTGCCGAGCCTCTACCAAGCTATCAAACAGGCGGCTATCCGGGCATGTCACCATTATCTAAAAATAATACGCCATATAAAAGCCTTGCGAATAATTTCTATTGCAAAAATATTCATTATTACAGCCTTTCACAAGTCCACGGCTAACTTATGCCTCCCCGGAGGAATGGCACAAAGCATGGTTTTGAGCCACTTACATCCATCAATCCTGGATGTCTTACCAGGTCGTCATCCATCTAGTGGGGGCGCCCTAAACTTCGCCTTCGTTCTTCGAGCTATATGATCGCCCTATTGCTACTTTAGCTTACTAAGCCGTTGGGCTATGTCGTTCTCTCTGGTTCTACTGCGAATATCCTCATTCCTAATTTTGTTACGCAGAGACACTCCGAGTATAGCTCTCTCCATAGCTCAGCAGTAAAGGACCACGTCTCAGATCCATAGGCCATCACTTGCAACACGCACTGGTTGTACAATCTAGTTTTGAGTTTTTGAGGTTTGCCTGATGAAAAGACATGTCGTAAACTTAGAGCCGCGTTGAATCCGTCAATTGAGCTCTCGGTCGAAGTTGGACTTACCTAGTCGAACTACTTGTCCCAGGTAAACCTACTCGTGATCAACTTCGAGCTTAGTGCTCCCAACAACCAACAGCATAGGTGTGACATGGACATCACACATGACTTTTGTTTTGTTCATGTTCATCTTAAGATCTATCTAATCTTAAGATATATCTCTCTTAAGTCTAGAGACACTATTGAGGTCATTGAGCACAGTACTAGGTCCTCCAGTGAATCTGCCATAAGGACTATATTGTCGGCAAATCGAAGGTGAGCGATGTATTCGCCATTGACGTTAATAATGTATACTTACCAGTTTAGTAGCTTGAAAACGTCTTCCAATGCAGTTGTGAAGAGTTTCGTGGATCATCCTGTCTGAGAGATCTAACTGCACTTATCTAACTGCAGAGAGTACATCTGTCAGAGAGATGTACTCTCTGCAGTTAGATAAGTTTCATACTCGCGTTCTGTACTAGGATAGCCACCGCAGCCCTACTGTACAAACACTACATCACCTCGATATACTGACAGTCAACTTGGCATCGCTGAAGGGACTGAAGCACTTCCATAATTTCCACGGAATCAAAAGCTATCTCATGGTCCAAATACGTAAGATAAAGTGACAGATTGTACTCTTCAGGCTTCTGTACAATTTGTTGAAGGGTATATATGTGGTCTTTGATGCTAAAGACTTTTCGGAAGCTGACTTTTTTGGGACACTGGAAGTCGCTGAGTCTGTGTGCGAGATGGTTCGTAATGACTCTCGAAAACACCACGTAGACTCGGCTTAGAAGTGAAATCATTAAAGTGCGTAAAACTTTATGACCTTCAGCAAATACCGTTTGGTGATTCTAAATATAAGTTACGCAAACCTCGCCGCCACACTACCAATCGTTACAACTTTGTTAACAATAGGCCCAATTCGAGGATTACCGTGGCCACCCCCTCTCTTCAGACCTCAAATAATCTGATAATATCCCAGCGCAACTTGTCAATCTCTTTTTCCGGCTCCAAGACCGTCTCATCAGTCCTCAGGTGCGTGTGTTATATGCTACCAGGTCGAGTCGTCTTAGGTGGCAGCCGAACCTCCACCTTAGGCTTCTTAGCACCACCTGCACCGCCATCACAATGATCGCCACCGTAGCCAGGTATAGCGGGGCCGGCGGGGACTGGAGGCCGTTTGGTTGCGTCGTTGCTCATAATATACCTCATATTGCCATAGTTGGTGAGCGGGTTGGAAACCGCAGCATTTTATTGCTTTTACTGTTATCAGAAAGATACTGCTGGCTATCTTCTACCTCAGTTTCCCTCTGTCGCTCTCTTACGATACCCACGGGAAGATATGGGCTATTGCAAAAATATTTAAAGTAATTAATCTGTAATTTTTAAAGAAACAATTTTTTAAAGCTTTGAAAAGAATATAAATATTTGGTTGCCTGGAAGAGATCCCTATGTAGTAATTAGGCCGCCAAATTGTACATATAATCTGCCATTGGTTATTTGTATATTTGTTTTGAGGTGTACAATAAAGTTTATTCATTCATTCAAAATACTATTACGAATCAGTCAAAGAAATACTTACATTCCCCCGGGAATAACGTTGAATTTCTTTTATATTTCATGGTTATAAGAAAGATTTTTATGGCTGGACAAATTAAATAAATTCAAAGCACCACATTTAAGGTACCACAAGGATCTCTTTTGGACCCCATTCTATTTCCTGCGAGTGTAAATTATTGATTTTACCTTAGGACACGCAACAGCAGACGACATAATTCTCCTCCAGATTCTTTCCATAGTGCCATACTTTTTAGTCTCGAATGGCAATTGCCGTGAGATATCTTCAGATGTAAATATAGGCTCCAAATACATCCATTCCCTATGATAAATAAAAAACAGGTTTAATAAGCACTATCACTACAGTCCTTGCTAAATCATCGTATCACCGTAGTCATATTAGTGTGGCCTAGTCTTTCATCATCATCATCATTACAGCCCATCACAAGTTCACTGCTGAACATAGACTTCCCCCAAGGAATGTCACCGATCATGGTTCCGAGCCACCTGCATCCATCGACTTACTGCATGTCTTACCAGGCTTCACTCCATCTAGTGGGGGTCACCCTACACCACGCCTGCCGCTGCCACTCGAGAACCTTTTTTCCCCATCGGTTGTTAATTCCTCGAGCTATATGACCAGCCCATTGCCACTTCAGCTTACTAATCCGATGGGCTATGTTAATTACTCTGGTTCCACTGTGGATATCCTCATTTCTAAGTTTATCACGCAGAGAAACTCCGAGCATAGCCTTTACGTAGCTCGCTGAGTGACCTTGAGTGTCCTCATACGGCCAGCAGTGAAGGACCACGTCTCAGATCCATAAGTCATCACTAGCAACACGCACTGGTTGTAAAATCTAGTTTTCAGGTTTTGAGGTATACCTGACGAGGAGATGTGTCGAAATTTTCCGAACGCTGCCCATCCGAGTTGAATCCATCGATTGGCCTCGATTTGAATAAATGAATTATGGACCAGAAATATGACGAGGATGAGAAATATGAAATATGAAACCAGTCCAGTAGCTTGAAAACGTCATCCAATGAAACGGTGAAGAGCGTCGGGAATATACCGTCACCCTGTCTTACACCTCTCTGCAGTTTGATAGGTTTCGTGCTCTGGTTCTGTACTCGGACAGCCATCGTAGCCCTACTGTGCAAACACTTCAGCACTTCAATATACCGATAGTCAAATTGGCACCGCTGATGGGACTCATACCAACATTCATACCCAAATTTAGATGGAATCATGTGCTTTCTCAGAGTCCACATACGCCAGGCAATTTGGCAGATTGTACTCTTCGGACTTTTGTACAATTTACCGAAGGGTATGTATGTGGTCTACGGTGCTAAAGCCTTTTCGGAAACCAGCTTGTTCGGGAAGCTGGAAGTCGTCGAGTCTACGTGCGAGACGATTCGTAATGACTCTCGAGAACAGCACGTAGACGCGGCTCAGAAGGGATACCGGTCTGTAGTTCTTCAAGAGAGCGTTGTCACCTTTCTTGAAAAACAAGATCACTGCACTTCTGCTCCACGCCTCTGGAGTAGTGCCACCATGGAGAACAGAATTGAAGAGCTTCTGAAGGACTTTAAGTACCGGTGTTCCACCCGCTTTCAGAAGTCTCACTGCAATTCCATCCTCGCTTGAGACCTTGCCGTTTTTAAGATGCTGGAGAGCCATTCTAAGCTCGCTCAGACTGACGTCCAGGATATCATCGGAACAGTGTCGGATAAGACTTGCTCTTTGATCGTTACTCACACTTGCGTGTAACTCCAACATTGATGTGCACAGCTCCCCACAGAACCTCTCAATCTTACTCAAAATCTCAGGTGTCCCGGAAACGATACTGCTACACTCAGACTTCAGCTCTTACAGTTGGCCCTTTCTAGCAGACAGATCTCTGGCAAAGACTTTGGAGTCCTGGTTCCGCACAATTGCTTCTTACATATAAGCTGTATTGAAGTTACGTAATTCCCGTCACATGCATTTGGAGATCTGTCCGTTCAGTTGCCTGTATGCTGTCAAATCTGCTGACGACTGCAGCTTCATCTTCGGTCTAGCACGAGGGGGACGGAGCGTTGACTTCATTAGACGACACCTCTCAAACTTAACGTTTAGGTTCAGTGTGCTTCTAACCATTCGGTGATCCCTGCCAATTTTCACCCGTGCCATTACTGAGACATCACTGAACAGTTGCCGTCTAGTCGTTATAATGAAGTCAATCTCATTTTTTGTCGAACCGTGGGGGCTTGACCATGTCCATTTTCTGTGTGTTGGCCAGCTGTTCGCCCCTTGGGTTCTGTTGCGCTATCCCAAATTTCTCTACATTCAGCTCACTGTTCTTTCTTGTACCAGCTTTGCGTTGAAGTCTCCCATTAACTCCGTATAGTTAGTTTTGGAGGAATGCATGGCTCTAGAAATGTCGTCATAGATTTCCTCCACCTCTTCATCAGGATGTGCCGACGTTGGTGCGTAAACCTGTAAGAGCTTTAGTGAATACCGTTTGGTGATTCTGAGTATAAGGTAAGCAACCCCCATCGACACACTCCCAATCTTTACAACGTTGTTAACGAGAGACTTGTGGGCGATAAATCCAACACCTTCTTGACACAGATGGTCGCCCTCCCGGTGATGGAACAATTTGCCAATCCCTCAGATAATCCTATAACATTCCAGCGCAACTTGTCTATCTCTTCTTCCAGCTCCAGGATTTTCTCGTCAGTCCTCAGTGTGCGTGCATTTTATGTTGCCAGGTCGAGTCGTTTTAGGTGGCCACCGAACCTCTACCGGAGATTCTAAGCACCCCCTGCCCCGCCGTTACCATTGTCGCCACTGTAGCCAGGAATAGCGGGGCCGACAGGGGCTGTGGGCCGTCTACTAGTTTCGTTGCGCATGTGGGGTATATTTCCACAGTAGCCACGCTTGGCGAGCGGTTTGGCAACCGCAGTTTCGGCCAGTCTTTAATCATCAAACTGCGAGAAAGTTAACTAAGTTGTAACAATTTTGTAATAATTTAAATTAACAAAATAACACAATTAAATATCACAATTTTTATATATATATATAGAATATGGGTGACAAACGAGCACACAGTCCACCTTATGGTAAGTAGATGTTCTGGTCCATAGATATCTACATTTATCTTCAATTAAGAATTAAAATGCAGATGCGTTACCCCTGAATACTGAGATAGAATTCCTCGTTTCCAGTAAAAAGGGTTTCCGGTTTTTTACACTCAATATACAAAACACAGCAGCATTAAGGTGCTATTTTAAGATGGTGTTCAGTGAGAGCGTTGACCTATCCAGACCTATCCAGTGGAGCCGACCCATTCGTGTTGCAACCGTAGTATAGCTGCAGCATGCCTCTACCACGTAAAAAAGTTAAAGCAAAAGTTTTTAAGTAGTAGTAAATAATTACAACTACGTACAGAGTTTATAAAAAGTGAAGGCAATATTTTAATGCAAATAAGTTTAAAAATGCAATTTGCTATTTCAATTCCTCAAGGTACGTAAAATCTGGGATATTTCAAATATCCTTAGAAAAAAGTTCACCACTAATTACTCACTTCTGACAGGCAATCCACTCGTCGACGACTTTCTGCGTAAGGCGCAGCTTGTCGTCCCACTCTTGGATCCTCAATTCGAAGGCCGCCTTGAAAGGACTGAAACCTAGCTGCTGGGTGGTCAGTAGATGTTCATCTAGTAGCTGAAGTGTTTCATCTGGTATTTTCATGATGAACGTACCTTTAGAAATTTTCAGTTACAAATTAAATCGTAATAAATCAAATAAGCACTAGATGAAGTGACATCAAGATAAATGCACCCTTGCTAAGACACTTAGTTTTCTTACTTTGTATATAGGGTAAGCCCGGTAGTGCGTGGAGTAATACATATGGGCTGGTGTCGCAAAATTTCACCTAGCAGCGTTAGACTCAGTGGAAATAGGTGCTGAGAGGCTTATTAGTGACCGAGATTCAGTTGAAACCAATCTCGTCAGCCTCGATCACAAGCGTAGAGTAGATAACCTCTCAGTATTCTAAAGGATGCATTTCGAAGTGTCGGCAGGAATTACATGCTTTAACTTCTCCTTCCTTTTTTATAGAAAAGGGGGCAAACAAGCATGCGGCTCACCTGATGTTTAGTGACTACCGCCGCCCATGATCAACCGCAACACCAGGGGAATTGCAGGTGCGTGGCCGGCCCTTTAGAAAGGAGTAAGTTCTTTTCTTGAAGGTTCTTGAAGGTCCTTGTTCCACTATCGGATAACCAAGTACTCAGTGAGTCTTTGTTCCTTTGTTGTCGATATTCCATGCATTCAAACCAAACGTTATGCTTCGATTTTGCGACCGAATATATCTAGGCGTTTTCAAGATAAGAGTAAATAGAATTTTGTTACGCTAACATCATGATAGTAGTTAGATTCAACATCTAGGGGTTTGTCGTCACTTACCACTAGGTAAGAATGTAGTCAAACTCTTTCTTATAAGTAAAAAAATGCAACCACCTCAGGATTGTGCTCTATAGCAATCTGTGGGGAAGTTCTATGTTGACCAGATATGTTGTGATAAGTTTGTATCAGTAATGACAATGGACTTACAAACTATCTATCTACCGCTCACCAGTATTTTTATAAGGCGTTATTTCCATATTCTTGTTGGCCCACTCGTTGATCATCTTGTCCAGCGCTTGCTCGATGACGTATTCCTTGGAAGCGAGTTCTCCGATTTCTGCTATATGATCAGCGTGCGCCGCCACGCCCTGTTTCAGGCACATCTGAAACGTCTGCTTCTCATTCATTGTGACTGTAATACCTATTGGATCAAAAAACTACTGATAAATTTTTTACCTTGTTTACTGTACCAGAAACCACTGGTTTAGACATACGGTAGTGTAACTGGCAAGTATGAAATAGTGAAGGGCGATGCTAAAAAGAAAATTTTACAAATATTAAAAGGCCCGTTAAAAGAAATTAAAAAGAAAATATATAGTATAAATAATTGCACCACATTAAATATATACATTAATGTATATATTTAATGTGGTGCAAATATTTATTTAATTTAATGCAGCAACAAAGAGACATCAGACTCAGCATTTTGCCGCGGTGTAACGACTACAACGCTAGTATTCTATCGATGGCCTTTTTAAGAGTTCACAAGCAGTCACTACACAAATTTTCAAAATTACTAAGTAAAATTGAGAAAATTTTACGAGAATAAAATATAAAATAACAATAATAGTAATGATAAAACTAAAATACAGTGCATTTAAACAAAACACTGTTGGCTGTCGCTTCTTTGAATCATATGGCTGAACGATTGCCACCTCAGCATTTTGACCTACTGGGCTGTATCAGTTACAGTTCTTTTTCAAATATCCTCGCTACGGATTTTACCCGCAGGGAAATTATGAGCATAGTCCTTTCTATCGCACGCTGTGTGACTTTGAGCTTCTTCGTACGGCCAGCAGTGAGGAACGATTTTCACTAAATATTTTATTTTCATTTTATTTTCATGTATATCCTTTATCTTTAAATAGAGGTATATAGAGAGCAATACCTGGAGTGATCTTAGCCGTATTTTTTCCGAATAACTTGATTATTTATTTTTGTAAATTGAAAAAAATTATAAAATAAAGGTCATTGATGATTGCTTTTAAAATTTTACAACATATTAATAAATCTCACCCAGGGTAAGCGAGAAGAAGAAGAAGAAGAAGCCAGAAGGCGAATTAAATACTTTGAAATACTTTGTATTCCCTTTACCAAGTTTTAGACCTTATTTTATTGATTAGAATAAGAAAAATTGTCCGGATTTGAACAACATATAAATTATTGGTAAATTTATACTTTCGCGGTTCCCTTGTTTTTTGGTTCCAAAAAATCGAAAAATCATCCGATTTCGATGTTTTTTAAATCTTCTTTTTACAGCGGATTAAAGAATAAAATAGAGGAATAAAAAAATTTTTAAACTTATATTGGTTTCCGGGCTTTAAATGTTCATGAAAATGCACTCATTCACGTATAATTGTTGATAACTTTTTACAAATAATCGAATGAAGTTGTTATATTTTTTTCATAATCTGTACAAAAAAACGAACATTTAAAATAACATTGAAAAATGTTTGTTCATTAATTTTGGTGTTTTATTGAGTGTAAGATCGAGCGAAGCGAGCTCGGAACTTAGGGCATCATGACCCGGACAGGTTAGGTTAGAAGGAGATCCTTGTTTATTTTTTTATAAACCACTCAGAAGTTAGAGCCATGCAAAGCGGGGCTCCGTCGTCCGGGCTTCCCTCGACTGCGACACGTTGAGTGGCGTGGTATTTCCCTCCCCCAATTCTCTCTCGTAGCGCAGTCAAGGAAATCCCGGTCGACGGAGTCCCGCTTTGCTGGGCTTCTAACCTAACCTGTCCGAGTCGGGATGCCCTAATTCCCTAGCTTGCTTCGTTCAATCTTACACTCAAAAAAACACCAAAATATTAAATTTATAATAATGTCGATTTTATAGAGCGTTTATGATAACATTTAAAGAAAAAAAAACATATAAAAACTTTAAGTGAGATAAAAAATTAATAAATAAACATTTTTCAATGTTTTTTAAATGTTCATTTTATATTATATATATATATACCTCGTTTAATGCTTTTAAAAAAAGTTATGAACGATTATATTCGAAGAAGTGCGTTTATGATCGATCACATTTAAAGTCATAAAACTATATGAAATCATCAGGTGAGATAATTCACAATTTTTTTATAAACCCGCCATAACAAAGAAGATTAAAAAAATCGTCGAAATCGAATGATTTTTTCGATTTTCTATAGCCAAAAAATTAGGGGACCGCGAAAGTGTAAAATTACCCAATTATTTACCAAAAGTGGAAATATCGAAAGCGTAATGAATACGTACCGGCTCTGTCCATGAACTGCTTCCAATGTCTTTCCTTCATGCCGGGATTTTTGACCGCTTGCAATATCGGTATAAGAGGTCTGAATGCGTCAATGTCATCCTATTAAAATATTCCAGTTCATTTCATACTTCACAACTCAATAAAAAAATTTCCTCTAAAGACACAAAACTATGGTAAATCCACGCTGCAGCACGAATGGATCGACTCGACCGGGGAAGGACTATTCTCGCAGAGAATATCAGCAAGTAATATCAGCACAACAGTGCTGTGGTATGCAAGATGAATGACTAGAGACGGTGACTCCTTTTACTGGTAAACAAGCATTCCATCTCAACCCTTAGACTTATTTTCATTCACTTTTGATAAAGTCTCACAACACATAGGATAATTATAAAACTCCAACCCGAGAACTAATAATTGCTTATTCGAACAAATTAATGGAAAAGTATTCAAACTTCTTCTGATAAGAAATAGCCGACGTATTGAGTGAAAGTGTAAGAAAGGGCAAGGAGAAAGACGCTCTTTGTGTTCCTTCGCGATTTGCCTGAGTAGTAACATGGTAAGGAATTGTCTTCTCCTAGTGAGAACCGTGAAAACTTTATCACGCGTTCCCGCGAACCTGCCACTTTGCGGCATAAATGGAATGCCGTGGGGTTTTAGTCGGTGTGACTGATGAACCCCATGGTGAGACCGACGTAACCCGTCCACGCCCCCGCGAGGCGGGTATGTCCTATGCATTTCCCAATGAAAAAAATGAGCAATAAATGAATTGGAAAAAACGTTACCATGAACTTGTACTCGATTACTATATTATTCAAGAAACGTTTCTTTCCCCGTGGCGATCCGTATTATTACAAAAGAGTTCCATGTAAGAACAGTTTTTATTTATTTTTTTATTAAAAACTAATAATTCGGTAAATGCTAACTTATAATGAAACAACTTTGAGTGGTTCGTAAGTTGTTTTAACAGTTATTTTTTAAATGGGACTAGGTACTGTTTTAAAAAACTTATCAGGGAAAACGAAGCGTTTTGTTATAATTTTTATATTGTAATTTTAAAGACACCCTTGGAGCGATGTTTCTTAATTTTGTATCAATATTGGGTTTTTCGTTTCTCTTCACTCAGTTTTAAGAACACAGCACTATTATTCAGCTTTATGTGCTGTTGCGTGCGTGGCGTTTGCGCCATTATTCTATAAAATATAAAGTATCGACATACAATATTTACCCTTATCGTCAAAGCGACGTTCTGTATTTTAGGCATATCCGCAAACGTCCGGATACATTTGAGGATTGTCTTGTAATATTCGTTGACTAGAGGCTCAATGGTGTCTGCATCCACGTACATCAGTGGATTATCGAACCACACTTCTCGCGACTTAAGGAAGTCTGAAAAATAATTCAAATCGTAAAGCTTTTATTCTGTAGCAATCGTTCATTTCATTAATTCATTACAGCCCTTCACTAGTCCACTACTGAACATAGGCCTCCCCCAAGTAATGCCACAAAGCACGGTCCTCAGCCACCTGCATCCATCGACTTCCTGCATGTCTTACCAGCTCGTCACTCCATCTAGTGGGGGGTCGCCCTACACTACGCTTACCAGTACGAGGCTGCCACTCGAGAACCTTTCTTCCCCATCGGTTATCAGTTCTTCGAGCTATATGGCCGGCCCATTGCTACTTCAGCTTACTGATCCGTTGGGCTATTTCTGAGTCTATCACGCAGAGAAACTCCGAGCATAGCCCTCTCCATAGCTCGCTGAGCGACCTTGAGCGTCCTCATACGGCCAGCAGTGAAGGACTACGTCTCAGATCCATAAGTCATCACTGGCAACACGCACTGGTTGTACAATCTAGGTTTCAGGTTTTGAAGTATACCTAACGAGAATATATGTCGTAATTTGCCAAACGTTGCCCAGCCAAGTTGAATCCGTCGATTGACTTCTCGGTCGAAGTTGGACATACCTAGTCAGACTATTTATTCCAGGTAAACGTACTCGTCAACAAATTCGAGCATAGTGCTCCTAACAACTACCGGCATAGGTGTGACATGGACATTAAACATAATCTTTGTTTTGTCCATGTTCATCTTAAGACCTATCCGTTGGGAGACACTATTGAGGTCATTGAGCATAGTGCTTAGGGATCCTCTAGCGATTCTGCCATAAGAACTAAATCGTCGGCAAATCTAAGGTGAGTGATGTACTCGCCATTGATGTTAACACCATATCCTTTCCAGTCAAGTAGCTTGAAAACATCTTCCAATGCAGCGGTGAAGAGTTTTGGGGATTTAGCGTCACCCTGTCTTACACCTCCTCTCTCTCTCTCTCTCTCTCTCTCTCTCTCTCTCTCTCTCTCTCTCTCTCTCAGCAATCAAAGATATTTAAAAAAATATTCATAAGTCAATCGAGTTTTGAAACTGAACCCGCTAATATTTATTTTCAAACGTAACCCCTATTCTATGATTTTCAACTGTACCGGGAAGACATTGTAAACAAAGTGTACATGGATAAATCTAATAATGGAACAATTACTTGGAGGACATAGAAACAGTTTTTCCGTGAGGAATTTATAGCTTAGAACCTGTAGTTCTCCTACGCTGCAGATAAATACTAAGCTATTACATTTCAATCAAATAATTATCAAATAACAGAAGACGAAGAAGACGATAGAATGTCTTACAGACTCTAATTATACTAGATCTCTATAAATATCAAATAGCCAAATAGTACTTTAGAAATCATTTAATAGCAGTTGCAATAAATTATTATCTATAATTTGTAATTTTTCAATATTATTGATTGCAATGGATGGGTACTTGACACGCCTAGTTGGCACAAAATTATTTGTTTTGTCATTTCAAAATTATAGCTGTCATTATTGAATCTAAGTATCCATCTACTTCAATTATAACAAAAGAAACAGTCATATCATTTCACGAACGCACAACGTGTCAAAACTCAGGATACCATCCACACAATCTGGATGCTTGTCGGTCCACCACTGTGCGTTTTACTAGCAGTTTCCTTCCGCGTACAACCGCTCTGTGGAATTATTTACCACCGGCGATTTTTCCGGACCGCTACGACTCAGAGACCTTCAAAAAAAGAGCTTACTCCTTTCTAAAAGGCCGGCAACTCACTTGCAATTCCCCTGGTGTTGCAGTTGTTCATGGGCGGCGGTAGTCACTTACCATCATTTTAGCCGCATGCTCGTTTACCCTCTCTTCTATAATAAATATATTGATTTCATCTTGTCATATCCGATATATAGTATAGATCAAGGTTATGATTATGAAATAACCTGACCTGACTTTTCTGGTCAGATAAATCGAACAATACTAGTATCAGATAAGTCGAACAATGCCTGTTTCAGATTAGTCGAACAGTACTAGTATCAGATAAGTCGAAAAACACTAGTTCAGATAAGTCGAACAATACTAGTATCAGATATGTCGATCAATACTAGTATCAGATACGTTGAACAATACTAGTATCAGATAGGTCGAACAATACTAGTATCAGATAAGTCGAACCATACTAGTATCAGATACGTTGAACAATACTAGTATCAGATAAGTCGAGCAATACTAGTATCAGGTAAGTTTAACAATACTAGTATCAGAAATTAGAAAAATGTACATATTCAGTCAGTACCAACCAGACGCTGTAACCCACAAGTTTCTGTACGGCTCAAACTCTTTGACTAGACGGTTGAGATCCGCGAAAGGAACAACAGGCTGTCCAAATAACTTCTGCCGCCGGTTAAGTACCCGACCCCAGTCTTGCGCCTCCTTCATACCTTTCCATGCCTTCTTTATATCGTTTGCGATCTCGTGAACCTTAAACGAAAGTTGAAATGTTTTTGATAATATTTGTAACCTCAAATAGGACAAATCTAAAATAGCACAAGTGCATCAAATTTGAGAAAAACCGTTGTCTATCACTCGCTATTGACAAATTTCCAAATCATTAGCTAAAGGGTATTCAAGAAAAGAGCCTGCTCGTTTCTTAAATGTTGGCACTGTACCTGTAATTCCTATGGTATTGCAAATATTTGACGGTGGTGATCATTTACCAATAGTGATACAAATACAAAATTTATTTATTTCCAATTACAGAGTAAACACAAATTTCGTAATAAGAAATATATACCTGTCGCCCCATACTAATCATGATTGTCGTGGGGTATGAATGACAAAGCAAACCCAAAAGTCAGATCAGATGGTAAGTTAGTACGCGTGTCAGTCAGGTGAGCCGCACGCTCCTTTGCCTCCTCTCCTATAAAAAACATATATCGGTGGTCTATTTAAGTTGAGGATGCTTTTTACATTAATATACTGATAAAGCATAAGTAATGAGAGCCCAACCAACTTCTTGTCTTTTGTCAACACTTTTTATCGTTATCCCTAACGATTGAAAAGATGAAATACTTCAAAGTTGTGTATGTATTTGGTTTCCATCAATTACTAAGCATGCTCTCCCCTTCTTAAAATGTTGTTTTTTTATTTTTGTAAGCTATTTGAATACGTTATAAAATCATATTAAAATCATCATCAGCCCGCAACAGTACACCGCTGAGCAAGGACCTTTCACATTGTAAGGATAAATTGCCTTAATCTCCCAGCTTAACAAGTGCATTGGTAACCGCAGTGCCAGTCGTCACGCACCTTTCACGCTGCTCTCCATCGCCGTTAGGTCAGATTATTTTACGTTTAGCGCAAACTAAATTACTAAGTACTAACAAGAAGCTATAAGATTTATCGAGCATATTCCATGGTCGCATCTTAGGATATCCATGGGA
Source organism: Parnassius smintheus behrii (assembly GCA_036936625.1). Classification (NCBI taxonomy): domain Eukaryota; kingdom Metazoa; phylum Arthropoda; class Insecta; order Lepidoptera; family Papilionidae; genus Parnassius; species Parnassius smintheus. The sequence goes on along the minus strand of JAUPFT010000021.1, from coordinate 3,742,813 downwards.
CAAAAAGGCGTCCTTTAAGCCAGAATCTTCCCCAACTATATTTTTGAATCTCAATGTTAAGATTAAGTGAGGGATTAGTGACAACTAGTAGCCAAAGAAAAATATTTGTGACGCAATACTTTAAAGGATATAACCTCTCTGCCATGATGTTAGCTTAAATTAAGGAGCCATTAAAGCAGCCTGTCCTCGAAAACATTTGTGTTATTTGCGTCTGAAATGCGATTCCTATTTTAAGATTGAGCGACTAATTGGTGACTTTCATATACAGCGACAGAAGCATATTGCTCTAACGAAACTGGAGTTATTCATATGCCTTAGGACGGACTATGGCTTAAAGGTATATATATCATAAAATAACAGCAAACCATCTACTACTAATTATATGTTAAAATTTTGTGAAAAATTTATGACTGTTAGTTTCAAAAATTCAATATGATTTATCAGGTAAAACTAAGTTAAATAGTTACTGAAAGTGCTATCATGTAGCATTTATTTTCTTTTTAAAAGTTAAACTATATATTCCTCTCAGTACGGAATTTTATAAAGTTACCATTTGATTAGTGTAAATTAATAGCTGGTTACGAATATCGAAAAGAAGAATCCGAAACCAATTTTCATTTTAATGTATTACAGTGCCCGTCACCGTTACAGCTGGACATAGGCCTCCTTCATAGTTTAACTTATTGTAGGGATATTTGCCTACTTGTCACAGGCGGATTAGCATCAGCAATATTTTTCCTCTGTTCAACTCCTGCTTTGATTCTCTCTGTACGATATCGAGTAGTGGATATTCTTAAACCACGACAATAAGGTGAATTATTGTGAATCTATAGAGATTTCCTACTTGCTGCATTGCACGATGACGGTGACATTAAAGGAACAGCATGTTTAGTGATAGATGAGACGAGAAACCTTTAATGCAAGCAGCGTCATCGTACCATGCCACAATAATGTAAACAGATCGATAACCATAACTAGTCTAAATCACGCTATTAAAGTTCCCAAATGACATATAAACTGCATATATAAAAGCATTCTCCGAGTTATTCAAAAATAAAATAAACCTTCGTCATATCGTTCTGTAGCGTGAGCGCCATACACTGCGATGTGAACATATCGATCTTATCGAACAGTGTCTGCTCGTCCTGCTGGTGCAGCTTCCAGAACTTCTCCTGTTCCTCCTCTAAGAACTCCGTTGTAGATTCCACCTGTGCATTACAAAATTTTATCATCTGGCAGGAGAACCACGTAGAAAAACCATCCAAAAATACATCGTGGTAAGTGACTAGAATCACTTACCACGATGTATTTTTGAAAAGAATGTGAAGATTTTTATAAAGATAGATAGATTATTTGAATAACTTTATTATAAAATAAATATTTTATTTTATTGGAAAACAAACAGTGAAATATAACTAAATTATTAAAACAAAATTCTAAACTAAAATATCATGTAAGCTTTTTTGCATATTACATTGAAACACCGTATTTGTCTGTACTTATTGTTAGTGAACGACAAATACAACAACAATGTTCTCCAGCTTGTGTGCAACTAAGCCGAGAAAATTAAAGTCAGGGAAACACATCGAACACACATAGGTATGTTCACAATGTATTTAGTAAGACAACTCGAGAAAGTCATCCAGTTTGCTCATTATGTATTTTGCTAATCTGATAAAGCTGAATTTGTCTATAAAAGCTTTAAATCAAAAAAATCCTCATTTTTCATTGTATTTTTTTTATTTCGTTAACAATCGGAATTTTTTTTCTTCAATTTTCGATCAAATAGATGTTTTCTTTCATATACGATAAGGATGACAAACGAGCACAGAGCCCACCTGATGGTAACAAAATGCAAATGTGTTGTCACTCTCGTGAACTAAGATGTAATGCAATAAAAAGTCTCCGGCTCTATACACACGCCTATAATACAAATACAAACACAATAACATGTCAATTCACACCTATAAATGTCAACACATCTCTTTTGATTATATATAAAATGTGTTATAGTATTCTATGCTCATCTCTGTCTGTGAGAGCGTGGTCCTATCCCGTTCGAGCTGGCCCATGCGTGCTGCAAACGTTATATAGCTGCAGCGTGGCACTACCACTTATAAATAGAGTATGTATACATAAAAATACAATTGTTCTGTGCATAATTCGAATCCGTTATAAAACGCTCAATTATTTCGCTACCGAACCATCAGTATTAGCAATCGTAATATCGTATATATCGATAGAATACTATAAAACATACATAATAGAACGGGGAAGTGGAGCCCGTGTAGCCACTAAAATGTCACTTACACGTCAATTCACACGTATAAATGTCAACACGAGATGTGTTTTGACGTTACAATCGTTTCCAAATTTTCCATGCAAATTATTTAGAAAGTACCAAATTGCACGCTATTTACAAATAAATATGTATTAAAATCTGTCTGTCAACACAGCGAATCGGGTTTGTAGTAGTGATAATACTACGTACTCGTGATTGCTTGTATGTGTGCTCCCGGCGACGCCTATCGTCGTACAAAATAAGGTTGACAGCCATTCTATTGTGTATTATAGTATTCTGTGTACATATCTAATATCTTAATCGTAATCACATCGTAATAAGCATTTATCCACTATGTTGCCCGTTAATAAGGACGACACAACTAGCCTGTTTTGTGATCGTTAGAGGCCATCCGATAGCCTCCCACAGTGCTCTGAAGTCGTCATTATCCAATGCTGTAAAAAATGCATCCAGTACTTCGTAATCCTGAAAAATAATTAGGTCAGATAAATGTATCAGTAACATAGCTAACACAACAACGGTTCACGGGTTAGAATATTATCTTATATCAATAAAGAATAACACGCAATATCGACTCATGGAAGTACACTGGTAAATTATGTATTTGTTAAAAAAATTGCAAAAAAAAAGGTAAATCTTTAAATGCTTCTATTTAACATAATATATCCACAACAAGATGATGTTGTGACCAGGATTAAGAAAGGAATGCTTCGGTGGTTTGGTCATGTGGAAAGAATGAATGAGGAAAGAGTGACAAAGCAAATTTATATGGCAGATGTGAACGGCCGAGTCGGGAAGGGACGCCCTAGGAAAAAGTTTATAGACCAAATTGGCGATATTTTGAAAATGGGCCACGTTAGAAGTACCCTTAACCGACGAGCATGTATGCGTAGATATATGGATGTAAAAGAGGCGAAAGAGGTATGTCAGGATCGTGCCAAATGGAAGTCCGTAGTCTCTGCCTACCCCTCTGGGTGACAGGCGTGAGTGTTTATTTATTTATTTTATATCCACAATATACACACAGATGCATACAAGTTTAGTTTCGTTTTATTGTGATAAGAAAAGAGTATTAATTATAGGTCTATTTAAAAAAAATATTAAGGTACCTTATTTCTCGTGACGTCATAAAAAACGTAACTCAGTTGGGGAGCGATTTCCACCGACAACTATTCCCACCGTTACCGTTAAAGTCCATTGCTATAAGTAGGCCTCCCCATAGACGTATATAAATTACCATAGCTGCCACGTTTGGCAAGCGGGTATTGGCAACTGCAGTTATTTTACTATTTTTAATCGTTATTAGGAATACGCTGGTGCCTATCTCCCGATTTGATTCCCTTCCACCAGAATTACAAAAAAACAGCTCCGTGGCGCAATGGCTCAGCAATGAGTTGCGGTGCTGAGAGTTGCGGGTTCAAATCCCGCACGAAACAAGTATTTTTATAGCCTACAAATAATTGTTTTGGACTGGATGTTCGTCCTTATGAAATTTATGTTTGTAAACTGCTTCCACAATACAGTAGAAAATCCTAGTGAAGGCTAACGTTTTATAAAAGAAATTTTCAACGCGCTCAAGCATACAGGTTTGGACAGGATGGTGTTTTCATCACCGAGCACGTGGTAGTGATTTTTACTTTGTCCTTAAAATTTTGTAATACTCGTGTATTATAAGACTTTAAGATGACTACACGGTTGTTAAATATTTAATAACTGTTTCCCATCAAATAAAGTAAACTAAACAATACGGTTTTATATATTCTGTAAATTTAAATATATTAAGTCATACTTAAAATTTAGCAATAAAAATATGTTGAAAAACATCATCATCACTAAAACCTTTTTTAAAGTCCACTGCTAAACTTATACTTCTCTCAACGTAAGTTACAAAATGTTTCACGCGAACTACAACAAAATGTGTTAAAATACATATATCACTATTTAACATCATCATCGCGTAAAGAGCCTACCGTAGGACATAAAGTATCGAGAAGGAAAGACATAAATACTTCATTTTGGCATAAACCATTGAAGTCCAACATAACAGCTAGAGTTACGCTCAACTACAACGCTGATTTTCACTGGTGACTAGCCTTGAAGAATATATTCCAAGACCAATAAAATAAAGGGTAAAACAATCAAGATTTCGCCACTCGGAAATATAACCATCATACTAGGATTCAAGCATGCACAATATGACGTACTTATAACTCAAAGTAATGTATATACCGATAATTACGTACGATCGAAAATACAAATTAGAATACAAAGAAACACATGAAAATAATTAAAACCAAATTAGTATCTCAAATTTTGGCTACAAATGATTACAATTTTACTAAAAATTTTCTCTTTTAAGTTGCGAAGATAAGCCGTAATCGCTACCAGTTTATCAGTGTTACCGTGGGACTATTTAAAAATCGGCAGATTTTGAGATGACTTCATCCATCAATCCTCGTTCGCTATCAATCAAATTAAAGATTTTTTATACGTCCCTTAATCGACTTTTACGATACCTGTGAAACGATGTGAGCACGGCTTCTGTTATATAATGTTAATTTTAAACATGTTGCTAATCCACTTTTGGAAAAAAAGATATTGCCGCCAATTTCCTGTTTGATTTCCCTCTGTGATAAGCGAAAGATGCTGCTGCCAATTTCCTATTTGATTTCCCTCTGTCATTCTTACGACACTCACAGGACGAAACGTTGTAGTGTATATTCTTACACAGATACTACAATTATATAATATCCGATAATTGTTATAACTTCATAAACCAAAAACGAATTCCTAATGTCCTAAGTTACAACAGGAATTTTAAAACAACCGTAAATATTTTCTTCATATTATCGTCCTGCGTCTTCAACGCGAATGGTATGGACTCCATCCACTCGCGTATCTCGAATACGTGCTCGATAGTGTTTGGTTTTTCGCCGAGCTTCCTCATAACACTCTTGTAAGCTAAGATCACGTCGTCCACCTGCAGACGGATCTCCTCTGCCCACATCGTGAGAAGCGCCTTCATTATTTCGGTGCGTTTTGTTACTAAAATTTGCTATAACACGAAAATAAGCAAAAGATTATAAAAAACCTGATATCATCTTGTCTATTAGGATAATTTTGAGTACGCTACTAATGCTACCACATTTAGCATTACTTAATACTTTTAAGTAGAGTATAGTATAATTATACAATATAAGTAGAATAAATATGGGTTTAATTTTGTTTCTTTTCAAAATCAGTCAGACAGGGCTATGTTGCTTCCCCGTGGCTGTTCAACCTATTTATGGACAGTTGCTTGCAAATTTTGAAAGTTGAAGAATGCGGATTAAGAATGGGTGAGTTTACCGTCAATTGCCTTTTGTACGCCGATGATCAAGTTATCCTTGCGTCGTCGGTGGCCGAGTTGCAAATGATGATCACATTAATAAACAGATCATTAAAAGAAAGGGGTATGAAAGTGAACGCAAGTAAGACGAAGGTTATGGTTTTTGAAAGAGAAGAAAGTAAAACGATTTGTGAAATATGAATAGAAGGGGAGTTGATCGAGCAAGTAGACGAGTTTGTATATTTGGGCTGCGCATTTAGCAGGGATGGGAGATATGATAGGGATATAGAACGACGAGTGAATGCGGGAAATAGAGTAAATGGGGCCCTGCACTCTATTGTGAAGAGTGAAAATGTGTCGAAAAAGGCACGTATGGCAATTCACAATACTGTGTTGGTCCCTACTTTAACGTATGGTAGTGAAAGTTGGGTGTGGCAGAAGAAGCACGAGAGTAGAATGAACGCAGTAGAAATGCGGTCGTTAAGGAGTATGTTAGGGCTGAATCTGAATGACAGGGTAAGAAATTGTGTAATAAGAGAAGAGTGTGGTTTGCAAGATGATGTTGTGACCAGGATTAAGAAAGGAATGCTTCGGTGGTTTGGTCATGTGGAAAGAATGGATGAGGAAAAACTGACAAAGAAAATTTATGTTGCAGAAGTGAATGGCAGAGTCGGAAAGGGACGTCCTAGGCGAAAATTTATCGACCAAATTGGCGATTTTTTAAAAACGGGCCAAATTAGGAGTACCCTTAACCGACGAGCATGTATGCGTAGGTGTATGGATGTGAAGGAGGCGAGAGAGGTGTATCAGGATCGTGCCAAATGGAAGTCTGTAGTCTCTGCCTACCCCTCTGGGTGACAGGCGTGAGTGTTTATGTTATGTTTTCTTTTCAAAATTTGTTATAAATTGAAAAGAGTGCAACCAAAAAAATTCTACTCTAATTCCAATAAAAATAAAGCAGCAAGCGCATTTTCATTTATGAAAAGCTTTACATTGTTTAGTTTAGCTTATATGATCGAAATAAGTCTCTTTTCTTCAATATAAAAAACATGATAGGTCCATGCTGCGGCTATGTCATGATTGTAGTGAGACAAATGAGTAGGCTCAACCGGTGATAGACCACGCTCTCACAGAATACCGGTATAAAATAGCAGTTCAGTGCTGTAATGCATCGTATGACGAGTGTAGTGCACTGGAGACTGTTTTTACTAGAAACGAGGCATTCCATCTCAGTCCTCAGAAGTGACAAAGCATCTTCTTAATCGAGGATATGTGTAGATTTTTATGTGCCACAGAATTCTTTTACCATCAGGTGGACTTTGTGCTCATTTTTTACATGGAATAACTTGAATAGATTGCACAAATCGAAAGATCTAATATTTAATGACCATAAACAGACACTATTGGCCACTTTACAAAAAGTAATTAATAATCCATCTCAAGTTTCAACAAGAATCTGTTTCACGTAAGAAGTCCCGCGAAAATAAGCAAACCAAAATGTAAAGTATGATATAGTCGAAAGCAAAATTTCATTTTTTTGGTTAAGGGACTTTTTAAGTTAGAAGGACTATTTCGATAGTTTAAACTCATTTCATGTTGTGCATTTATATAAGAAGTATAGTGGTAGCACGATTGGGTTGGCTCGACCGGGGAAGGACCACGCTCTCACAGAATACCAGCGTAAAATAGTAGATTAATGCTGCTGTGTTTCGTATGGTGAGTGAAGAGAACCGGAGACCCTTTTTACTGGAAACGAGGCATTCCATCTTAGTACTCACGGGTGAAAACGAATCTACATTTTGATTCGTAATCGAGGATGGATGTAGATGTCTATGGGCCAGAGAAACCACTTACCATCAGGTGGACTGTGTGCTCGTTTGTCATCCTATCCTAAAAAAAATATCGCATTCAAGTGAATGTCATTCTGTTGAGACCGATACTGTAAAAGTGTATTAAAGTCCTCTGCTGTACATAGGCCTCCCCCATGAACTGCCTCATAGGGGGATATTTTCCATTGTTACTGCGCTTGGCTAGCGGTTTGGCAACCCTAGTTTTTTTTTCAGTTTTTGTTAGGAATACGCTGCTGCCCATCTCCTGATTTAATTCACTCTGTATCCTCTTACGACACCCACGGAATGATATTGGGTAGTGGATATTTTACACCGCCACTACACGGTTCAAATCCTGTTGAGAACAATAATTTAATTTGTATATTACAGATATTCAGGCACTACTTTACCTTTAATGTATCCACATTGATTGAGAATGGGCCGATACAGATATACTGTGGTAGACGCCATATTAGATCTTGCTTGGCGTCGTAATGCACTTGGATCTCTTCTTTTGTTTCGGATGCTGAATGCTTCTCTTGACGAAAATTTCTATTAATTCAATTTTGTGATTTTTATAGTGTATATTTATTAGTTATTTCTACGTTTCATAAAATACTATTTTTTTAAACTTTTATATTTATAGATCTGATCAGATTTGATGATAAAAATGCTTTTATTTTGGGCGACAGTATGGAGTAACGGATTACTGTCGTGAATCATGCCTATCACTAGCATTTGAAGCTTACTTGGATTCCTGAACAGTAGTAATAATATTATTTATAAAATTTAAGTTAATTAGTAAGTTTTATATGGTAGAGCCATGCTGTAGCTAGTATTAGTAGTATAGTTGTAGCATGACCCATTCGTGTTACAACTATACTACTAATTATCAGTTTTTCTGGACTGATAAGGACATGATAAATAAGTAATTTTAAAGTCCAAATATTACTTTTAACAGGAGTGGCAAAACAAATTTATAGTACAGAAATGAGAAGCGGAATTGGCAAAAAATGGATTTGAATCTAGATTCCGCCTCGATATAAATCTAGATTCATGTCTAGGCGGAAGGTTATCGGCCAACTTGGCGACAAATCGAAAATGGGTCAAATTAAAAGTAGTAAAAGTGATAGAGCCACGCTGTAGCTGCTATATTATGGTCGTAGCACGAATGGGTCGACTCGACCGTGGAATGACCATGCACTCACAGAATACCAGCGTAAAATACCAGCTTAGTACTGCTGTGTTTCGTATGGTGAATGTAGAGATTCGGAGATCCTTTTTTGCTGAAAACGATGCATTCAATCTTAGTCCTCAGGGGTGACAACGCATCTGCGTTTTGATTCTTAATCTAGGATATAATATGTAGACGTCTATGGGCCACAGCACCCACTTACTATCAGGTGGACTGTGTGCTCGTCGTCACCCTTATTGTATAAAAAACCGTTAAACAAAGGAGATGGATGCGTAGCACTGACCTCTATATATACAAGTACGCTGGACTAGCTATACGATACAAAATGACCTATTTGAAGCAGCCCTAACGGTCATCTTGGAAACTAAAATTGATATAATATGCCAAAGTCTGTTGTCTAATTTAAATTGTCATATTTAAAAAATCTGTATTTTGAACTTTTAAACTAAAAAAACGAAAGTATTTTATGTTTGTGTATAATATTAGTTATATAATAAGAATTATTTTTAATAACAATGAGAGTGTGCGTAATCTGTAAAACTCGTTACCAAAAGCGAAGTGGTATAACATTTCACAAGTAAGTGAATTTGCAGCTAATATTAAACAGATTAAAACTATTTTATAATATAAGTACTTAAAAATTTGTTACTAATCTTAATATCATATATACCAACATATATATGGCTGTATATTACTGAGTTTTGATAAACCATAAAATTCAATAGGGTTGTCGATTTCCTTGTCTATAATCGTTATCGATTTCTTTCCTACCCATATCTGTTAACAAACAAAGTCGCCAACAACAGATAATTAACAAATGTTTATTCATTAACAGAAACGACCATTACGACGATAATTATTAACCAACTGAACCTAAAGTTATGGCTTCAAAGTATAAATATTGTGAATTGGCGTCTGTAACAAAATGATCATATTAAATATGTTATGTGAAATGTTCAGAACAAATTTTGTTCTGAACATTTCGCAGAGGACTGTTTTATTAAACATGAGAACTGCACCACTTTGAAAAAGTGCAGTATTTCGATAATATTTTCTGTTAGTACCAGTACCAGTAAGTATAAAAGTAATAGATTATTATTCCGAATGTTTTTTTTATTTCTTCTTTACTCATTTTCCCCCAAACACAAGGGCCATAGCCAAGTGTCGAAAAGTCGCCTGATGATGTCGAGCAACATTGGATGTGTGTTAGTGGGCTGCGGCTAGAGCAGATTCCTCTCTCTGTACCACTGTAGTCGAGGTGGAGTCGTCAGGGAAGAGGAGTGTTGGTATGGCGATTGGCGATGCGATGCCACTCCACTATCTCTCGCAACTTTGGTGAGGCTGCACCACTTGATGCTTCCAAGTGCTCGTTTTTTTCTGACTCCTTTTACATATCGGGCTCGGGGAGTCCGTAGTGCAGGTGGAGTCAGAGGCCGCGAAGGGCAGTGTGCCTTGTGTTTCTGGTGCGCCTTATCTGAGAAGAAACCGTTTTTCTTCTTCAAGAAAGCTCTCCCCCCGTTTTCCTTGAAAAAGAAAAACGGGGGGGGGGAGCACCGCAGGAGTCGCAAATGTGCATGAAACCGTTTCCATGGCCCTGTTATGTTGCGGCGGAGGTAGAACACCATGGGGTTTTAATAAGTGCGAGTCTAGAGATTTAATTCTCTCTCGAGTCTCAAGATTTAATTTTTGCTTTAACTTCGTATTGGCCCTATTTTAGTTTATTTCTTATTTACAAATTCTGGCCATCGTTTACATTCATGATTTTCGGCAGCTTCTTCTTCCGCAACATCCACCGACAAAGACAATTAAGTGTTCGTTCAAGAACCCATGGATTGTGGTATGTCAAGCCCCCTAGAATACGTGGAACTGCGTAAGCTGGAAAGCTTAGGAGGATAAACTTAGGAATGAGGATATCGGCAGTAGAACCAGAGTGACCGACATCGCCCAATGGATTAGTAAGCTGAAGTGGCAATTGCCCGGCCATATAGCTCGAAGAACCGATAACCGATGGGGAAAGATTTTCGAGTAGCAGCCTCGTACCGGTAGGTGAAGTGTCGGAAGTTCCCCCGCTAGATGGAGTGAAAACCTGGTAAGACATACAGGAAGTTGAATGGATGCAGGTGGCTCAGCGCCGTGCTTTGTGGCATTCCTTGGGGGAGGCCTATGTTCAGCAGTGGACTTGTGAAGGGCTTTAATGATGATGAATGATAGTGGCATTATATTAATATGATACATAAATAGAATAGACGTTACGGGTAGAGTCCATCTATCTATAGTATCCATTCTATTTATTTGGGTATAGGTATAGGAATAGAATTTTTATCGATATATTTTGTCACACTGTCTTATCCCTATTATTAGTTCCGTGGACGTGCACTTCTGCTGTCAGCGCCAAAATGGCGCAAATCAAATTGCCTTATCATGTCACGGTCTATAGCCAGTCCAGCGTACTTGTATATATAGAGGTCAGTGATGCGTAGATATATATGTCAAAGAAGTTGTGAGAGCTGGGTCAGGGTCGTGCCAAATGAAAGACCCAAGTCTCTGTCTACATCTAATGGTTTTTAATATGTTTTTAATGTATTTATTTAAATACCAATAGATATCACAATTTAATTGCATACATATGCAATGAAATGTGATATTCATACATATGTGCGTATTTCATATGTACATAATAACAACTTGATCTACTGCTACTGATGTGAATTGTTACGTACGATAGCATAAAATACGATAATTCGAAGCTCATCCGCTGAGTTTCGTGAGACGCAACTTAGCGATACACCCGGAACATCTTGTAGTCTCATAAAGATCATTACCATCATTATTAGAGACCTTAACAAGTCCAGTGCTGAACGTAGATCGCCCCCGAGGAACGCTCCCCAACCCGAGGAGCGGTTTTGAGCAACCTGCATTCATCGACTTCCTACATATCTTCTGGTCGTCAATGTAGCACCGCTTACCGGTACCTACGAGGTTGCCACTCGACTACTTTTGATCCCCATAGGTTGTTGATTCTCGGAGCTGTATGGCCGGCCCATTGCTACTTTAGCTTGTTAATCCATTGGACTATTTATATAGATATTGGCATAAATATCTTCTTTTTAGTTTTTACACAAATATAACAGTAACAATTGGTAACAATATTACAGTCACAAAGTCTGTCGCTCAAGTTCAAGAAATAAAAACTGAAATCAGTATCTAAAGTGCAATAATTAGCTTTGATTAGTAGTAATTACTGATGAAAATACCAAAAAATTAATATTTACTCGACATACTCCTCGATGCTCAACATGAAAATATCTCGGTAGCCTTCGTATTGGCGCATGTATGCCTTTAGTGGTATAATCGCCTTCCTGTATGCCTTCAAAAGTCTTTCTCTGTATTCCACCACATTCAGTTCCAAGAGACCTGTTGTTACCATTATTCTGTTACAAAACTTTTAAAAGTAAAAATTACCCTACAAATTGTTCTACTATTCTGCACAGAGCTTTCATTTCTGAGGAAAACAGGCTACAGCCACTACGATGCTGAATTACAAAACTTCGTATTGCCTCGAATTATATGTAATAAGACAAGTTTCCTCGTGACGTTTCCCTTAATCGTTGAGTACGTGGACACAGGTGGTGTAAATATTTTTTTACAGTTTCATATACAAAGACTAGTGCAGCATTGCTTACGGTACGCAAACCTGCTACACATGCAGTTACCCGTTCGTTACGAACAACATGCATTTGCTTTATCATACTAAGCGACTAACAGTTTTAAACAGAATAGAATTACGATTACACACATATTATAATATTTTGGGTAAGCGCTCAGCTACCGAGCTAGAGCTCTAAACTTTCAGTTCCTTTTTAAATAATATTAGGTGGACAAACAAGCTGTCAGTATGCCTGATGATAAATGGCTATTTTAGCCTATAAAATTACAGCCTATAAAGGCACAGGCCTCCTCTCATTACTGAGAGAGTTTTAGGGCAAGGAAGTGTTCGCCGCGCTGCCCCAATGCGTTAACTTTAAATTATAATATTTTATTATCGTATAGTATATAGCTCACAATATATCTTCAAAAATATATATAATGCTTTTAGTATATAAAATATATACTAAAAGCATTATACAGAAATACATTAATATAAAATAATGTATTTCTGTATGATGCTTTTAGTATTTCCTACCAAACTGTAGAATATGTAGCACTATAGAGAAATCACGAAATAATTGAAGATGTTTTGTGAGTCATTAGAAATAAACCGTTCACGTTTTAAAAACGTATAAATAACAATAATGACGTCAACAATATAAATGCATTCAAAATCAATATATTAAAACTAAAAAAATCAAAGCTGTCATTACAATTCAAATAGTTCGGTTTTGACAACAATATAGGTTTTTAAAACTGTTATAAAACCATACCTATAGACGTAAGAAATAACTCCTTATCGAAAACCAGACCCGTCATTATCATTGGATGCACTTGAGGGATGAAATGACAACGATATAACATCTCACGGAATAATCGCTGAATAACTATCTGCAAAAAATTTTTAGTAATTCGGCTACGTCAAATCAAATCAAATACAATATATTTATATATAATATTTATTGTGAAACATAGGTTACAAAAATCGTATTATTTAAAGTGGTATGTGTCCAGTACGCATTGGACGTACATCAATTTTTATTATATATATATACATATACAAAAATAAATTTAATAAAAAGCCGGCAAGACTCACTTCAAACTGCTCTGGCGGTGTAGTATAGTAAGGTCCGTCAGCGTTCATCATTAGATGAAAATAGAACAACGTGGGGGACTGAGAGCGAAAGGGTGAGTTGATGAGATCCTCGGAGTCCCACTCGTAGTCATCCTCGCACCAGTATGTGCAGAGACACGGCGTCTCGCAAAGGTTCACGAACATTGACATCGACTGTTCTATACAATAGCGTAGGGCATACTGCAAATGTGGACATCACATGATTCACGAAGCTGACGTCGCCATCATCAGTGATGGTAAAAAAACGATTAATAAATTTAATAATAGCGTAAAAAAATTGGAGTTTCAATAATGAAATAAAGATTTTTTTTATATACGTGGTAGAGCCATGCTGCAGCTATATAGCAGGAATGGGTCGGCTCGATAGGATCACGCTCTCACAGCATACCAGCGTTAAATAGAAGCTTAGTGCTGGTGTGCTTCGTATGGTGAGTGTACAGAACCGGAGACCCTTTACCCCAGAAAGTAGTACCTTAGGGTTGATAACTCATCCGCATTTTTCTTAATCATCGGGGATGGATGTAGATGTCTATGGGCCACAGCATCGGCCATACCATCAGGTTGACTGTTCTTTGGTTTGTCACCCTTATTCTTTAAAAAAAATATTATTCTGAACACAGATGTATTATCTGTGTTCACGCCGTTCACACATTTGAACTTTATTATAAATATAGGTTTCGTTTATATAATAATTATATTCTAAGTCATACGTGTAAATAAGTGTAAATAAGATTTAGAATTATTTAAAGATACTTTCACCATATTAATATCATACATAAAGATCAGTATAGATTGCATAAACATTGTGAATTATACTACCAATAGCAATCCATTACGTTTTGTAACAGCCAACGGACATACATTTTATACCTTTACCTTTCGACCCCCAAACTGTTAGCACGTCCTTAAATACAATATATATATATATATATATATATATATATATATATATATATATATATATATATATATATATATATATATATATATATATATATATATATATATATATATAATGATACTATAATCTACCGTTTCTTTGTACAATATCGTACAATCTGTATTCATTAATATTCCGGTTGGATTTATTGAATTATACACAAATAAATAAATAAATTACCTGCATTCGAAAACGAACGAGCTGCATGAATCGGCACAATTTGCTGACCTCATAGAACTGCCACTTCTTTTCGTATATATTGAACCAACTGTGGATCACAAAAACAAAGAAGTGAATCTAGTAGACGATGACAAATCAGATAACATTATATATCAATAACAGAAACGTATCAAATGCATTAAGTAATTCCTTCTGTATCTTTTTTTTTATAGCATTGGGTGACAAACAAGCATACAGTCCACCCGATGGTAAATGGGTACTGTGGCCCATGGACATACATATTTATCGTGAGGACTAACAAACACAGCAGTATTACGCTGCTATTTTACGCTGGTATTCTGTGAGAGCGTGGTCCTTCCCCGGTCGAGCCGACCCATTCGTGCTGCAACCATAATATAGCTGCAGCTTGGCTCTACCCCTTGCAAAAATAATCATCACTTTAAGGTAGAAAAATTATTAAAATAAAATCGGCCTACTAATCAAAAGAACGATCCATCACAATATAGTAACATAAAGCTTGAATTACGTAGCTGTATAAAGTACCTACTTGTTTTGATATATTTTTCTCACAGAGTTGACTAGCAGGGAATTCCATTAAGTTTTAAGTGCGCCCTCAGTAACCCTTTTTTTATTAAGTGCGAGCAGCTATGCAGGTCTAGGGAAAGAGACCAGTATCACTGCGACCTAGAAGATCTACTGTGATCGCTGCTATGGCTATAGTTCACGGCTAAGTCTTCAATGAATAGAAGGAGTTGCTTAGCCGTGAGCAATTTCACTTGTTCTGGGCGGATACATAGCTTCCCAGATGAGTGTTACGTTTGCGCATTAAGGGTCCGCAATCAGTTAGGATGTGTAGAGGCGTTTCTTCCCTTATAGAACAGAATCGACACATCATTGAGTTGCTTAGTCCCAGGATGGACATGTGCTTTTTAAGACAACAGTGTCCAGTTAGGGCTCTTGCCAGAATGCGCAATTTATTTTTACTTAATCCCAGGGCTTCTGAAGTGATTTTACGATCAAAAGCCCGTATTAAGGTTTTAGAATGTTTTAAGCCTTGTGTGTCGGACCAGATCTTAAGTGATTTTTTGTGATAAAGAGTTTCAAGGGTCAATCGGGCTAGGCTTCTTGAGATTCCACAAAATGGCTCAGGTCCAAATTGTGTGCGCTTTGAGCCCTCCCGTGCAAGTTTGTCGGCAAATTCGTTGCCTACAAAACCCTCGTGACCCGGAACCATCTTAAAACGACCCTGTTGTAACATCCCAGGGCGTTTAAACGGTTCATGCAGTCTCCAACTAGCTTCGAGTTCACTAAGTTTGACCTCAGCGCTAGCATTGCTGCTTGACTATCAGAGTTTATGTAAATTATATGGTTGACGTAGTGTTTTTGCAGATTGATTTCCGCACACCGAAGTATGGCGAAAATTTCTGCCTGGAAGATAGAGGTGTATCTACCCAAATTCATGCTAAGTTTGAATTTGGGGCGTTCCTCGTAAATTCCAAAGCCTACGTCGAGGCCCATTTTAGACCCATCGGTATACCATATAAAGCTACCGACCTCATAGATAACCTACCGCAGCATTACGCTGCTATTTTACGCTGGTATTCTGTGAGAGCGTGGTCCTGCCCCAGTCGAGCCGACCCGTTCGTGCTACAACTATAATATACCTGCGGCGTGGCTCTACCACTTGCAAAAATAATCATCACTTTAGAGTAGGGAAATTACTAAAATAAAATCGGCCTACTAATCAAAAGAACGATCCATCACAATATAGTAACGTAAAGCTTGAATTACGTAGCTGTATAAAGTACTTGTTTCGATATATTTTTCTCCCAGAGTTGACTAGCAGGGAATACCATTAGGTTTTAAGTGCGCCCTCAGTAACCCTTAGTTAACTTGATTACTGTTACCGTTA
The DNA here is from genome assembly GCA_036936625.1 of Parnassius smintheus behrii. Taxonomy (NCBI): domain Eukaryota; kingdom Metazoa; phylum Arthropoda; class Insecta; order Lepidoptera; family Papilionidae; genus Parnassius; species Parnassius smintheus. The sequence goes on along the minus strand of JAUPFT010000021.1, from coordinate 3,726,344 downwards.
CCATTACAGCCCATCACAATTCCCCTACAAAACATAGGCCTTCTCCATAAATGGTCACATAGGTGTTTACCATTGTTGCCACATGTGGCGGATGGCTTGGCGACCATATTTTTGACGTTGCTGCCCATCTTCTGCTTTGTTTCCCCCTGTCAGCACTAACGACACACACGGGACGATATGGACGTAGTAGTTATTCAGTTTTATTTCGTTTTTATATTTCTGTTTTTATTATTAATTTACGTCATTTAACTTACCCCTTTCCTACATCCCTAAATGACATCCTAATAGCGTGAGCTGTATTGTTTAACCAAGTTATGGTTAGATACTTCAGCATCTGTAATGAAAAGTTTATATTCGTCTTCAGCAATTTCATAAACTCCTCTCGTCTCGGCTCTTTACAAGAGCATACTATGAACATATTATGTATAAGACACGAAAAAAATACACCACAGCCACTACTACGCCCACTCAACAATCTTTTACGGCTCGTGTACACCTAATCCGTCATCGGCCAAGTTTGCTCGGACGACGATGGTCGAACTCGGACGATCGAATCAAACACCTTGGAACAAAGAGAGCGCGTACGCCAACACGATTGCAACGTCCGATGACACACGAAAAAATCCAATCATACCCGTACACGATGCGTATATAAATCATACTACAATCGTTCATTCACAACTGACCGTAAACCTTCCACCATAGATTATCACAAAGTACGGTCCTGAGGCACCCGTATCCATTGACTGTCTACGTTTCATCAGATCGTCAATCCATCAAGTCGGGGGTTGCCCAACACTGCACTGCTGCTGTCTTCTGCCACACGAGAACCTTTCTTTCAACGGTTGTCGGTTCTGTGAGCTATATGGCCAGGTCTATTACCACTTCAGCTTACTGATCTGCTTGGCTAAGTCAGTTTCTCTTGTTTCTCTGCAGATATCCTCGTTAGGGTCTTTGTTCTATAGACAATTTTCGAGCATAGCCCTTATAGCATAGTCCTTGTCGTGTGATACACGCTGAGTGACTTCGACCTTCCTCATACAGCCAACAGTAAATCATCACCGTTCATGCCGTATAAACCATCATCTTTCAATATGTGTACTATTACGGTACCTGTTCTATGGGTTATCGACTGTTGTATAACCGCCTCGTTGGTCGTAAATCCTGGGTTCGAATCCTGGGTCGGGCCGAAATTAATTATTGGATTATCTATCAAGAAATAATGCCGTGGTAGCTCAGATGGTTAGCGCTCGCTGTAAATTTCACAATACGCGAGCAAACCAGCTTCGATCCCCGCCGGCACCAATGAAATTGTTAATTGCAATTTTAAGTGCTGATTTACCACGAGCTCGGCGGTGTCAGTCTGAGAAATAAGAAAAAAAATATTTCGAAGACATGTGAAGTTCGCTAACACGCATTGGGGCAGCGTGGCGGACTATTCCTTGCCCTAAAACCCTCTCAGAAATGAGAGGAGGCCTGTGCCCAGCAGTGGGACGTATATAGGCTGTAACTTTACTTTACTATCAAGAAATTCTCAGTAGTAGCCCGGAATTGGGAGGTTGGCGGTCTTCCACCCCCGTGTCTTGAAAAGCACGTGAAGCTTATGGTCCTATCGGACTATGAGAGTGAGGGAATAGAGAGTGTACCTATGCTCGAGCATATACTTGGGCACTATTACTACATATACCTGCGCAAATAGCTACTCCCCGTTGAGACCGGCCGCAGTGATCATAATTCGGCCTGGAAGTTTTTATTCTATGGGTTGCAGCTAATTTTGTTTCGAAAGATACGTCAGGAAGTGCTTAGTGTCGTTGTTGTCATAATTGTTTACATTAAATTACCTTAACTGTAACTATTTAAAAGTGTCTGTAAGGGAACTACTAATCATTGTTATTATTTTGGGCAGAGAAGCACTGAGTTCATTGGTACATGTCAAATATTCTCGCCGTGAATCCGCTGTTGTTCCAGTCATGACACGTTATGGTATCGCTCGGTAACGGAACGATCTAGTGGTGTTCACACAGTTCACATGAGCACGGTCACGATATGTAACGTTGTAGTGAGAGAAACCTTATGTGTACAAAAAGAGATTTTAAGCTACTATTTGTGTGCAATGCTGTTGAGCCGCATCAAATTCTGGGAGCCCCACATTCCTGCCGTAGTTCGTCGTAAAGAACAACATTGATTCCACCTGAAAAATAAAGTTATTTAAGAAAACATCTACGATGCGGTTATAACTATAAATACAAATAGTAAAAGTACTGTATTAGTTATAGAATACTATAATACACAATATAATGGCTGTCAACCTTATTTTATACGATAGGCGTCGCCGGGAGCATATAAGCAATAACGTCGTATTATCAGTTAATCACTACTACATACCCGATTCCCTGTGTTGACAGACAGATTTTAATACATATTTATTTGTAAATAGCGTGCAATATGGCATTTTCTAAATAATTTTCATGGGACATTTGGAAACGATTGCACACAGTTTATACGTGTGAATTGACGTGTTAGTGACATTTTAGTGGCTACACGGGCTCCGTCCACTCCCCGTTCTATTACGTATATATTATAGTATTCTATGGTAGTAGTAGAAAAGGTAGTTTCTTATACCACAGCATAAAAGGTATTTGAATAAGTTTAATTTTTAAAAGTACAAGGTAAAGTTAAAGCCTATATACGTCCCACTCCAGGGCATAGGCCTACATTTTTTCTCAGATTTTGGAGCAATAAAGTGTCCGTCACGCTGCCCCGTGCGTGTTGGTGGACTTCTCATGTCTTTGATTTAGTTTTATTTTAATTTTTTAGACATACATGCATTAGAACTATATTTTCCGAGTACCGAGCACGTAGTAATTTAGCACTTAAAATTGCAATTAACAATTTCATTGGTGCCGGCGAGGATCGACCCGAGTTGCTCACGTGCTGTGAAATTTACTCAATTTAGCTCCTGAACATCACTACCACTGCACTTATCAAGTATTTTTATTCTAATACAAGCATCTCTTTACATTTATATAGAATTCATTAAGAGAAATTTTTCAGAGTAATTCCAGCCGCCAAGTTCCATTAATGTAGGTACACTGTGATACAATTACAAAGTTTTCCTGCATCACCTGTAATAAATATAACTTCATGGATTACTACTAAAAATTTAATAAATACGGTTGCCACCCCGTCTGCTATGCGTGGCAACTGTGGCAAATATCTCGCCTATAAGGCAATAGGAGAGTCCTATATTCTGCAGCGGACTTTAACAGGCTGTAATCGTGATGATGGTGACACATGTAATTTATAGTAGGTGCGTCTGTTAATGTTTCTATATAAGCTAGTAACACACGTATGTATGTATATCTTCATGTTACGCCTAAAAGTTTACAATGCTGTTTTGCATTCATGTAAAAAGTTCGCGAATTTATTTGAATAAAATCGCAGAATCATCTCAATAGTAGGTAGCCCATTTATTAATATATAATTATATAATTTATGTAAATTACTTATTTTTAAATATAACTCAGAAGACACAAGTTTGCGCGTCAACCGCTAAAAAGAACCCCTTTGTCATATCTCCTTAGTTTCAAGGCACTCCCCTTGTTGCCTCAGCCAGTATCGGAATCCTCGGCGTCGACATATCGAGTGACGGGCAGTTTCGTGGTCACTTGAAAGAGAAGGCCAAATTGGCCTCTAAAAAGCTTCGCGTGCTCAGCAGAGCGCGACAGTATTTCATGCCTGCCGGCACACCGCCTGCAACTTTACAAGGCGCAGGTTCGGCCGCACATGGAATACTGTTCCCGTTTCTGGGCTGGAGGTCCCCAGTACCAGCTCCTTCCACTTGACCGCATCCAGCGCAGAGCGGCTCGAATCGTCGACGAACGAGTGCTTTCCGATCCGCTCGATTCACTGGCGCTGCGAAGAGATGTTGCATCTCTTTGCATTTTCTTTCGCGTATACAATGGGAAGTGCTCTGAGGAATCGTTCGGATTAATCCCAGCCGCCAAATTTCGTGAACGCACTACGCGGCAAACGTCCCGATACCATCCACACCATCTGGATGTGGCGGTCCACCACTGTACATTTCAGAAGGAGTTTTCTTCCGCGTACGATCTCTCTGTGGAATATTTTACCACCGGCGATTTTTCCGGACCGATACGACCTGGGGACCTTCAAGAAAAGAGCTTACTCCTTTCTAAAGGGCCGGCAACGCACCTGCAATTCCCCTGGTGTTGCGGTTGATCATGGGCGGCGGTAGTCACTTAACATCAGGTGAGCCGCATGCTCGTTTGCCCCCTCTTCTGTAACAAAAACCTGGCGATCACCCGGTAGGTGGCGTTGTGTGGAGATCGCTAGTGGAACTATGCCTATAAACTTAACGGAAGTGCAAGCAATATGCTGACAAAGTTTTACCACAATCTGATGAATGGTATGGCAGCGCATTATATATAAACAAACAAATAATGTTTTTTATATATAGAAGATTAGATATTATGCATACTTTAAATAATTTTTTTATATAAATTTACGTTAATTTATATTTTTATCTTTTAACATTTTACACACCTACTTCATATTTTTGTCCCTGCATCACCTAAAGGTTTAGTGGTAGAGAATGCTTCAGACAATAGGTCCGCCTATACCTAATTTTGTATGAAGATAAATAAATAAATAAATAAAATAAACGTACCTTAAGACACTCTTCAACAACCAAATGTATGCATGAAACGGACTCGGTGAGGACGTAAAGCGAGTACCACTGGTTATACTTTACACGGCCACGAAAGTCCTCCATGAGACATTGCAGTCGTCCTAAGGGAATAGCAATAAGTACTGTTTCTCTAAAGAAAAATACGAAGATTTTGTCATTTCATTTTAGACTTCAACCTTTGATACACTTACGCGTTATACTTGTCGACCTTTTTTACCGTCAGGAAAAAAATAGTGTCTAACATGTGAACGGAGTAGAAGCCTATGGCACTGATATTTAACAACAAAAAAATTAAATAAAAATGTTGAATTAAATTAATTAATTAAAATGTATGGAAATTCAAATTATATCCACCCTAGTCTGTGACCGTGCGAAGAGACAAGGTCAAAGACGCCTACTAAATTTATTGTTTTATAAAGTCCGCTTTCGTAAAGTAGGGTGGATATGATTTGAATTTCATGATTTTATTTATTTAATTCAAAATTATTGTTTTAATTTTTTTGTAAAATATCAGTGCCATAGGCTTCTACTCCGTTCACATGTTACACCCTATTTTTTCCCAAACGGTAAAAAAATCATTCACTATATACCAATATATGTTAGCTGTCTAGGCAGACGTTGTTCTGACGTTGTTTTTTTTATTTATTTATTTATTCGTTACACGTGCACGTGCGTGTTCAACGTTACGCAATAAACATATTGAGGGTCTCTTATCGGGATAAAACTTTCCTGTCTCTTAAGTTAAAGCAAGCAATACGCATTTACAAATTCCGGTTTGAAAGACTCAACATATGAAACACAGTAGCTATTTGTGATGGTATTCTATGAAAGCAGTGCCCATACCCGGTCGAGCCAACCCATTTGTGCTACAATCATTATATAGCTGCAGCGTGTCTCCACCACGTATTAAAACTACCAACCATGAGGTGAACTGTAAGTTTGTTGGTTACTTATATTTCATAGACCATCAGAATTATAACCAACAGGTTGCAACCCGTTTAGTCTGTAAGACGACATAAAAAAAGTTACCGTATTCGGGCACAGGGGGCTCGTACTCTTTGGATGGCGGCCGAATGAAGTTATACATTTCAGGGTATTTCTCTATCATGAAAATCATCTTCAACTTTCCTTCCATTTTTCCGTATAACAGCTCCGTCTGAATGCAAAAGCGAATTCATTTAATCGTTATCTAAGACCTGTATTCAAAGATAATTCAGAACTTAAGCTCATAATTGCTCGTATGCTTATTAGTGGCGCCGGCAGAATAACAGCGCTGCAGCAATACTGTTGCAGCATAAAATGTCCTTTTAGTTACTGCAATCCATTAAATTATTTATATTTAACGTACTTCTATTGTTTTGTAGCGACGAATGAAGTTTATTTCTTCTTCTTGTTCTTAAAATTCAGAATGTTAAAACTTAAACCTGGACTGAAATTCTGTTACAAAATTTAGACATTGTGAAATTTGTGTTTAAACTCGAGATTGTATCTGAATTATGGCTGTGTGGTGGCGACGTAAGGTGTTCCTTTCTCCCCAGGATTCAAGACCTCGTTATCGTTTTTAACCCCCATGCTCTTTTTCAGAGCTCTGTGTAACTTAAAAGCTTCAGAATTAAAACATGGCGTATATAAATGAATAGCTACAACATTCTCTTAAAATATATAAGGTGTATTTTACATTAGTCTCAACCAATAAAATCCCCTTCCGCCATTCTCTTTTCCTCTAGCCTGTATAGTCCAAAGCTGGGCATGCGCTTCTCTCATCTTAGAGAATTTGCTTCAGTCATTACGCATTACAGACAAATCAGCCATCGCAGTACCAGACGTCTCCCTCCATTAATGCTGTTTGTCAACATTAGTCCGGATATTTTACACCTGACGTCAGAGATGAAAGAAAGGTTCTCGAGTGGCAGCCTCGTACCGATAGGCGAAGTGTGGGACGGCTTCCCACTTGATGGAGTGACGATCTGGTAAGACATGCAGGAAATAGATTCATGCAGGTGGCTCAGAACCATTCTTTGTGGCATTGGTTGAGTCAGATCTATGTTCAGCAGTGGTCTTGTGAAGGGCTGTGAATGATGATGATTGGTAATGATAATGTTAAAGAAATGGATATTGCTGTCTACATGGGGCATAGCTAAAGTCACCTCTTACGACCACCACGGAATTAAATGGGGTGATGGATTCCCTTACACAATCACTACCCGGCTAATCAAATCACTGTTGTTTTGAAAATCATTAATCTGTTGTCAATTTTATCATCGTTATTCGCACCTCGTTCTTAAGATTTTTCAAATGGTCTTCGTCCACTTCTCTCGCCTGCTTGTGTATTCGAACCATCTCCAATATCTTGGGCAAATAATGCAGCGGAATACTCGGCAGCCCGTGAAGGATCATACAATCCAAATATAAGTAGAACCTGTCGCAAAATTCAATGATATATAATATGTGCATTGTAAAATTTGATAATAATATCCTCCAGACCGAATTTCTTTGATGCCGGTCAGTCTCAACGACAGCTAGACATCTGTACAGGACATTCCTGGCTGTATATAGTAGCCGAGTGTATGCACAAGCACAGGTCCACACTCTATTCCCTCACTCTCATATTTCGATGGAATGTTAATCCGACACGACCGGAGAGAGATAAGGCACAGGGCAAACGGTTTTACATGCTTACCAAGGCACTTTGGTGTGACACCGCCAACTAAAAAACCCAATTTATTACTCCCGACCAGGGATTCGAACCCAAGACTTCAAGATCATCAGACACGATTACAACCACTATACCAAAGAGGTAGTTGAGCATAAATAACATTTACAAAGCGGTATGGATTTTTCACAATCGTCACGATAAGCTGGCGAATTGGCGATTGTAGTGTTACACTTTTTTTTTACTTTGATGCTGTTCCTAATAGCAATTCTATACATTTTAAATATGACATATAGCATATACCTCCATCTTTTGGAGGCAATAAGACGCCATCTTTCTTACATTTCCTACAGTCGTTTCTTAGGATATCTTACGAGACGATATGATACTTTAAGATTTTTGTGATATAGCCATGCAACAGCTATATTGTAGCACGAATGTGTCGGTTCAATCAAGGAATGAGCATGCTCTTACAGAATACTAGCTTAATATAGCAGATTAATGGTTTTACATGCTTACATTTCATAAGGTGAGTCTAGAAAACCTTAGACCCTTTTTACTGGAAACGCATTTTGATTCTTAATCGAGGATAAATGTAGATGTCTATCGGCCACAGCATCCACTTACCATCAGGTGGACTGTGTGCTCGTTTGTCACCCTTATTCTATTAAAATCTTATGTGTAATATTTGCGTAAATATAAGAAACCATTATGTCTTGTATTTATACGTGGTAGAGCCATGCTGCAATAATATTAGTAGTATACGTAGCACGAATGGGTCGCCTCGGCCGAAAAAGGACCATGCTCTCACAGAATACCAGCGTAAAATAGTAGCTTAATGCCGTGTTTCGTACGGTGAGTATAGAGAACCGGCGACCCTTTTTTCCTGGAAACGAGGCATTTCATCTAAGTCCTCACGGGTGACAACGCATCTGTATTTTAATTCGTAATCGAGGATAGATGTATGTCTATGGGCCACAGTAACCACTTACCATCAGGTGGACTGTGTGCTCGTTTGTTACCCTGTCCTTTAAAAAAAATGTCTACCTTAAATTGTTTTCCACCTCGTTTCGTAGATCTACGGCGAACTTGACTCGCTGAGCAAAGTTCTCCGGGTCGTCCGCTTTGAACATCAACCTCACGCGTGGGATACTAATGCAAATTAAGATTATGCAACTTAACATTTGCGTATATACATGGTAGAGTAACGCTGCAGCTATATTATAATGGTAGCACGAATGGGTCGGCTCGACTGGGGTAGAACCACACCCTCACCGAATACTAGCGTGAAATAGTAGCTTAGTGCTGCTGTTTCATATAATTATTATAGAGATTCGGAGACCCTTTTTAAAAGAAATGAGGCATTTCATCTTAGTCCTAAGGGATGATAACGCATCTGCATTTTAATTTTTAATTGAGTAGAAATGTTGATGTCCATGTGAATTCGCTTGCCACCCTTATTGCATAAAAAACGTCTATAACTATACTAATACCTTTAATAGGTAACTATATTATAATATACACAATGTATAAGGAGCGGTGCCGTGGTAGCTCAGATGGTTAACGCTCGCTGTAAATATAACAGAACGCGAGTAACCCGGCTCCAATGAAATTGTTAATTGCAATTTTAAGTGCTGATTTACCACGTGCTCGGTGGTGAAGGAAAACATTCTGAGGAAACCTGCATGTCTGAGGAATAAGACAAAAATTCGATTTCGAAAATTCGAAGACATGTGAAGTTCGCCAACACGCATTGGGGCAGAGTGGTGGACACTTCCTTGCCCCAAAACCCTCTCAGAAATGCGGGGAGGCCTATGCCCAGCAGTGGGACGTATATAGGCTGTAGCTTTTTTTAAAGAGTGGTAAAGCAAAATAATTCCTTTCAATAGCAATCACATACATGTGACCGATATTAAATGAAAAAATATTCTATGCTATTAAGATTGATGGTCAGACGGTAATGGCAGTAATGCTTCTGGAATTCCTTATGGGAGGCCTATTTCCAGCAGCGGACTTGTGAAAGGCTGAATCGATGATAGTAATAGGCAAACGGATTACAGTCGCACAGCTTTGCGAATCCTAAGTTAGAGTCTAATATTTACCTACATAAAAGGTAATCTGGTATCGTGAAATTCAATCTCGGGGGTGACAGAGCATTTTGATTCTTATTCAGAGATGACATTGCGTTTTGAATATTAATTAAAGATATATGTAGGAGTCTATGGGCCACAGCATCCACTTATCATAAGATGGACTGTGTGCTCGTTAGGCTACCTCCTACTTCTATTATAAATTGGTAGGTAAAAATACCTGAGTTTATGGCCTATTAAAGGCCCATTTCATAGAACGTAGCTAACGAACAGACCTTACATGAGTGTTAGTGTGAAGTTTGGTATATTCTATCGATTACTCGATTACAGCCTATCAAAAGTCATCTGGTAAACAAATCAACGCTCAGCAGGCAGGTTGGCACGTTAAAACCACCATCTAACGCGTCTTAGATCTTTTTAATATTTTCCATAATTGCGTCTTACAACTAACACGGGAGGAATTGAAGTAATTAATCCTCTTACACTTTTTAAAGCATTGGGTGACAAACGAGCACACAGTCCACCTGATGATAAATGGATGCTGCGGCTCATAGACATCCACATTTATCCTCTTTATATTTTTCGCTGGTATTCTGTGAGATTGTGGTCCTGCTCCGTTCGAGGCGACCCATTCGTACTACAATTATAATATAGCAAACCGATAACTTCTTTAAGTCTTAAAGCCTTAACTCAACCCTTAACTTTAAATCTTTGTAAATACCAGCAATACCAGTGCTGCGATATTATCAAAAAAAAATACCTCCACTTAATCATCAAGTCGGATGATAAATTATCAATTTCCTACATTAAAATGTACAATTAACAGCAGGATTTGGGACTTTTCAATAATTAAGGAAATGTTTGATTTTTTGAAAAATATCAACGTAGCAGCTCTTTTCTGCATTTAAATTAAGTTTCTAGTAGAGATTAATTTATTCTGCATTCTTATTGGTTTGCGGCTATACAAGACCTAAGTGATATTTTAGCAAAATTTTTGAAATCATGCATAATTCGCTTGATCTCCTAGCTGTCATAAGCACTTATTTCGTCAGGTATGTACCTGCGAGTATTAAAAAGTTTCAAACTCAGCTTAAGAAGAAAATTCGTCTTATGAACTCCTCGTTGCCAGAACTATTCCCAAATAAGCTCAAAGAAAATTTTCAAAACATACTGAGCAATACCCCAGGGTTTGAATCCTTATGCCAAATTGATAGCTTATTCAACAGAGCGGGTGAATTTTGCCCGGTACAATAAGTTCAAACTTGGCTCTCAAATTTAAATTCTGCCCAGTCACCGCAGTGGACGTAGAATGGTCGTTTTCTGCTTACAAAAATGTATTAAGCAAACGTAGACACAATTTGTCCACAGAACATTTGGAACAGTACTTAGTTGTATAAATTTTTAAAGGTAAATTGTATTTCATTGTTAAATTTATTTCTTACTTGATATTTTCGCAAATACGATTGTTATCTTTGAGAAATAATAGCCTTTTAAAATAAAAAACATTCCAAAATATAATGCTTTTTTATTATTTTGTGTTACATATTTTGGCCCTTTTTAGGGATTTTCGTGCATATTTAAGCAATTTTTCTTGCATAATTTTGCATGCATATTTTGGGCTCTTTATATTGCATGTAATCCGATCTTTAGTTATAACACTTACGCGGCCAAATTGAATTGTGTGGTTTTAAAAATTCTAGCTAACTCGATATATGTACAATATTTTTATTAGAAAAAGCACTAAAAAATACTACTACAAAAACTATACGTAATAGAAACACGCTGCAGCTATATTATTATGGTCGTAGCACGAATGGGTCGGCTCGACCGAATAAGGGTCACGCTCTCACAGAATACCATCGTAAAATAGCAGCTTATTGCTGCTGTGTTTCGTATGGTGAGTGTAGAGAACCGGAGATTTGTTTTACTGGAATCGAGGCATTCCATCTTAGTCCTCGGGGGTGACAACGCATCTGCAATTTGTTCCTTAATCGAGGTTAAATAAAGATGTATATGAGTCATAGCATCCACTTAAAATCAGATGCACTGTGTGCTCGTTTGTCACCCTTATTCTATAAAAAAGACTGGTGACGTGGAGCAGCATTATCATTACATAGGTATCGGTTCTACGCTGACAGGTATCGCGTTAATCAAAGTTATCAGTTAATCTTTAAAAATGTGCATTAATTATTTGAATCTAGTGCATCTTGAAATGACCTAAGTCCCGCAAATGATTGCCCCGGTAGCGTTCTGATTGGATCCCAGGAGCCCTTATTACACTTATGGTGAAAACCGTGGGGTTTCGCCGGTAGAAGTATAACATAACCTTTCCGAGGGAATTCCCCCATAAAAATGTAACTTTACATTTTAATGAAACTCGTTTTTACGGATTTTATCGCGTGTATTTTACTTAATTTATATTCTGACGTTTCGAGTACTTGACAGCTCCCATAGTCACGAAGCACTGTGGGCTGGCTGGGACAGTACTCGAAACGTCGAGAATATGAAATAAGTTAATACACGACAAAAGCCGTAAAAACTAGTTTCATTTAAATGTGTAGTGTGCGCGTAAATACAAGGAATCATAATGTCTTCACTTGAAGCGTCGCTTTGAGCCATCCAACGCCATCACTTCCCAATTTTCAGTCTTCTTATCGTAACTGAAGATAGCCACGTTGATCCACTGAAAACATTTTAAAAAGAACAAAATAAATCTTCACAATAATTTAACTCAGGTGGTTCAAGCCGTAGAAAGTTAATATATAAAGCTTCCCCTTAAATTCCAAATAGAAATTCATCAAATTCTATCCCTGTCAGACCACTGAACTTGATAAAAATTTAATAACCCAATTCTCACCCAGTGATCATGAGTACTGCAAAGCATTTTAAACGTTAGGAGTTAGAAAATTTACTTTACAGAATTCATGGCGGACGTAGTTATTCAAGGTGATGTGGATAAAACTTGGAATTGTGTCGCAGTCTACGATAATGGTAAACCGTAATTTAGAAAAGTTAAAAATTGTTCGCGTTCGCGTTAATGCAAAAATACAATATAACTAATTGAAATTTTAAGCGGTGATTACGTGGACAGCGGTAAAGTAAACCTGCATTGTCAGAAATAAATAAAAAATGAGGACATGAAGTCCGCCATTATTCATTGTACGAGTCACCGCGGCGAACACTTTCATGCTCCTTTTGGATCAGTGAAACAAAACCAAACATTGTTAGAAATATGAAAGAGTGAGAACTAAAAAAACTGAACCTTGTCAAAATATGAACTAGATCCATTATACTAGACATATTGGCTCACAATCTTCGAGATAAATTCATCACCACAACACTGCTAAAACATCTCAGATATAAGAGGCAGCCGGTTTCAGCAGAAGAACAAATAAAATAATCTTCTACGTAACTTTTAAATGATAATGTAAATAAGTAAAATTAAGTGAATAGCATATTATGAATAAGTTGTAGCAAAATAATATTTTTAAAAACTAGCTTTCAGGGATGTCCGCTATCTAGAGGCATCAACCATATTGAAATTAAAATTAGGTATGTCACGTATTTTTTGACAAACTTACATTAAATATCTCTATCAATTCTTGTAAATAAAATATGTCTTATACTTTGGAGCAGCTGCTTTTTGAATAAGTTACATCACTGAATTTACTAGATTTAACAAAATTTTTATACGTGGTAGAGCCATGCTGCAGTTATATTAGTAGTATAGCTATAGCACGAATGGGTCGGCTCGACCGGGGAAGGACCACGTTCTTACAGAATACCAGCGTAAAATAGCAGTTTAACGTTACTATGTTTCGTATGGAGAGTGTAGAGAACTGGAGACCCTTTTTACTGAAAACGAGGCACTCCGTCTTAGTCCTCACGGGTGACAAAGCATCTGCATTTTGATTTGTAATCAAGGATAGATGTCCATCCTATAAAAAATATAAAAAAATTGTATCATCTCTAGTACAAAATTTATGTGCAAAATTCCAGCTGAATCAGTCAGATGGAACCGTTTTAAACTTTTGTAGCAATATTAGACCTACATTATATACTAAAAGGTAATTGCAGTTGAATAAAAGTCAGTAAAATCGTGCAAAGTAAGGATAAAAAAGTAAGGTAAACTTTAATGGTAGCAGATACTCTAGCCTCTTACTTTTTAACGTGGTAGAACCACGCTTCAGCTATATTATGGTTGTAGTACAAATAAGTTGGCTCGACCGATGTAGGATCACGATCTCACAGAATACCAACGTAAAATAGCAGTCTATTGCTGCTGTGTTTCGTATAGCGAACCGGAGATCCTTTTTACTGGACACGAGTCATTCCATCTTAATCTTCTGGGGAAACAAAGCATCTTAATAGAGAATAAATGTAAATGCTTAGGGGCCACCGCATCCACTTACCATCGAGTAGACTGTATGGTCGTTTGTTACTTACTTTATTTCATTTTAAAAAAAAGCCGGAGGCGGCTTAAGGATAGCATCTGCACTGCCATAGGATAGCCCATTAAAATTTTCGTGGTAAATATGATGCCAGAACTGCCACGCTATTAAAACTAGGACCAATCGTGTTTACTTCTCTCTACACTAATATTTACTTGTGTGATGTTATAGAATAATTGTAATAAATATTCACCTCATACAAATTATTAAGCATCTGTATAACGTCGCCTGATCCTCTGTTAGAACCATCTTCTTTAGGGATAAAAGCTAAACCAGGACACGGATATTGTTCTCCTTCAATGTTCCCTAATGACAACCACTCCTCGGGGGTCCTAGTAATTTTATTTCAAGTAATATTTTATGTACAGACTGAACTTAATTAACTGAAATTTACAATTAAACATTGATATATTTGCTTACTTAGAGAAGTTTTTCATACTCAGAGCACCTATAATTATCATTCAATATCAAGATACAGATGCATTGTCACAATAAGTAAAATGGAATACTCCAATACCAGTAAAATAGATCTACAGTTATCTTCACTTATCCTAAAGCAGCAAGCAGTTTTTTCTCACCGGCAACGAGCATACGGCTCACCTGGTAGTAAATAATTACCGCCGCCCATGAACAACCAGGGGCCTTTAAAAAGGAGTAGGATCTTTTCTTGAAGGTTCACAAAAGTCAATCCACAAGGAATTTGTGCGAGGCAGAAAACTTATTTTAAATCGCACAGTGGTGGACCACCTGTCATCCAGATGGTATGGACGGTATCGCGAGATAAACTACAGATGCGTTACAACCGATGAAAACTAAGATAACTGGCTCACAATCTGTAATTATATTGGCTCTCTATACCCATCAGTCGGAACGCAGAAGCGCATATGTTTTTGGACCAATAGTGGTAGTCCTGATCCAGATTATACTGTGTGATATGTCCCACTAACTTTGACAATGCAAGCAAATCTTTTTTTAAGAGAAACTTTTTTCGTTATATACTAAATTTCTTTAGGTTTTATCGCAGCTTACAGCTTCCAGCGGAAATCAACACCTGAGACCTCACAATCAGTCTAAATCGACAGAGTTATAGGAGAGACAACTGTTCATCATTTTGATTAAAGATGCTAAAATTAAATAGCTGAGATTGGAGTAAAAAAATAAAAATGATGTGTCTGACCTAGTTTGAAGAGAAACTTCCGCCCTCCCTCAACTGCGTGCACTATATCTGTAATTAATCCCAGCACCACTACTACTAACACTAGCAAAAACACACCATCGTCGATAATACGACACGTTTTTCGCCTCTAAACGAGACATCTTCAGGTGAAATAAACTCTGCGGTGGCTGATCGCTAAACTTAGAAACTTTTAACATCTTGAATATAATGGATTTTGTAAAATAACGCCGGATTCTAGTAAATGTTATTTCGATTCAAAAGTAACTCACCTACAATCAAAATCCGTATTATCGAAGATCTCCAAGTCTAACTTAGGATAGGGACTGTACAGTCCGTATCGTACTTGATCCGTGATTGGGTACTCCGATGGGGGTATAAGCCAGAACGGTTGTATTTGGAGTTCTCTCAACATTTTCTGAAAGACATTTAGTTCTCTTAATAAACGGTGTTCGGTGTTGGTACTTGTGTACATATTTATAACATCCCGCCACAAATTTCAATAATTTTCAAAAAATCGGGAAGTTTTTTGTTTTAACCCCAGTTTTCGAAAATCGAGGTTTCATCGGGTCTCGACGTTTTGAAGTTCTAGGAATATTCCTACGAGGATGTCACTATACCGTGCGTGCGTGCGTGAGTGAGTGCATTCGTGCTTGCGTGCGTGCGTGTGTGCGTACGTGCGTGTGTACGCGTATTCGTACTTGCGTGTATGCGTGCGTGCGTGTGTGTGTTTGAGTGTGCATGTGTGCGATTTTGAGAAATCTCAAAAATAAAATTTGC
The DNA here is from genome assembly GCA_036936625.1 of Parnassius smintheus behrii. Taxonomy (NCBI): domain Eukaryota; kingdom Metazoa; phylum Arthropoda; class Insecta; order Lepidoptera; family Papilionidae; genus Parnassius; species Parnassius smintheus. The sequence goes on along the minus strand of JAUPFT010000021.1, from coordinate 3,710,485 downwards.
AAAAAAATTTTTTTGGAATAACTCTGCTTAGAACAGATATAACGATCAATTCCAAAATCTAATGACGTTTTAAAAATGAAAAACGACGTTGATTGTTGTGAACCGCTTCAAAATCAGTTAATTAAATCGGCGTTGAAAAGAAATCGATGACGAAAAATTTAAAAAGTGCTTTTCTCATAACTTCTGAATTTGTAGTCTAATCGTTTTTTAATAATCGATTTTATTATTGTTCTTTGAATACCTCGTCGATTGCACCCAAATACATCAAAATTGGTTTATCCCTTCAGAACTAACGAAGTTGAAGATTCTATGATAATATATCGCTTCAAAACCACTTTTGTGTAAAGTATTGCTGTTATAATAATAAATCTTTCATTTCAGTTATAGGTTACACATTCACCTTTACTTTTACTTTTATCATTTATATTATTTTATTGTATGAACGTACTTTTATATTAGCCGCAAGGAATTTCCTTCTCAGGCGTTCAATTTTCACCAATCTTGGAAGCTCTTTCGGGAGTACCACGCTTAGAAACTGTAGTTTTGGTACGAATGTTTCGAATGGAAATTGCTGAAAAATAAATATTTATACTATAATTAATAATTTAGTTACACGGTAACTTATAGCTAAGCATGAGTAGAAAGAGTGCAGCGGAGCGTGCAGCGTGGCCATAAACAAATATGGCGGACGGCATTCTCACTTTTAACCATACTAATTCATTACTACTACCCCACCTTATGGTAAACAGTGATGCAGTTGTCGTAAAGCGACAGTTAAAAACTAAAGAACCTAACCTAACAACAACGAAACAACCAAAAAATATTATTTAAAATTTGAAAAGGTATTTACAGTTTTTTTTATAAAAAAAAGGTATGAAGAAGATTATGGGTGACGTTAATTACAATTTTTTATAAAAAAAATAACAAAGATAAATGAATACTGAAACGGAGTATGCACAGGCTATGCCTGTGGTAGGTACACGCAGCGTCTGGAGCAGGTACACGCAGCGTCTAGAGCAGGTACACGCAGCGTCTGGAGCAGGTACACGCAGCGCTTGAAGTAGGCAAACACAGCGCCCAGAGTAGGCACACACAGCGCTCGGAGTAGGCACACGCAGCGCTCGGAGTAGGCACACGCAGCGCCCGGAGTAGGCACACACAGCACTCGGAGTAGGCACACACAGCGCTCGGAGTAGGCACACGCAGCGCTTGAGGCAAGCACGCACAGCGGCTAAAGATAGCGCGGGCACTAGTAGGTGGAGGCGTAGGCGTGGCTAGGCGACGACTTCAGGTGAAGGCAAAGGCTTGCAGGATCCCGGGGCAGTGCGGATAAGGTCTTTAGGAGGTGCTTTTAGTATGAAAGCTGAAGTGAGACTCCCCTTTATTGGCCGATTGTTCGGCTTTTATACTTTTTGACGGATCTGGGATAAGAACGGGAAATTATTTAAATTAAAAGCAAATTTTTGTAAATGGCCAAGAGGAAAAGAGTATTTTTGTGGAAATATTGAAGTAAAAACATCAGGCCGGTAACGAATTTGAATAAAAATTGCCATGACAACCAGATAAAAAACGATGTCAAAACATGTCAAATTTTGGTTTTAGGCTCGTAATAGAGAAACGGCAAGATTTAAGTGAAAAATGAGATATTATTGATATAGGAAAAAAGGTAGCGCAACAGCGCGCACGAAGCCCGAAATTGCAGAGTTACGGAGAACTAAATAAAAGACCGAAAAAGGTAGACTCCATTGACACCGATTTAAAAAGTGCTGATAGCGTGAAAATACGAATAGAAAATACGAAGTGAAAATGATTTGTTATTGTGTTCTTATGGTTTAAAAATGTTACAGGATCCTATGGAAATAAAGGTGATGCAAAATATCCAGTTTTGAGGTGAATGCAAAAAATCAAAAACAGAATGGAAAAATAAATTTAAAATAGTGTAAAATGATATGTAAGTAACATAACACTACACAGTAAAGACACTAAAGACTATTCAGCCCTTTAATTAAAGACAGATTATATTAGACTACATTGTTATGGGATGGAAACACAGATGTTGGCGAATTATTTCTGTAAGAATAACGAACGACAAAGCAAACAATTTGATTCGAATGCAAAGTTAGTCGACATAGAGGGGGTTGAAACTGTTCCTGCGCCTGGTTGTCCGATGGTGAATGGGAGAGGGAGGAATTACTTCATGCAATTCCTGGGCACACTCTTCGAAAAGTATCGTGCTCCGATAGATTGGCTATTTTGCGCCTGTGTTCGAATCTGTTAGGATTAGTTTTAACCAGATGTGAGTCACAAATAAACCTTTCAATTGCTACTATGTGACATTTTGCAGTAACAGACCATATAAGGCAGCAACACACCTTGCACAATCGGATTTGCTCTTTATATAGTGTAAGCTGCTGTCCCGACGTAAAGTACCACCACACCTTTGCAAAACAACAAATTTCTTGCACCTGCTTTAGCCCTGGTCTCAATAGTCCGCGCAAAGAACAGATTCCTTAACATCTCAACCCCCAACAACTGAAGGTATTTTGGTGTTTTCCAGGGATACATTTTGGGAAGATGGTGCCGTGCTAAGGCTGTCTTTTTGCAATAAAGAGACACATCTGTGTTTTGGAGACGTGGAATTTCACAAGATTGCCATCACCTCCTAAGGATACTATCTGTAGTAAAAATTACGGTGATTCCAGAACAATATATAAGAGCATCTGTTTTTCATGCACGCTGAATACCAGAGCCGCATTATAAACGACCAGAGCACGACTCTATTCTTTCATTTCCTTTTGAATAGACCTACATATAATACTGTGAGCATTGAGTACACACTTAAAACAAGTTTAGACACAGCATAAATGTACCAAAACTATGACACCATGCTTTAGCTACCTTAGCCTATGATATATAAATCTTAATAAATTAAGGGATTAGTTTTCAGTGTTGGATAAAAGTTATTATCTATCAAATAAATTATAACCTTACTGATAAAGGTTCAATAATTGAACTGTTTTATTCATTCAAGCATAACGTCAATTTTTTTAATCAAAAGTGGTGACAAGCAAGCACACAATCCACCTAATGGCTAGAGGATGCTGTGGCCAATTGTAAACAAAATCTACATCTAACCACAATTAATAGTCTGAATACAGATGCATTATCACCCCTGAGGACTGAGATGGAATGCTTGATTACAATAAAAAGTCTTCGTGTATTTTGTATTTTATTATCGCATGAATAATTTAAAAAAACTACTTTTTCGTATTTTATCGCGCTTAATTTACTTATTGTTAATTCTCGACGTTTCGGGCTATACAGTACGGGTCACGGGGGGACTGGGATGTTTGATTTCCAGATGTCACAGTTAGCCCGGCTAACTTCAGTTTTCGAATATTAATTTTTGGTCCGATCTACGCAGAACGACCTTACAGTATCTCGAAGTAATGTCGAGAGTTCAATGTCCAATATTGGGATTTTACGGGTTACCAAGAGGATGCTATAAATACAAAAAACATACAACGCTATCGTCCTCTCTGTAAGTGGTCCAACGTCCCGGCGGCATCAACACCTTCGGCTTCTGTGGTTTCGGCAGGGACACCAGCATTGGAGCTAGCTTATCCGTCTTTGCCTATAAGTAAATTAAAAGTTACATTAATGAAAATAAATAGATAATATCAGTCGCGCGTTGTCAAATGACTTTGTGACCTTGACAAGGGAATTTGCTTGAAAAGGGAATTTACAAGTCACGGCGCGCCATAAGTTTTAACGTAGATACATTAAAGTAATATGTATCTACTACGTTCGTTCTAGAAGAGACTCCGAGACTTGATCGCATCCAAAACATCTTGTGGGGGGCGGCCTACCCTTCGCTTACTGGTACAAGAACCCAGGTGTCAGTAATGCTATATTTCCCTTATTAATAATATATTTCTTTTATTAATAACCCGTACAGACCTGGATTTAACAGAACGTTTCCGAACCTGAATAAAAGCTATTAATATGCAGCCAAAAGAAATCGGTGTTAATCTATGGTGGTTTAGTAGCTCGGATCCGTGGTAGCTTAGAAGAGCTGTGGTAGCTCAGATGGTTAACGTTCGCTGTAAATATAACAGAACGCGAGTAACCCGGGTTCGATCCCCGCCGACAATAATGAAATTGTTAATTACAATTTTAAGTGATGATTTACCACGTGCTCGGAGGTGAAAGAAAACATCATGAGGAAACCTGCATGTCTGAGAAATAAGAAAAAAAATATTTCGAAGACATGTGAAGTTTGCCAAAACGCATTGGGGCAGCGCGGCGGACACTTCCTTGCCCTAAAACCCTCTCTAAAATGAGGGGAAGCCTGTGCTCAGCAGTGGGACATATATAGGTGTTTGTCACTTTACTATGGTAGTTTTGTATTGCAAAGCAACTTATGTTTATCGTTCGTGGAATAACAAGCTTAGTCGACAACTAAAACGTGAAAGTGGCCCTTCACAAGTCCACTGCTAAACATAGGCCTCCTCCAAAGAATACCACAGAGCACGGTCCTGAGCAACTGCATCCATTGACTTCTCGCATGTCTTATCAGCATCTATCTAATAGGGGTTGCCCTATACGTCGCGTCACTTCCGGTGGGTTGCCATTCGAGAGCCTTTCTTTCGCATTAGTAGTCGGTTCTTTAAGCTATAACCGGACCATGCTTACTGATCCGTGGGGTTATTTTGGTTCTCTGGCACTACTATGGACCAATACTACTTACAGATTAAACATAAATTAACTATAAACACCCACGCCTGTCACCCAGAGGGGTAGGCAGAGACTACGGACTAACTACCATTTGGAATGATTGCATACATGCTCGTCGGTTAAAGGTACTCTTAATTTGGCCCATCTGCAATATATCGCCAATTTGGTCGATAAACTTTCATATTAAACTTAGTAAGAATGACTTTGTCTATATATATATATATATATATATATATATATATATATATATATATATATATATATATATATATATACATATATATATATATATACATATACATATATATACATATATATATATGTACATATACATATGAAATAAAATGATGTGAGTGCACGCAATTGAGGATGGGCGGGACTATGGTGTATTATCTATGGCGAGAGGTGCTCCTTTCAAACTAGGTAAGATCATTTTCTTTCATCAGAGTAACGCCTGATTCTATTAATTAACGATAAACTTTCGTCTAGGGAGTCCCTAACAAAGCATCCTTTTCTTAATCCTAGTCATAAGATCATTTTGCAAATCACACTTTTTTCTTATCAAGCAATTTCTCTCATGCCATCCATCCAGACTCAACCCTAAGATACTCCCTAATTCGCGTTTCTACAGATTTTTTTTATTTTCGTGCTTCTTCTGCCATACCCAACTTTCACTATCATATATTAAGGGTCACCCACACGTACAACAATCACACCACATCGCAGCGACAAAATGTGGTCACGTGTGAATAGTGTCGCTGCAGCTTTTTGCACTTGCGTTGTGGTTGCGTTGCCACCCAAGTCGTGGGCATCGACGCAATGTTGTATTCGCGATGTGGCCGGCCGCTAGTTCCGTGTGGTTTCGTAGTGGTTGCGTCGTGGTTGCGTTGTCGGTATCACTCACGCAGTCGATAATGACGGCAAAATGGGGTACGTGTAAATTGTACTATTCACTTCCAATACAAAATGCGCCCGCCCACGTGTTGTGGTTTAGCTGTGGTGTGGTTGTGGTTGTGGTACATGTGGATAGACCCTTAGGATCACTATCATATACTAACTCAGCATTTCCATTTGCCAAACCATACGATACCATACCATACGCGCCTTTTTTGACACATTCTAATCTCCCACAATAGTGTGAAAATCCTATTTCAGTGGTTAAACACTTACTTGTAAAATTAACTTCATCCTTTTCTTTGCGCACATTTCTCTGGAAGGATTTTCTTTAATCATGTTCGCTACCAGTTCTGAATAGTACCCCCTCTTCGGTATCGCGTCTCTTGTGGTATTATCAAATACCACATCGTGGTACTTAATCTTTTTCTTTTTGTTATGCATCACAGCAAACTACAACTTAAACTTACGTAAATATTAAATATCAGAGCTTAATTCAGCTTAATAATTATAATAGCTAAATATTCAATAAATAAGATTTAATATCTTATAATGTCATATGTCAAATGAATATTGACTGACACATTTACTTTTTTGAATGGGATTTTGGGAAATACTTAAATACTTTTTCATGAAGTTTATTCTAAAGAAGTGGTAAAATCATAGACTTAGAATATGCTTGCGATTGCGTATCCTAAGTCTATGGGTAAAATGAAAAATTCTGTACAACCGACTTCAATATAAATAAAATGAGAACTTCACCAATGTAGTCGAAATCAAATAAATACGTGTTGTTAAGGGTAACTCAAAACTGCTGCTCAGATCTTGATCAAATTTATATAAAATCATATAGGAAGCAGCTTTCAAATGAAAAAGAATTATCAAAATCATTTCACTAGAAAAAAAGGTGCTGATGTAACACATCAAAGAAATTCCGTCGTATTGAGAACCTCCTCCTTTTTTTCAACCTTCAGCCTCTTACTAGGATTTTCTATTGTATAGTGGAGGCAGTTTTCAAACATAAATTTCACAAGGACAAATATCCAGACCCGGAAAAATTATTTGTAGGCCATACAAATATTTGTTCCGTGCGGGATTCAAACAACGCCGCAATTAAACGCCAAGGCATTGCACTATGGAGCCGTGTAAATTATTAATTTGACGTAGATTACGCAAAAAGGGTCTAACCCCCAAAAACCTGTTTCAGGAGAAATTGACGATTAATTTGTAATGGTGGTATAAGAATATCTACTAGCCCATATCGTATCGTGGGTGTCTTAAGAGACGACGAATCGAAATTGAAAGAGGGGATGGCCAGCAGCATCTGTGACTCAAAATAATATAAATCTGCGGTCGCCAACCCGCTTGCCGTGCAAGCCACCAAGGCGATCAATGGGGGAGGTCTATGTTCGGCTGTGGACTAAAGTCCAGGGACAACGGCGCTTCATAATACCAACACTCCTCTTTCCCCAGCGCTGCGGCGAGTTTGAAAGCACTCCCCACAGCTACAGTTTACCGTAAAGCCTCCAGAGTAAGCCCGACGAGACAACTCGACGCGACCACGTTGGTCGGACCCTTCTCCTTATGACCAAGCAAGGACTACTAAACTTTCACCCCACCTCTTTTTTAATACTTATTAATACTTTACTTAGTATAATACTTTTATAACACGTGTACTTTTATTACATGTGTTTTTTTTTACATAGAGTTAGGGTGACAAACGAGCACACAGTCCACCTGATGGTAAGTAGATGCTGAGATCCATAGATATCTACATTTATCCTCGATTAAGAATCAAAATGCAGATACGTTCTTACCCCTGAAATGCCTCGATTCCAGTAAAAATGGGTCTACGGATTTCTACACTCACCACACGAATCACAGCGGTATTACGCTGCTATTTTACGCTGGTATTCCGTGAGAGCGCGGTCCATTCCCGGTCGACGGCCCATTCGTGCTACAACCTGTTGGCAACTTTATTTCCTGGCAACACCGGTCCGCCCCTCTTCGTGCGCAACCTAAGAGAAGTGGGAAGGGAAATGTTATAAAATAGGGTGCATCGCGATTATAAGAGGTTCTGTTCTGATAACACGCGCCGTGTTAGTCTCAGTGTAATTAAGTGTCGTAAATACAAAAAAACTGTAATCTTAAGTGATCTGTACAAATATCGGTTGAATTTTTTAATTTTTTTTCTTTTAAAAAACCTCCACACTAGGTTTTTCTCCTGTATCGTGGGGGCAGTTTACAAACACAAATTTCACAAGGACAAACATCCAGACCCGGAACAATTACTTAAAGTCCATACAAATATTTGTTCCGTGCGGGATTCGAACGCGCGGCTCTTAGCGCTGTAACTCATTGCTAAGCCACTGCGCCACGGAGCCGTCATAGCCGCATAAATAGATTCTGTCGTCAGTAAATATTATATAAAAAAATAAAAAAAAACATCCATCAGGTCCAAGGCTGTCTTCAAACTGTATATATATATATATATATATATATATATATATATATATATATATATATATATATATATATATATATATATATATATATATATATATATATATATATAGATATAGATATATAAATCAATAACCGTACGTTAGTTTCGTAAAAACTCGAAAATGGATCGACTGACGTTGATGAAATTTTTATGTTTGTTTAAAGCTGGGGCTTCTTATTAAAGATATAGAAACAAAACATCGTATAGAAAATTAAATACTTTATTGTCGTACAATATTAAATATCACATTATTAACATCCATCCGAAAATTCGAATTTTGCTTGAAAACACAGGAATATTTCTGGCCTTACGTATCACTCAAAATGTTCTCCAACTGAAAATGAAAATTCATTCGGTTATTAACCAAGGCAGCTGACACGACATAAACCTCACAGAATATCAGCGTAAATAGCAGCGTAACACTGCTGCATTTCTACTATGAACAAGGCTCTTTTTACTGGTAAATTTTAAATGTTGATGTAGATGTAAATTTTATACGTGCCACGCTGCAGATATATTATGGTTGTAGCACGAATGGGTTAGTTCGATGGTAGAACCACGCTCTCACAGAATACCAACGTAAAATAGCAGCTTTAATACGGATGTTTCACAATAAAGCTGCAGCATGGCGCTGTCGTTGCGCCGCAAGCGAAACACACCGAAGCCTAAATCACGCTATCAAAATTCCGAATCATAAACAGTATATATAGAACATCTCCGAACTATCACACGGAGTGTTGGCCCCTCCCCAGGCACAACACCTTGCCCGGCGGGAGATCCCCCTTTTCCTTCTACGGCTACAGCTCTACCACTGTAAAAGTATTAGTTGTAGTGGCAACACATCTGCATTTTGATTTCTAATTAAAGATAAATGTAGATGTCTATGGGCCACAACATTCACTTACCATCGGGTGGACTGTACTCGCTTATTAACCTTATTCTATAAAAAAATTACAGGCCCTGAAATATACCATCTTAGTTCTCAGAAATGACAACGCATCTATAGCCTTTTTTGTTTGAAGTGAACTGCAGTTGTTCATAGGCTGTAGAAGCCACTTATCATCAGGTACACTGTAAGTTTGCTTAACCTCTCAAACGTCAAGCATCCTAATTTGACCGCTTCGATATTCCGGTAAAATTCAAGAGGTCAAATTTGATCGCACCTACCCAATTAACTAATTGTCTAACTAATTGTCTAACTCTTATACTCAGATAGGACGGTATTTCGACACGACCGTAGATAGGTCAGGCGCTGGACCAACGGCTTTACGTGCTTTCCATGGAATAGAAATAAAAACCGCCAAATTCCTAACTCTCGCCTGCTACTGAGAAGTTCTTAAAAGAAAACCTCGAATACATTTTTTAGGCCAACCCGGGGTTCGAACCCGGGACCTCACGATCAGCAGGCGCGTTTATAACCACTAATTCAACGAGGCAGTTACTTATTAAATAACTAAATTGTGAAAGGAAAACCTTACAAGCTTCCCGACACTTACTTCTTGATACAAGGGCCCGGTTCCACCAATTCCTCCTCTTTCAAATACACGCACTTGGTGTCCACAAAGCCAAGCAACTCAGCGAGCAGATCGATGTCTTTGTACGAGGGTTTTGCTCGCAATATCTGTATAACAAGGTAATATTGTGTTGCGCGCCACAATTAATGCCTGGTACATGGCGACACTAGTTACCACTAGCTTCCTCTAGTATCGAGTAGCAGAACTAGGAGAGTCATGATCGTTCTAGAAATTTCCATGGAAGAACTTTTTAGAACTATGGACACCTAGTCAGCCCGGACCATGTACTCGAACATTCTAGATGTTTCTACAGTAGAAGATTCTGGAACTAACTGAGGCCCTATATAAGGCCAGTATAGACCGCTACCCGAGTCAGTGTTGAATTGGTGATACAAGCGAACACTTCGAAGCAGTACAACTGCGAACGAAAGTGATCAGTAGTACAAATAATGTTTAACTACTACCCCACTTGATGAATAGAAAAGAATAGAATCATTTTTATTCATTGTAGATTACAAGAATACTTATTGAAAATCATTTCTTACTTTTACAACTGGTTCGGAAAAAACCTCTTTCCTGGGAAGAATCAGCAAGAAACCCAGCAGAAATTTTTTAAATAAAATAAAGTTGATGATGATGATGGTAAGTATACATATAGATACAATCATCTGAATTGACTAAATTCTTCCTTTCTTTCCACCATCGAATAATCAGACGCTCGGCTCGTCTCCGCCACTTCATTATTAGAATACAATAGAATATTTTTTTATTCAATATAGATTACAACTAATTCTTATTGAAAGTCAATATTTTACTTTACCACCTATATTCAGAACTACTATATTGAGAAACAACGCATTCGAACCGAATTTTATATGTGGTAGAGCATCCTTATTATGGTTGTAGCATGAATGGGTCAGCTCGACCAGGTAAGATGAAATAACAGCTTAATGCTGCTGTGTTGCGTATGGTAAGTGTAGAGATCTGGAGACCGTTTTTTAATGGAAACTAGGCATTCCATCTTAATTCTCAGGGATGACACACATCTGAATTTCGATTCTTAATCGAGGATAAATGTAGAGGTCTATGGGCCACAGCACCCACTTACCATCAGGTGGGCTGTGTGCTCGTTTTCCACCATTATTCCATAAAAAAAGAATTCGAATTCGAATTTCATTGTCGTTCATATTACGTACAACAATGCAGTGTAATAATTAACCAGTGTATTTCCGTCAGATTACAATTTGAGTGTCTTCAAGGCAAGAGTGATAAGGTTTCTTTTTAAACGAAATCAGTGTGCTTAACCATCTTCTGTTGTATCTTGTATCTATCGACATGAGTCAGCTATGTTTATTTTTTTTTTCAATAAAATATTAACAATGCTATAAACATTACTAATATTCCCCTTAACCACTCGTGATAAGCTTAAATTGCTTGTGTTACGAGTGGTTCATGCCAGTAGTCGAATGGCGGATTCGAACCCACGACCTTTTTGAGTTCGCGGTCCGCGCCCTGCCATTAGGCTACTGTCGCTTCAAAATTGTTCAGCAATGGCTTTTGATAGATTGTTATGAATGAAGCCCTGTACCGTATAGTGGCGGTGTAAGAGTATCCTCTGCCCCATATCACCTCGTGGGTCTCGTAAGAGGCGACTTTGAGAAACAAACCAGGAGACAGGTAGCAACAACTGAAGAATAAAGAAACTGCGGCTGCCAATTCGCCTGCCAAGCTTGGCAACTATGGCAAATTTTATGAGGTGATCTGTGAGAATGAATAAAAAGATAACAATTCATCTGGCGATAGTTCATCATTCACGTAGCGATAAATCTTTTTCAATGAACAAAAGAAAATCATCAAATGATTTCACGAACATACACGTAGTAAAGCAGTTAAAAAAATTATTTTCATGTTGTCTTAACTTTGGATACAAAGTTACAAACATAGTATGTGTCATTCTATGATAAAGAAGGAGGTACTAAATACATTCTATTTTCGCTCCATTTTGTCTCTCCGGCGACGGTAAGTTACCCACAACGCGAACTCTTCGTTCAACTCAATGTTTTCTACTGACTAAATTCTTCCCCAAATGCTCGCACATTGGTAGTTATTACGCTCCTTCTGGACACAACGTTTGTGCGTGATACGCACGAGAGTATCACAGTGAATTCAACCCTTCTGAACAAGCTCTAAGTTGACAAAATTTTACCGCAATTTGATAAACGGTATTTTAGTGCATAAAATACGAACAAACAAACATTATTTTTTATTTATTAAGATAATTTATCAGGTGTCACTTCAATAACAGTAAATAAAAAAGATTTAGTATATAACATACGTTAAAAAGACACATGACAAAGACAGCATGACAGTCCTTAGCGTGTTGTTTGCGTCATCATGTTGACTGTGCAAGGGTGCCAATGTATCAATGTTTAGAGACTAGATTCTAACAGATGGACTTATCGATAATTATTATAATCGACACAATTCAAAACACAGCACCTCAGTGGCGACGGCGCTCCGGTCCTCAATAGGCGGCATGTTCCAGAAGACGAACCCCACCACAGTCTCGTCGCGCAGATACATTAACATTCCACGTTTGTATCTGTTCTTGTATTCGTCGGTCCTTAACAATAAAGACAAGATCAAAAATAATAAATTATTATACTACATCATTAGTAATCACTAGTGACTCTTCGCACTGGTGATTCCTGGGTCTCGACAACAGCGCCACCTACCGGGTCCTAATATGAATCGAAGCCATCTAGAGACCCATTCAAACACACACAAGAAATTTCATCAAAATCAGTCAGCCGTTTTTGAGTTTTAGCGAGACTTCGGACAACAATTGATTTTTATATATAGAGATTTCACATTCTTACCACTGCTCTGGACTTCTTTGTTGCTCTAGTCATCCCGTGTCAGTCCAAAATCAGTTCTCGGGTTTTGCTGTCAAGAAATTCTCATGCGGTGTTTCAAATCCGTGCTTCGAAAAGCACGTAAAGCCGTCGGTCCTGTGCCTGATCTCTCCATAGGCGTGTCGGATTGCCGTTCCATTGCACGATGAGAGTGATGGAATAAAGAGTACACCTATGCTTGCGCATACACTCGTGCACTATAATCATTACCTGAGCATATGTCTAGTCTGCGTTGAGACTGGGCCCTGTCACCGAAATTCGGTCTGGAAGACATTATTTCATTCTTAAGACGAATTTGATTGTGACGTAGTAGCCACGGTATAGCTATTATAGCTACAGCACAGAAGTTTTGTTTTGGTGGCTCGCAAAATTATTATTATTGATTTTAGAATCAACTCAACTACTCTACAAATTGATATTAATTGAACGAAGTAGAACTTTATACTTCTTGTAACAAGGTCGATCACCGCTTGAACTTTCAACGGCCTGAGTTTTCTTCGCCATCTCCTCCGCAGTACACTGCTTGAAGATACCAATCGTAGGCATGCACGCTCCTACTTCCCCTACCACCTGAGGAATTAAGTTGTTACAATGATATCAATGCCGTGTTGTTGTGGCGTAAAATAGAATAGTATAAAATAGCATAGATTACAACGGAATAAAATGGAATGGAATAGAATGGAATGGATTGAACGGAATTGAATATAACTAAATGAAATTGAACAGAATTGAATGGAATGGAATAAGCGGTAAAACAAAGAATTTTGTACAACCGACTTCAATATAAATAAAATGATAACATCATCAATGTAGTCGAAGTATTTTTAACGTGCTAAATCCAAATTCGAGCACGTCAAAAATTCTTGTTATATTCGAATCACAAGGAGACTTACGCACGCACACATTGAAACAACTGTCCCCTATATTTGATATACTATACCTAACTAAACTTGATACAGGCTTCCACAAAGAAAGAAAAATGGAGCGCTGCGTATATTTTAAGTGAAGCCAAAACCATGCTAAACTTCTTGACAGGCACTCTTGCATACATCTTTTTTCTTTCTTTATCAGCCCAAAGTTTACTGATGGCCGCACACATGAATGCACCTAAAACCATGTTAATGGGTGCGTTTGGCAGAAAAAAGCGCTAGCAAGCGCTTGTAAGCAAAATAGCGAAACTAAACAGTTTTCGGCCAGGACACGTTTGCTAACTTCCGTAGCGCTGACACAATCCGCCATTTTGCTTATTTAATTTGTTTGTTTTGAAGTAGAGTTTATAAGTTGTTTTGTGCAATATAAGTTTTAAGTAATATAGTGACATGAATAAAAATTCATGATTGATAAGTTTTTAATATGAATACTTTACAAACTTATATTTAAATTAGGTTAGGTTCCCCGGTTAAAACTAACTTCGTCTCCTAGAGGAAAATAGCTACTTACGATTTGACAGCGCTTACCGCTTCCGATCGCCATTTTGCTTACAAGCGCTTGTTAGCGCTTTTTTCTGCCAAACGCACCCAATGGTTGCAAATTATTTTAGATGCATACATGTCTCGTAAGTGAATGTATGTTCTTGCAAAAAGGTAACTATGGTTTCTGCATCCTTTGACATCTTGTCGGTATGAAGAAACTTAATTTCACAAGTATTGAATAAATAAATTGATAAAATTTTTAAAATATTAAATTGTTGTAATTGTAATATGGAACCTGAAGTAATATTAATAATTACTTATAAATACAATATTAATAATACTTCAGGTTCCATATTACAATCGGATCATGGGCATTTCACTTCCAAAAAACCAGGTTCATATTTGCCGCCTGGAGTAACACCTACAAATAAAAATTTGAGATATATGTGTAATCTAGAGTCATGTATGTTAACATTTAAAGCCTTTTTTGTCTCTCGGGACGCTTTACGCTCATTGTTCTTGAATTGTTTTTATAGATGGCATATTGCTTATATCGGAGCCATCCCGTAATTGCTTAACAAGAAGAGCACGGTTGATATTTTCAGGCCGATACAAACTCTGAAAAACCATGAAGATGTCAACTTTTCTTCTAGTTTTCAAGAGCGAATTTGCACTTTGTATACAGTGCTCTTTTCTATTGGGAACTTCACCAACTGTAATATAAGGTCGCGTATTTCTGATATAAGCGTAGGTATTGGTATGCCTATCAGCAATCAAATGTGAATAAATGTGTCCGTGGTCTCATAAAGACTTGTCGAACTCAAAAGAAATCCTGAATGACGTACGATCTGGTGGCTTAATTCCTTTGTTTTCTGATCGGTAGCACGTGACGGATATTAATTATTCATTCCATAGTACAGGATTTCTGTACTGTGCTGGTCATCAATTGTCGCAGCATCAGAGGAAGCATCCGTATGAACGTTTACTCAACATGAGTCAGCAATTACGGCTATCATTGATATTACTTGAGGCGACATATTTCTGATGAGTTTTGCATGCTCCACCTCTTCGTTCCTGGTCTTACATATACAATTCTCCGCCATTTATTCTCACCACGTGCAATCTTAATTAAGCGTTACTTCACACAACCGCAGAAGTACGGTGGGATGTCTTCATAGGCAATAATAATATGTGGGTAGATATATTCAGCACCAGTGGATTTAATTCTATTATATAAGTCCATGCTTAATTTACACTGCTTGCCATAGTTGCCACTCTTGTCACACTGACCCGGTAAACTCACAACTCAAACTCAAACTGACATTAACGCACGTGTTTGTCCCGCGCACTTCATTTGCGCTTTGTTTTATGATCTGAGAGTATGGCCACTTGCAATCTACATAAATTCATGAGACGTAGCATCGTTTTATAAATATTTTACTCGACGCCAAGATAAACATCAAGATGTAGACATAGAATGTTCACACTTCTATCTGCAATTCGTCCTCAAAGCATAGCAGTGACGCGTTGTGACCTTCGGAGTTTAAGATGGAATACCTCATCACTTTTGATAGACAAAATGCCACTGTGTTAAATGTAGTCCTCCCCCATAGATTGTCTCCCTCCCTTTAATATTAGCCATAGTTTCCACGCGTGGCAGGCGACATCACAAAAAGTTGTTCACGCAAAAGTGTTAAATAAATAAAAGTTGTCACTCTATCAGATAATAGCAAGAAGTAGTAGCCAGCGTAAAATAGCAGCTTAATACTGCTGTGTTTATATGGTGAATGAAGAAAACCTGAGAACCATTGTCCTGGAAAAGAGGCATTCTATCTTAGTCCGCACGGGTTACAACGCGTCTGTATTTTGATTCTTTATCGAGGATAGATGTAAATGTCAATGGGCCACAGCATCCACTTAATATCAGATGAAGTATACTTGTTTGTCAACTACGTTCCATTGAAAAAGAGTATGCAGGATTTTCACACCTCCATCTGCAGTTCGTCCTCGAAGCGTAGCCAGAAGTGCGGTTCTATGTTGCAGGGCTGCCAGTAGCCGGTCATATTGGCGCCCGCCACGTGGCCCAGCTCCTCCGCGTTTAGGTAGTGATCCAGCCGCATCCGAGTGTCCTTCCACTGCGAGTAGAAGCTGGCCGCGTCTCCAGCCTTCGAGTAAGAACAACGCGTATGGAATTTTATAACATGATAGCGCGACGCTGCAGCTATATTATGATTGCAGCACGAATGGTTTCGTAGGTCCGGTGGAAAACCACGCATTCAAGGAATACCAACTCAAAATGGCTGCTCTATCCTGTTGTGTATGAAACACTAATGAGTGTAAAGAACTGGAGACCCTTTTACTCCAGATGAGGCATTCCAAATTAGTCCATAGGGTGACAATGCATCTGCATTTTGATTCTTAATCGAGGCCCACAACATTCACTTATAATCAGGTGGACCGTTCACTCGATTGTCACCCTTATTCTATAAAAAGCGTTCGGAGGCAAAGAAGAATGTCGTGAGTAAAGCTACATATTTGAGATATCAAAAGAAAATTTGAGGACGTTTGAAGTCCGCTAACATGAGTTGTTGCACCGTGGTCGATTCTTCCTTACAAAACTGATCATAATTTTTAGTACTAGCTCATGGGTTACAGAATCAGTGGGGTAAATGGACGGGAGGTTGGTTAAAACTTTGTTTCCTTTTGAAACTTTTTTAGTTCTTGTTTTTAAAATCCTCTTAAAAACTTTGTTTCCTTTTGAAACACATAAAAAAACGTACAGTGAATTATAAGTCTCCACCATTTTTGGAGTCGGGTAAAAATTAAAGATTTCCTAAAAGGATGGATGATCATAAATGAGCGCCTCAGATGACACCACGTTTACGTGGTAGAGCCACGCTTCAGCTACATTATGGTTGTAGCACGAATGGTACGGCAGAGGCAGAACAATGCTCTCACAGAATAACTGCTGTGTTTCGTAAGATGAGTGTAGAGGACCGGAGGCCCTTTTTACTGGAAACGAGGCATTCCATCTCAGTCCTCAGAAGTGACAACGCATCTGCATTTGGATCCTCATAATAGGATAAATGTAGATGTATACGGGCCACAGCATACACTTCCCGTCAGGACTGTGTGCTCGTTTGTAAGTCTTATGCTATATAAAAAAAAAGATGTATAAGCATCAATATAAATGACTTGATATGATCGTGCGAACAAAAATTTTTCACGCTTTAAGCAAAAATCAGCGCCATCTCTTAAATACTCATGACCACAATACCACGGAACTAGTGTTTCCACTTGTTTTATCCTAGAAACTCTAGAAATACTCTCAAAATTATCATAAAAAAATCAAAATAGCCTTATTTATTGCACCTAATTTTCAATATTTTATAGAACATCATTGCAAGACCTTAATATCATTACACGATTAAAATTCTTGAGTTTTGTGATGAAGAAGACGTCCTCATTTTCAAATTATAATAACACCAGCCCTCTGAGACTCTTGCTGCCTGCGTTAAATAATTACCTACAATCGCGAGGCACCCAGGGTAACACGCACAGTCGGGGCTAGCTCATTGTAGGCGATTGAATGTTAAAGTTTTTTAACGCTGTTTACGTCAATAGTTTTTTGTAAATACTTGTTGAAATTGTTTTTGTTTAGAGTTTAGTATATTTAATTGTAGGACAAAATAGTTGAAAAAGTTTTAATGTAATTTAAAAATTATATATATATTATGTTTATTAACTATTTGATCAATTGTAATGGCAAAAGTCGTTCCTACTTTTTTTTATAGAAGAGGGGGCAAACGAGCATGCGGCTCACCTGATGTTAAGTGACTACCGCCGCCCATGATCAACCGCAACACCAGGAGAATTGCGGGTGCGTTGCCGGCCCTTTAGAAAGGAGTAAGCTCTTTTCTTGAAGGGGGACCTTCAAGATCATCATCAAGGTCGTATCGGTCCGGAAAAATCGCCGGTGGTAAACTATTCCACAGAGAGGTTGTACGTGGAAGAAAACTCCTTGTGAAACGTACAGTGGTGGACCGCCAAGCATCCAGATGGTGTGGATGGTATCGAGACGTTTGCCGTGTAGTGCGTTCAAGAAATTTGGCGGCTGGGATTAATCCGAACAATTCCTCAGAGCACTCCCCGTGATAGATGCGATAAAATACGCAAAGAGATGCAACATCTCTTCGCAGCGCCAGTGAATCGAGCCGATCGGAAAGCACTCGGTCGTCGACGATTCGAGCCGCTCTGCGCTGGATGCGGTCAAGTGGAAGGAGCTGGTACTGGCGAGCCCCAGCCCGGAGATGGGAACAGTATTCCATGTGCGGCCGAACCTGCGCCTTGTAAAGTTGCAGGCGGTGTGCCGGCATGAAATACTGTCCCGCTCTGCTGAGCACGCCAAGCTTTTTAGAGGCCAATTTGGCCTTCCCTTCCAAGTGACCACGAAACTGCACGTCACTCGATATGTCGACGCCTAGGATTCCGATACTGGCTGAGGCAACAAAGGGAGTGCCATGAAACTGAGGGGATACGACAAAGGGGTTCTTTTTAGCGGTTAACGCGCAAACTTGTGTCTTCTGGGGGTTAAACTGGACTAGATTTAGTCGTCCCCAATCCGAGACTCTGTTCAGCAAAGACTCGACTTCAGACACAAGTTTTTCCCGGCACTCGGAGACGTTTTCTCGAGAAATATTGGCTCGGCCGGTGTAAAGAGCATCACCAGTGCTGTCATCTGCATAGCAATGAATGTTACGGGTATGCAACATATCATTGATATGCAGAAGAAACAGCGTTGGCGATAGCACGCAGCCCTGTGGAACACCAGCATTAATAGGCTTGCAATCGGAGCTTGCACCGTCTACAACGACCTTGATGCTCCGATTTGCAAGAAAGCTGGTGATCCAATCGCACAATTTCTCGGGAAGCCCATAGGAAGGGAGCTTCGAAAGAAGCGCTTTGTGCCAAACCCGATCGAAGGCCTTCGCAATGTCCAAACTAACGGCCAATGCCTCCCCCTTGAACTCTACTGCCTCCGCCCATCTGTGAGTGAGGTAGACCAGAAGATCACCAGCTGACCGACCACGGCGAAAACCGTATTGGCGGTCACTAATCAGCTGGTGATGCTCAAGGTACCTCATGAGCTGGCAGTTTACAATGGACTCCATTGTTTTGGAGAACAAGGAGGTGATGGCGATTGGCCGGTAGTTGGACGGGTCTGAGCGGTCGCCTCTTTTAGGGATCGGGTGGACGAAAGCCGTCTTCCATGATTTTGGGACTACGCCTAGGGAGTAGGAGTACCGGAAAAGACGCGTTAAAACCGGTGCCAACTCTGGAGCATACGTCCTCAGCACAATTGGGGGGATTCCGTCAGGCCCACTCGACTTGTGGATGTCCAGGGAGAGGAGTGCTTTGCGAACCGAGCGCTGTGTGAACTGCACTTCCGGCATGGAGCACTCACACCGCGGGATGGTCGGCGGCGTACTCTCCCCGTCATCGAGAGTCGAGTTGGACGCAAAGAAAGAGCCTAGCAGATCGGCTTTCTCCTTTGCGGTAGGGGCCAGTGAGTCGTCCTCCCTGTGCAGAGATGGAAGAGATGGCTGACAGAAATTCCCCTGGACAGCCTTGGCGAGAGACCAGAATGCACGGGTTCCAGAAGGAAGGCGAACTAGTTTCTCGCCAATTCTGCCTATGTGCTCTGACTTTGCCTTGGCAATGACTCTTTTGAAGGACCTAGAGGCGGAATTATACTTCTTTTTTAGAGCGCTGGTGTTTACATCCCGGGACGCTGATGCATCAACCCAGGCTTGGTAGCACTCCTGCTTATAGCATGATGCTATTTTACAGGAGCGACCAAACCATGGCTGAGATTTGCCTCCAATGGGCACCACAGAGGAAGGAATAAAAAGTTCCATACCCTGAAGTACCACATCAGTAACAGAATCCGCAACAACGTTGGGATCATCCGGCGAGAAGCAAACCCGCCCCCAAGGTTAGGATGCAAAGAAAGACCGCATCCCATCCCAATCGGCTGACCTATAGTGCCAAACACGGCGGCAGCCTGCAGAATGCAACCGCGATTTCAGCGTGAGTGGCACAACACTCCGGACCAGACAATGGTCCGAGGAGCCTAAAGGGGCGTCGACGGAAATCTGATATCCGTCCGGGTGAGAGGTCAGCAGAAGGTCCAACAGGGAAGGTGCATGATCCTCCACATCTGGAATCCGCGTAGGCGAAGTAACCAGTTGTGTCAGACCATATGCCAAGGCCAAATCATGAACAAATCTCCCCGCATGATCGGTTAAACGTGAACCAAGCCATTCGGCGTGATGGGCGTTAAAGTCGCCGAGGATCACGATCTCTGCGGAGGGGATCTGCTGTAGCAACGAATCTGCAGCCATTTGGACGTGGTCGAAGAGTCGGTCTGTTTCGGCATTACCGCTATGGGACCTATAGAGGCACCCGTAGACGCGCGGATGGTCGTCGCTGTCTACGCGTAGCCAAAGGATGGACAGGTCCGAACCTTCAAGTCTGCCGAGGCGTCGAGAACAGATGTCCTCTCTGACGTAAACGCAAACTCCAGCCCGAGGCACAAAGGAGTGTTCCAGTTTGTACCCCGGGTAGGAGAGATACGAGACATCAGCCGGAGAGGACACCTGCGTCTCGGTCAGAAAGAGCAGAGCCGGCCTCGCCGTCTCGAGATGGTAGTGGACGGCGTTTAGGTTAGAGTGAAGTCCCCTGATATTGCAGAAATTCACGGACAGCGTGGCAGGGGTCGCCTTGGTCTTGTTGCTCCGTTTGCCCCGAGCAGTTGTAGTCTTGAGCGGAATTTTGCCCCCCCCCCCCCCCAGAATACGCGGGGCAGCCTGAGCACCCACGCTCAGAAGTGGAGAAACATGGTCGTGGATGCTCAGCGAGGGATTCTCCAGGGGTGCTGGTACCCTCCTGGGGTAGTCTATCATTATTTAATTCCGCTACCATGTTGATGGGGGGGGGGGGGGATTTGCGCCTCCGGCCACCTGCACTCACCAGACGAAACGCGGAAGCAGAGCTTCCACTTCACGCCGGTATTCTGTGAGGTCGTGGTACCACCCCGGTTTGAGCCGGCCCATACGTGCAACAGCAAAGCTGCCGCGTGGCTCTACCACTGTTACTACTACTTATAACTGTTGCATGGATAGATGCTAAATGACCAACAAAAGGTTTCATATCATTCTTTAAGTTACCGAAGGATTTTAGCAGGAGTTTGTGAAAGGTGAAACATTTTTTTTGTTAGATGGGTACTTACATGAAAAAATAATTAAGTAATTTGATCTACAGAAGAAATACCTAAGTACTTTATTACAAAAATTAGTTAAAATTTACTTCACTATTCAAGTATCTACTTACATTACATACTATTTATTATGCTACTACTATACTATACTTGTTTTTTTGTAATAAAAATACTTTAAGTTATAATAACATAAAATACTGAATTTAAAACTTTGTTTACTAACGAGCATAGATTACTGTGTACTAACGAGATTCTTAACTAAGTGGAGTACGATCACATTTCTCTTAGGAATCGTATTTCAGGTTTATTTGTTGTTTCTTCCAAGCTAAGCATCGCGATTCCCGACGTATGGCTTTATAAGTTGCATGCGTTGGGCATCGCAGAACTCACATAGGTGCGAAAATATGGTCGATCGATCATAGTCAGAATAGGTACTTCACCTAGGTAACTTAACATTTCGCAATGTATTTTTTTAC
The DNA here is from genome assembly GCA_036936625.1 of Parnassius smintheus behrii. Classification (NCBI taxonomy): domain Eukaryota; kingdom Metazoa; phylum Arthropoda; class Insecta; order Lepidoptera; family Papilionidae; genus Parnassius; species Parnassius smintheus. Next base: position 3,688,752 of record JAUPFT010000021.1, on the reverse strand, counting down.
TCTTTATTGACATCCCTTAGTAACCACGGAAAGTCCGCCGTGACGTACGAAGGCGAAAAGATGCAAAGTAATGTAGACATTCGCGATAAAGTTTTATTTAGTTTGCGTGCGCGATTTATCTAATTAATAATCGTTATGTGTACTATTAAATGTCAGCAAGCAGTCAACATCAAAGGAGTGCAACTTCTATAGGTAGTACTATTATTTATTCTATGATAACACTTAGTCTCTTATGAATAACGAATATGTATCTAAGTAAAATATTATACCATTATTCTGATACACATACTAAAAAAGTTTTTCATTCTACACTTTTCTAGCTCTTTGAAGTCCCTATCCCCTTCGACAAATGTTTAAAAAAAACTACATTGGATAGGGTTGAACAGGGTTACCTGAAGTTCGATTTTACCCCAAATTATCCAAAACCCTGTCAACTTAAAGAAACGATTAAAGCCATACCTATATTAGTAGATTTACCCTAAAATCGTGCAAAATATCTGAAAGTGGAAACACTGCACGGATGCACGGCACGCATTGGTACTCGATCTGGTGCTCTATAAACATTTTTGCACCAAGGAGTCTGTACCATTTTGTTTGTTCAATGACCCGGTCCATGCGCAGTAGTATAATAAGTCTATAGCTGTAAGTACAAATACATAATAATAAGTTGGGGAAAGGTTTAAATATTCAATTAAACAAAAACTGTATAAAAAGGGTTATTATGCTATAAATGAATATATGGTTAATAATAACCCCTAGGAATGAGGTGGTCGCTTCCAAGCTATTTGTAAAATAAATTTTGTAAATATTATGTGACCATTGACATTGTAAAATTTATTTTTAAAAAGTCCCGCTGGGTTTCTTGCTGGTTCTTCCCAGGACAGAGGTTTTTTTCGAACCAGTGGTGAAGTAAAAAATTGACTTTCAATAAGAATTACTTGTAATCTATATTGAATAAAAAATTATTCTATTCTATTCTATTCTATGAACTTTTATAACCGGGCAAAAAAACAATTCCAATCTCTACTGCCAACAACTAATGAGACTCCAGCAAGAAATTGAGAAAGAACGACCGGAATTGATCAACAGAAAAGGAGTAGTCCTTCATCATGATAACTCCAGACCACACACATCTTTGGCCACTCAGCAAACTTGAGAGAGCTTGGTTGGGAAGTGTTAATGCATCCACCATATATTCTAACCTTGCACCCTCAGATTTTCAACTATTTCAGTATCTTCATTCTTTGGGTAGTGTTAGGTTAACATCAAGAGAGGACTGTCAAAACTATTTGTCGCACTTTTTTGACTGAAAATTCCAAGATTTCTACAGCAATGAAATTGTGTCACAATCTTTAAAAAGACAACAAGTTATCGAATAAAATGGCACATAATATATACTATAGTTAAATTTAATTAAACTATGAAAAAAATTATCTTGAATTTGTATATAAAGCACGAATAAACTTGTTCCTTGACCTATTGAGTGTATGTAAATAAAGTTGAAGTACATATATTTAATGTGAAACTTATTGAATTGTTTGCTTTCAGTTATTTTCTGTATACAACATGTAACAAGGCCCCGTGGTTAAGAAGAAGAAAGATAAGGGTATTGTCAAAGACCCGGCTTTACCAATGCGCGTGTAAGTTACACCTAATAAAAACATACAATTTTTTATAATATATGGCTGGCAAACGAGCATATAGTCCACGTGATGGTAAGTGGTTGCTGTGGCCCATAGACATCTACATCTATCCTCGATAACGAATCAAAATGCAGATACGTTGTCACCCGTAAGGACTAAGATGCTTCGTTTCCAGTAAAAAGGGTCTCCGGTTCTCTATACTCACCAAATGAAACACAGCAGCGTTAAGCTGCTATTTGACGCTGGTATTCTGTGAGAGCATGTTATTCCTCCAGTCGAGCAGACCCAATCGTGCCTGCAGCATGGCTCTACCACGTAAAATGCCTGTTTCCTAATATGTTTCCCTTTGTCACCGCTAAGTGGTTATCTTTAAAAGGATCTCCACTTCTTGTCAATAACCATATAGAGCAGTGTAATGATAATATAAGGCTTACCACGTAAAGATGATTCCTCGCCTCCAACTCGGTGTTGACCAGAAATCCGCCATTTACTTCGTCCAGCTCCAGTTCCGAGGGCTCCGCCAACTCCACGCTAGGTTCAGCTCCCACTGCCACGAAAGCCTTGAGAGAATCGTGACACTCGTGAATATCGACAGAAATTCCAGTGAATTTCGACCACGATGGTAACATTTATACTATAAACACTAAATTGGAAACTATCTATTCCGCAGGTGCCGTTTATTTGTGGATTCTAAAAAGTATAATGTCCTCCAAACCGAAACTAACCATCTATGAAGGACAGGATTATAATGCACGAGTATATGCGCTTGCCACCATCGATGGCAGGAAAGAATGTGTGGAGAGAACATGGCAGAACCTTAGGGATGGAATGGTAAGTGCAGCGGAAGAAGTATGTGGAACGACAAAAAGAGGTAGTAGTAAAAGAAGAGATGCATGGTGGAATGATGAAGTGAGAGAAGCTGTAAAAAAGAAGAAAAAAGCATGGTTAGACTACTTGGCCTATAGTAACGATGAGCATATGAGAGAGAAGATGAAAGAAAGATATAAGCTGCAGAAAGTTCATGCGAAAACATTGATTGAGGAAGTACGTGAAAGGTGTAGAAGAGAAGCGGACGAGAGGTTGTCGCACAACTTTAGGGAAAACTCCAAACTCTTCTGGAAAGAGGTTGGAAGGTCCCGGAGTGGTGCGACAGTCTTAAGAATGAACAAAGTGCTTTCGAGAACCAATGACATCCTGTCAGAAAAATCGGACGTCATGCAGCGATGGAGTGAATTTTATAGAGAAATGTATGCGTGTCATGATCTTAGTGAAGGATCCGGGGGTGACGCCGTGACTGGCACGCCAGACACGGACCTCGATGACACTGAGATCATCAGCATGAAAGAGATTGAACGTGCGATTCGAAGTTTGAAATGTGGTAAGGCTGCGGGACTAGACAGAGTTACCGCTGAAATGGTCAAGTACGGTGGGCCTCGCGTCTGGGACAGCTTTCATCTGATGTGCAATTTGTGCTGGCGGACGGAAGATGTCACGGATGATTGGCGATCCGCGGTCATTGTGCCTTTATATAAAGGTAAAGGTTCACATTTCGACTGCGGGTGCTATCGGGCGATCACCTTGACCAGTTTAGCAAGTAAAGTTTACTCGAAGGTTTTGAGACGTAGGATGCAAGAGAAATCGGAAAGATTCTTATGGGAGGCACAAAGCGGATTTAGACCTGGAAGAGGATGCACGGATCAAATGTTTTCTCTCCGCATGATTACGGAGAAGCTTCTGAGTGTTAACCAGAGGATTTTCTGTGCTTTTGTGGATCTGGAGAAAGCATTTGATAAGGTTATAAGGAAGAAAATGTGGGAACTGTTGCCGGGATATGGTGTGGATGGTCGATTGTTAATGGCTGTGCAGTCACTTTGACTGTAAAGCCTGTGTGCGGGTAGGGCATGACCTTTCACCCATGTTTAGCGTCCAAGCGGGCGTAAAACAGGGTTGTGTCATGTCTTCCTGGCTGTTCATACTGTATCTCGACAGCTGTTTACAGAAGCTGAAAAATAGCTGTTTGGGTGTGAAATTGGGTGACATAAAAGTTAATTGTCTGCTGTATGCTGATGATGCAGTGCTTATTGCACCATCAGAAGCAGAACTGCAGGCATCAGTCACGTGTATGAAAGAGGAATGTGAAATTAAAGGTCTCCGTTTGAATGCTAATAAAACTAAGGTTCTGGTATTTGAGAAGGACGAAGAGAGAAAGAAATGTGAAATATGGGTAAATCAGGAATGTCTAGAACAGGTAAATGAAATTGTATACTTGGGGAGTGCTTCCAGCCGGGATGGAAGATGTGATTTCGATGTGGATAGGCGTGTCGCTGCCGGAAACAAAGTCAATGGTGCCCTGAATGCATTAGTAAAAAGGCAAAGCGTGGTGAAGAGTGCACGCCTTGCAATACATAACGCAGTGTTGGTACCGACTTTGTTATATGGCAGCGAAACCTGGGTACGCCAGAAGAAGCATAAAAGCAAGTTGAATGCAGTGGAGATGCGATCTCTTCGTAAAATGTGTGGCGTTACCATAGCCGACCAAAAGCGAAACGAAGAGATTCGCAATATGGCAGGATTGAAAGATGACCTTATCACAAAAATTGATAGGGGGGTTGTTGGCGACGCGCCTATAAGAATATTTCAGTTTATTAAGTCAACCGATGACGAATAACTTTTCAAAGACTCATTGTCCAATAGAAATGTTCTGATAAGAAAATGCTTAGTTAAATCTTAAAGAAATGTCGAATTAATGATATGAATATGTCTTGGGTTCGACTCCCAGGCCTGACTAGTTTACTGTTTTCTAAGTAATATCTTTCAATAAATTCATATAGGGAATTTTATGATATAAATTATGTTACCGGATTTGTTCCCCGGTTGAAATCGTCTTTCCAACGATGTAAATTCAAAGGAATATTAAAGTGAAGTTAGAGATCGGATTTGTTCCCCGGTCGAGATGATCACTCTGTGCATAAACAGAATTAACGGAAGTTAATTGCATAAGTATTGTCTTGTATAAGTTTGATATGTTTGTACGAAAACAAATGCCTATTTGTTATGATTGATTAATGAAAACATTCACTTGTATTGTTATCTGATAAGAAACATGATAACTGATAAGAATCTTATCAGAGATAGTTTCCTACAGTTTGAAAATTATGTAGAAGCACTTATTTACCTAATATTGTTAAAATTAGTGTATTTCAGACTTTCATTTTTTCTGATAGCCGAGAGCCGTGCAAAGTTAGTTGTTCAAATAGTGTGAGTTCACGGAAGCACGCTGACCACGCCCTTAGGAGGCCGAATATGTAAAAATTTAAAATGTTTGTAATTTCAGCAATTTATGTAAAAATGACTTGTAAAACATTTCAGGTTGATTGTGCGTGCTAAAAAGGTGAATTCTGTGTTATTTTTATGTGGAAATTTCTGTGTATAAGTGAAATAATGATAGTTTTGTATAAGAAATTTAAAAGTGTTTTAAATAGTGAAATAAATAGAGAAAATGTAAATTAAACTATTGTATTAGTTAACATATGTATAAATTCAAGTGTTGTTTTAACTTTCTGTGTTAAATATTTAAGAAGTTTGGACTTTGAATTTGTGATTAAAATAGGCATATTTTGTTTTATAAATTAAAGGATTTTTGTGATACGAGAATATAATGTATATCGTGGTGTAGATATTGTTTTGTGCTACCTATATAGATAAATTGTATTTATGTATGACTTATGTGAATAAAGAAATTAAGTGAAACGTGAGAGAGTAATAGTACAAATTCATGTAATTAAGTTGCGCAGGCACGCGAATGGCGCGGCTCACTTTCGCGTATAGCTCTGGGGGTAGCTTAGTGAACGGGTTTTATTGCAATTCGTTCGGGAAAATAGTTCGGGGAATTAGTTCGGAAAAATAAGAAAATCCTTCGGGAAAAGTGAAGAACCAGCAGTCAATAAGAAGAAAAAGTGTAGGGAAGTGATAGGGAAAAGTGATTACTCTCTCACGGAACGGTTTGAAGATAATTGCTGTTTTATTCCCAAGTAATTCATCCCTAAAGTTATACAGTCCACATCGAAGAATTAAGGCGTCGGGACCGGGACGACTTCGGAAGACCCGTAATCCCCGTCTGAACCTACTTGCTGAAAAAGAAAGAGGTTATCGCCCTAGTGTGTTACTCCGTTGCGGAGATCACATACGTTGTTCCCGAACCCAACGTAGGCGTTATAGGAGGCCGGATCGAGAGAAGCCTCGATTCCTCCCTTCTGTTTCTTAATCGAACGTTAACTTCCGAACCTGTTTCCTTTTCAATTGGACCTTCGGAGCCGGATTAAAAAGACCACCCGAACCCCGCCAGCTGGATCAAGGAACCAGCTGTGGACTGCTGGTTGTGGAAAAAGAAGACCTTCGGAGCCGAGTGAAGATCAGCATCCGAAGGAAGCCGGAGGTTTGAGCTGAAGCAATAGGACCAAAGGCCAGAAGACCAGGACGTCAGCGCTGAAGGACTGGACCTGGAACTACCGGAAGAAAGAAAACCGGGATTGCGGCCTGGGGCGTGTGCTCGCATGGGGCACGTATCGCAGCCGGGCGCAGGTGTCTTGTGAAGGCACTCATCGTGGCCAAGCAGGGCTTGGCATTTTTCCTGTCGGGCAAGCGTGCTCGGCATTTCCTGTCGGACGACCGTGTCCGGCATTTCCTGTCAGGTCATCAGAGGGTGCAAGAAGAAGCATCCACCGCTGCTGCTGCCAGGCGAGGGTGCGCGCGGGCACCTGACTGCATCGCGGCCGGAGGAGGGCGCTCGGACGAGGCGTCACCGGCAACTGGGCGGCGAGCACAGCATACATCCCGACGGCACAACACCTTCGGGTGGAGCAGTTCTCTCGAGCGAGACTGCGCTTGCACTACCGCTCGACTGTTTCGTCATATTCCTTGGCGGGACAGTTCCTAAACCTTTCCTCCATTCCATTCCTGAACGACTCCATCCCTGGACGGCTCACCTCGGTAGGCCCCGTCCAGGATTGATAGGGCTGATAGGGCTGTTAGGGTGGTAGTAGGGTTGTAGGGTTGGGAGATAAGGGGGGGAAGGGGTAGTGGTGTTAGGTTGGGGTGTAGAAGGGTTGTAGGTAAGGGGTTGTAGGGACCGTAGGGACAGTTAGGGACCGTAGGCCAACAATCACCTTCCTGCAAGATGAAGAAGGCACAAGACCAGACAGGGAGAAGCGAAGGGAGCAGGACAAGGACAGGGCTCTCAAGAAAAGCTAAAGAAGCGGAACCATCTGGAGCGACCACAGCTACTGCGTCAAATGGAGCAACTCCTTCAAGTGGAGCCACCACCGACACGTCCACATGCACGTGGGACTCAGGGACGTCCATGGCAACGACAAGCAACAGGACGGACACCAGTGGTACGCAGGCCAGCACCGCACAACAATCCGTTATATCCAGGAGTGAAACGGTGGTCGAAAAAGTAGGTCAAAGGACCGAAGAAGCGGCATCGTCAAGGACAGTAATCGGGCACACTAGTGATAAAGGGTCACAGAGAGGTAGTAGGTCATCGCGATCGGCGAGGCTGAAAGCCGAGTTAGAGGCGCGGATTAAATTCGAACGCTCAGAGCTCGAACGAGCACAGGCAGCTGCTGCCTTAGCCAAGTCTCAATTGGAGTTGGCACGACTCAACCGAGAAGAGGAGATCGACTCGAGTGAGGATGATGAAGAGCGGAATACTCAGGTGGACACCTTTCGTAAGGAGTTGGGTTCAGCAGACCATAATGAGCGCGCCGGTTAGTGTAGCACAACCCGATATTACTGATAAGGAAGCGTGTAAAGGACCACGCCGCAAAGGGGCGGAGATCGAGCGCAACCAAGGAAATGCACAGAAAACACACGCGACTGAGGTGTCAGAATTGACTGAAGCGATTGTGAGTGCAATAAAAATAGCGGGTAAAGATAAGTCTTCCCAGCTTCATTTCCTCCAGGAATTACCGGTGTTCGATGGAGACCCGGGTGAATGGATAATTTTCAAAACGGTGTTTGAAGACACAAGAAGCCAATTTTCAGGGGTGCAAAATGTTGCACGCCTTAGGAGGGCATTAAAGGGCACCGCTAAAGAGGCGGTAAAGTCGCTGTTATTTACTTTGTGTGAACCGGAAGAAATAATGAACGCTCTCGAAAGAAGATTCGGTAGGGTTGAGATGCTCATTCTAGCCGAAATCGAGAATGTAAAGCGTATGCCAAGATTGGCAGAAGATTGCCGGAATATAGGATCTTTTGCAAGTCGTATTACGAACGTGGTTGCCACGATACAAGCGTTGAATCAACCACAGTATTTGTACTCACCGGAGTTAGTGAGCCGCATAGTGGAGAAACTCGGAACTATGATTAAATTTAAATGGTTTGAATATCGAGCTCAGTATCCTATGGAGCCAGAGTTACAGAAGATGGCCAAGTTTTTAAATTTATTGAGTGAACAATTTGGAACGTCCTTAAGCAATGAAAATGCGCCTGAAAAAAGGAAGCGTCCTGAATTCAGGAAGCAAACTGTACACACTGCAAAGGGAGGTGTACGCAGCTGTGCCGTGAGCGAGCGCTATATGCGCCGAAGTAATTCGAGCGAGCGTCTAGAACGCCGAAATAATAAAGGGCACAACCGACAAGTGGTTATGACAACCCAGGACAAGCCTGTAAGTCGGGTAACACATAAGTGTGTTATATGCAACAAGGAGCACTCTATAGTGAGTTGTTACAAGTTTAAGGACATGAATATTCGCGAGAAATGGGAAGCGGTCAAAAAAGCGAAAGTATGTTTCCAATGTTTGTCACCTAACCATAGGAGGTTAGAGTGCAAAGCGAAAAAATGTGGTGTAGAGGGATGTAGAATGTCACATCATCGAATGCTACACCGATACCCCAATGAAAAAACCTCGCCACAAGGGGACGAGGGGGGTAAAGTTGCTCAGATCACAACTGTTAGTACAGTGAATGCACTGGCATGTGCATACTTAAAGATTATACCGGTCGAGTTGTATGGACCTAGAGGAAAGGTCAAGACAACAGCTCTTCTGGATGAGGAATCGACCATGACACTCATAGAGGAGTGGATGGCTCAGAAATTAGCGCCTCGCGGACGTAAAGAGGGATTACGTATCGAAGCCGTGGGAGGTAAGCGAATTAACGACGACAGTTCGTATCGCTTAAACGTTAAGATAAAAGGCATTTACTCGAGCGACTTAGAAGAGATAAGTGTACAAACAATTAAGTCACTTAACCTTTCTCCTCAGTCGGTAAGCCGAGAATTATTGCAACGGTGTTCTCATTTGACACCGATTAAGGATGAGTTGATGTATGAGAGGTCCAAACCTACCATATTAATTGGTCAGGACAATTGGCATCTCATAGTTACTCGTGAATTAATTTCAGGAGGTAAGAACCTACCTGTAGCATCGCTCACCAAACTTGGATGGGTTTTACATGGTCACATATCGGGTGGTATTAAACCGATCAAGATCGTTAACGACATTTCCGCCAAGAAGGAGGAAGATATGGATAAATTGATCAAGGATTATTTTAGTTTGGAATCTCTGGGAGTGTCGGCTAGAAAGCCCGCGAACGACCCAGAAGAACGAGCTTTAAGTATTTTGAACAAAACGGTACGTCGTATAGCTAATAATAGGTACGAGACTGCTTTCTTATGGCGCACAGACAATGAGTGCATGCCGTCGAATAGAGCGCAGGTTGAAAGTCGCCTGTTGAATATTGAAAAAAAGCTCGACAAAAATAGCGAGTTGAAAAAGGAATATGAGAAGCAAATTGAAAATCTCATCGTTGATGGTTACGCAGAGAAAGCGAACCATATTCCCATTTCCCCACGTGCGTGGTACCTTCCTCACTTCGCAGTGACTCACCCACAAAAAAGGAAAATAAGGATAGTTTTCGACGCCGCCGCAAAGACGGGCGGACGTTGTCTCAATGATGCATTGTTAACCGGACCGGACTTATTGAAGTCGTTGTTCGGAGTTCTGCTACGATTCAGAGAAGGAAGGGTGGCAGTAATGGCAGACATTAAAGAAATGTTCCTGCAAGTGAAAATCCGGGATTAAGACAGGGATAGCCTTCGATTCTTATGGCGGCACAATGTGACGCGCCACCGGAAGAGTATAGAATGACGTCACTCATATTTGGAGCGGCATCATCACCATGCATCGCTATATATGTAAAGAATAGGAATGCGCAGGACAACGCACATATCTATCCAGAAGCAGCTTCCGCTACGGAAAGCAATTTTTACATGGATGACTATCTACAGGCATTTCCCGACGTGACGACGGCCGAAAGGATAGTAAACGATAAACGTTTATGTAATTCATACATTACATAAACATGCTTCTTTCCAACTGAGGGGATGGGCTAGCAACCAACCCGAAGTTTTAAGTAAAATGGAAAATAAATATAAGAGCGACAGTGCTTCGTTGGGAGATAAAGAGCACACAGAGCGCACGTTAGGTTTGATTTGGAATATCAAACGGGATATGATAAGTTTCTCCACAAGTCTTCGTAACACACCGGAAGAGGTGATGGAAGGTTTACGACCGCCTACGAAGAGGGAGATAACTAGCGCTGTGATGTCAGTCTTCGATCCTTTGGGACTCGCATCACCCATAACGATTCAAGGGAAGTCGCTGATCTAGCAAGTATGGAGGACAGGCATCTCTTGGGATGAAGAAGTTTCACACGAATTACACGTGTTATTTTGTAAATGGATATCGGAAGTGAAGAAATTAGGTCATTTAGAGGTACCTAGACCCGTTGCTGAAGGCGTCGGCAAGGGAGAGTTACACACTTTCACGGATGCTAGTGAAAAAGCATACGCTGCCGCGGTGTATTACGTCACCACGGACGAGCTAGGAATAAGGCGGATTACGCTGATCGCCGCAAAGGCAAGAGTAGCGCCATTGAAACCAATTTCGATTTCAAGGCTTGAATTGCAAGCAGCTCTTATGGGCGGCAGACTGGCTGCATCGGTTAATGAAGAGAGCAAGTATGAGATGTCCGAGAGAGTATTTTGGACAGACTCACGTACAGTGTTAGCGTGGATTAAGTCAGATCCTCGCGCTTTTAAACCATTCGTTGCTCATCGATTGGCTGAGATCGAAGATCACAGTAAGCCATGTGAATGGCGATGGGTTCCAACGTCACAAAATGTGGCAGACGACGCCACTAGAAATTTTCCTTCCACCTTCGATGTAAGTCATCGCTGGTTTCAAGGACCTGAATTCCTCAGGAAGAGTCCTGATTTATGGCCCAAACAAGTGGACACCATAAAAAGCTTAAAAACAGGTGAAGAAAAATCGCCAAAGGGCGTAAATGCGTTAAGAAAGCAAGAACCGTTAAGTCTACCCGACTACGGACGATTTAGCAGCTTTAGGAAATTCCTTGGGGCAACTACACGCACCTTACAAGCGGTAGAAAAATTCAAGAGTTTAAGAAAGTCGGTTAAAGGACCCGACGACGCAGCCGAAAAGTCGGTTATGTGTTCCAACAAAGTTTTAGCAAAGTCGGTTAAAGGACCCGATGGCGCGTTGGACATAGCGCTCTTGAAAAAAGCGGAATTATTAATTTGGAAGTTCGTTCAAGACGAGTGTTTTTATTCGGAAATAAAATGCTTGAAAGCAGGCAAAAGTGTTGAAAGAAGTTCACGCTTAAGTAAATTATCTATGGAAATAGGAGAAGATAACTTACTCCGTTTAAATGGACGTTTACCTTTCAAGTCTAATTTGACCGAGGAAAGTAGAAAACCTGTCATATTGGACGGTAAACACGAAATCGTTAAAATGATGATTAGAGAAGTTCATCATCATTTTGGACATGCCAATCACCAGACGGTGATGAATGAGGTGAACCAGAAATTTTATGTCTTGAACTTACGTAATGTAGTACGAAGTGTGTCACATCATTGTCAGTGGTGCAGGACATACAGGTCAAAACCGCAGAACGTGCCACAAGGAAATATTCCTCTGGAGAGAATAACTCATCATGAACCACCTTTTACATGCTCAGCTGTGGATTATTTCGGTCCTATGAGTGTGACTATAGGAAGGCGACACGAAAAACGTTGGGGTGTTTTATTCACGTGTCTGACTACCAGAGCAGTACATCTGGAATTAGCAGCCTCGTTGACACCAGCGTCAATGATAATGGCGTTGAGGCGATTTATTGCCAGAAGAGGAAAACCAGCCGTTATATACAGCGATAACGGGACAAATTTCAAAACTGCGAATAAAGAATTATTGAAAGCATGCGAAGAATGCCATGAGGGCATGGAAAATGAGTCATTTAAGAAATACATTAAATGGAAATTTATACCTCCGGGAGCACCGCACATGGGTGGCGCCTGGGAGAGGTTAGTAAGATCGATTAAAATTGCGTTGACCGCTACGCTCAGAGAAAGGAGCCCACGAGAGGAAATTAAATTCCAGGCCTCTGGTAACATTCAGTATGGATAGTCCTGAAGAGGGTTTGACACCCAATCATTTTCTTCTGGGACGCTCATGTGGTGATCGACCACCTGGATTATTTCTAGAGCAGCATCTGACGGGTCAACTCAATTGGAAAGCTGCACAGAGGTTAGCCGACCATTTTTAGACAAGGTGGCTGAAGGAATACATGCCTACCTTAATACCGCGAACAGGTAATAACGGAAAGTTCATGGAACCTAAAGAAGGTGATATTGTTTTGATAATAGATCATTCGTTGCCGCGAAATACGTGGCCGAAAGGCAAAATTAGTAGAACGTTACCGGGACCAGACGGTCACACCAGAGTGGTTGACGTCATTACTAGCACAGGTATCTTGAGGAGACCTACATCCAGAATAATAGTCCTGGTACCCGCGACGCCTCCCAAATGATGGTGCTAACGCACGGGGGGGAGATTGTTGGCGACGCGCCTATAAGAATATTTCAGTTTATTAAGTCAACCGATGACGAATAACTTTTCAAAGACTCATTGTCCAATAGAAATGTTCTGATAAGAAAATGCTTAGTTAAATCTTAAAGAAATGTCGAATTAATGATATGAAGGTCTTGGGTTCGACTCCCAGGCCGGACTAGTTTACTGTTTTCTAAGTAATATCTTTCAATAAATTCATATAGGGAATTTTATGATATAAATTATGTTACCGGATTTGTTCCCCGGTTGAAATCGTCTCCAACGATGTAAATTCAAAGGAATATTAAAGTGAAGTTAGAGATCGGATTTGTTCCCCGGTCGAGATGATCACTCTGTGCATAAACAGAATTAACGGAAGTTAATTGCATAAGTATTGTCTTGTATAAGTTTGATATGTTTGTACGAAAACAAATGCCTATTTGTTATGATTGATTAATGAAAACATTCACTTGTATTGTTATCTGATAAGAAACATGATAACTGATAAGAATCTTATCAGAGATAGTTTCCTACAGTTTGAAAATTATGTAGAAGCACTTATTTACCTAATATTGTTAAAATTAAGTGTATTTCAGACTTTCATTTTTTCTGATAGCCGAGAGCCGTGCAAAGTTAGTTGTTCAAATAGTGTGAGTTCACGGAAGCACGCTGACCACGCCCCTAGGAGGCCGAATATGTAAAAATTTAAAATGTTTGTAATTTCAGCAATTTATTTAAAAATGACTTGTAAAACATTTCAGGTTGATTGTGCGTGCTAAAAAGGTGAATTCTGTGTTATTTTCATGTAGAAATTTCTGTGTATAAGTGAAATAATGATAGTTTTGTATAAGAAATTTAAGTGTTTTAAATAGTGAAATAAATAGAGAAAATGTAAATTAAACTATTGTATTAGTTAACATATGTATAAATTCAAGTGGGAAACATTGTTTTAACTTTCTGTGTTAAATATTTAAGAAGTTTGGACTTTGAATTTGTGATTAAAATAGGCATATTTTGTTTTATAAATTAAAGGATTTTTGTGATATGAGAATATAATGTATATCGTGGTGTAGATATTGTTTTGTGCTACCTATATAGATAAATTGTATTTATGTATGACTTATGTGAATAAAGAAATTAAGTGAAACGTGAGAGAGTAATAGTACAAATTCATGTAATTAAGTTGCGCAGGCACGCGAATGGCGCGGCTCACTTTCGCGTATAGCTCTGGGGGTAGCTTAGTGAACGGGTTTTATTGCAATTCGTTCGGGAAAATAGTTCGGGGAATTAGTTCGGAAAAATAAGAAAATCCTTCGGGAAAAGTGAAGAACCAGCAGTCAATAAGAAGAAAAAGTGTAGGGAAGTGATAGGGAAAAGTGATTACTCTCTCACGGAACGGTTTGAAGATAATTGCTGTTTTATTCCCAAGTAATTCATCCCTAAAGTTATACAGTCCACATCGAAGAATTAAGGCGTCGGGACCGGGACGACTTCGGAAGACCCGTAATCCCCGTCTGAACCTACTTGCTGAAAAAGAAAGAGGTTATCGCCCTAGTGTGTTACTCCGTTGCGGAGATCACATACGTTGTTCCCGAACCCAACGTAGGCGTTATAGGAGGCCGGATCGAGAGAAGCCTCGATTCCTCCCTTCTGTTTCTTAATCGACCGTTAACTTCCGAACCTGTTTCCTTTTCAGGGGTACTCCAATGGTTTGGCCACGTTGAACGAATGAGTGAAGACCGAATGGTGAAGAAAATATATAGAGCGAAAGTAAATATTAAAAGGTGTCGAGGTAGACCGAAACTAACTTTCGAAGACCATGTGAGCAAATTGCTCGAATAGGGGAGGGTCAAGAGTACTCGGATACCTAGACGTGCATGTATGAAGAAGTTAATGAACCTGAAAGAAGCGAAAGAGGTATGTAAGGATCGTGACACTTGGCGATCTGTTCTCTCTGGCTACCACGTTAGGGATTGTGCGTGAAGATAAGTAAGTAAGTATATGCGCGAACACAGCACTCTCTATTCTCTTACAGTCATAGTCTGATAGGACGGTAATACGACACGAACGAAGATAGATCAGGCGCAGAACCAACGGCTTTACGTTCTTTCCGAGGAACGGAGATGTAACATCGCAAATTTGACTGCAGGCTGCTTCTGAGAATTCCTTATTAGAGGCGTCTATGCGATAAGCTTAGAAGATATTAAGGCTTCCAATAGATGGTGGTATAAGCAACTTATTTACGCCAGGCGCAACATTACCAGACTGCCGAATTAAAAGCTCCGTCAAAGATGTGAAAAAAAATCCTTATAAAGACGTCTCAGTGCCTTACTGTGTAGAGGTGGTGTAAATACATCCACTACTCCATATCATCTTGTGAGTGCCACAAGAGGTGACAAAGGGAAACAAATGAGAAGATTCCATACGTGGTAGAGCCACGCTGCAGCCATTATATTATGGTTGTAGCACAAATGGGTCGCCTCGACCGGGGAGGACCACGCTCTCACGGAATACTAGTGTAAAATAGCAGCTTAATGCTGTGTTTCGTATGGTGAGTGTAGAGATCCGGAGACCCTTTTTTACTGGATACGAGGCATTCCATCTTAGTTCTCAGGGGTGATAACATATCTGTGTTTTGATTCTTAATCGAGGATAGATTTAGATGTCTATGGGCCACAGCATCCACTTACAATCAGGTGAACTGTGTGCTCGCTTCTCACCCTTATCCTATAAAAAACGGTCCTTCTTGTATTTCCCATAGTCACCTCTTACGAAACCCACGAAATTCTCTCCGCTGCCACCAATAGCTAAAGCGTAAACATAATGTTTACCAATCTATACTGTTACGAGCTTGAGGTTCGTGACAATAAAAATTGCCGATAAAATTACCTAAATTAACACTTTAATTTACTTTATACAAATTAAAGTTAAAAAACACTAATAATTAAACACACTAATTCACTTAATTTCGCTCCGAAGCTTCGCTTGTGTCGCCGAGTTGAACTCTGTGCCCCGATCGCATATTGCAGCGCCTATTTATTTAAATTAGCAAAGAAACATCCCGAATCTTCAGGTAAATGCGCGCAAAGGGACGAGTTTGCGAGTATAGATTTTCTAGAAACTTAGTTCTTCGGGTGGCGCTGTGGGTCGAAAGATCTGTGATGTCATTCTTTACACGCTCTACTCGCTCTCGTTCCTGACACTAGGTGGCGCTAGTATATCGTCGATTGGAGCGCGTAACACTGCCCCCTCCTAAGACATGCTCGTCCCGAGCATTATCGGTCCCATGATAACGCGCCAAGCGATCCACATGGACGATCTTAGGAGTCCCTCTTACGCCTTTCTGTAACGGCTCCGCAATGTCAAGGGCTGTCCTATCCCGTGGTGCACCAATATTGTACAATTTCGGTGTTCCTCTACTACGTGTCTGAGGTCCCCGCACAGCCGCACAACTTGTACATGTACGACACCAATCCTCGACATCGTCACGATAATGGACCCAGTAAAACTGTTCTCGGACCTTCAGCAGAGTTCGTTTAACTCCCAGGTGGACTCTTGAACGACCATTATGGCACAGCTGTAGAACATTCGGCACTTTAGCTTTAGGGACAACCATTTGCAAACGACAGCTGTCTCCTCGACCATTGTCCCATTTACGGCACAGGACTCCATCCTGAAGCAGCAAGCTGTCCCATTGGGCCCAATAGCTTTTCGTGGTTGAACTCATCGCTGAGACGTCCCTCCACTTAGGCTTGGTAGCACGGGCCTTCATCCATCCCAGAATCGGCTTGATGTCTGGATCTTCCTGCTGTGCACGTCGTAGGCTGTCCTTCCACCCGTTACTGAGGTGGTCTGTCCTGAGCATCCTCACGGATACCACTTCCTTACCTTGCCTACTACAATGGTTGCCATCTTCAGGACAAGGTCTTCTTGACAATGCATCTGCGTTGCCATGAGATTTCTCGCTGCGATGTTCGATCTCAAAGTCGTATTCCTGCTGCTGCTGGGCGGTGCTGTTAGCCGCACTTCCTTTCTGAGACCGTTCACCTTCCCTTCCTAGGGTGTGCTTAGGGCAGCTGGACCGAAGATGGCCCCTTTCCCCACAGCCATAGCACCTAGGGCTGTATCTTTTACTGTGGTCGCGAACCGTAACTGCTGCAACCTCCCTAGCGTGAGGTGAACGATGATCCTGTCGCCGCCAGGCAGTGCCGTTAGCTGCACTACCCTCCTGATATCGTTCACTTTCCCTTTCTGCGGTTCGCTTAGGGCAGCTGGATCGAAGGTGGCCCTTTTCCCCACAGCCATAGCACCTAGGGCTGTATCCTTTGTTGCGGTCGCGAACTGTAGCTGCTGCAACCTCCCTGACGCGATGGGAACGATGATCCTGCCGCACGGCTTCTACCTCCAGTGCATGGGCCAAGGCGTCCTTAAGCGTCCCGTGGTGCCCGAGCCTCACAGCAGCTCTGACTTCCAGGTCGCGGATGCCGTCGATGAATGTTTGCACCAGGTTCCCTCCAATGAGCGCAGGTACAGACTGGTATGCTTTACGAACCATCTTCTCCACCTCAAGGGCCCACTGCTGCAGGTTTTCGTTGCTGCGTTGCACGCGATCTTTAAGCTGCGCGCGAAAGACGTGTTCCAGGTGAGCGTCACCATATCTCGCCTCCAAGGCCTCCAGAAGCTGCTCATAGGTCACTTTCTTACCGAGAGCTTCCAACACAGTTAAGGCTTGGTCGCGCAGGCCTAGGGTGAGTGCAGTCATGGCTTGGCTTTTATTCCAGCCGTTCGCCTCCATGACGGCCTCGAACTGGATTTTGTAGGCCGACCAGGAAGAGGTCCCGTCGAACGGCGGCACTTTGAATCCACGTAGCGAAGGTGCTGCAGCTACTACGGGAGCTGTAGTTTCATCCCCAAGTTTGAGGTCGTTTAGCGTTTTCTTCACGTCAGCCATCACGTTGTCAACCCGATTGTTCACATGGTTGATTCGGGTTTCATGTTCTTCGATTCGGGTTTCAGCTTCCGACAGGCGGTTGTCGTGTTGAGCAACCCTATCCTTCACCTGCCTTATCTCTTTCCCAAAGGTAGCGTGAAGGTCCTTCATGAGGAGCATCTGCTCTTCCGACCGACGAGCCTGTTCCGCCTGCTGACGGGCCTGTTCCTGCTGTCCGCCCCGCAGCTGCTCTTCCAATCGGCGGGCCTGTTCCTCCTGTCCGCTCTGCAGCTGCTCTTTCAACTGACGGACCTGTTCCTCCTGTCGGCGAGCCTGCTCCTGCAGCATCACCATCAGAGCACCTAAGTCAGGTGCCACAGACGTAGAAGCTGCTGACAGACCGGCTTCCGTGGCCGGCGGCTGGCCCTCAGACATCTGCGGCGTTGCACCACTAAATCTCCTCTGGTCCGTCTCCTGCTGGCGTTGACTTCGGGTACGGATACCCTCCGTTTCCTCCTTAGGTAAAATCGGCATTATTTTATCCCAGTTCTGACACCAATTGTTACGAGCTTGAGGTTCGTGACAATAAAAATTGCCGATAAAATTACCTAAATTAACACTTTAATTTACTTTATACAAATTAAAGTTAAAAAACACTAATAATTAAACACACTAATTCACTTAATTTCGCTCCGAAGCTTTGCTTGTGTCGCCGAGTTGAACTCTGTGCCCCGATCGCATATTGCAGCGCCTATTTATTTAAATTAGCAAAGAAACATCCCGAATCTTCAGGTAAATGCGCGCAAAGGGACGAGTTTGCGAGTATAGATTTTCTAGAAACTTAGTTCTTCGGGTGGCGCTGTGGGTCGAAAGATCTGTGATGTCATTCTTTACACGCTCTACTCGCTCTCGTTCCTGACACTAGGTGGCGCTAGTATATCGTCGATTGGAGCGCGTAACAATACAAATAAATAAAATTGAAGAATATGTTTGTAATATCGAAATAACAGCTTTTTGCTGAATCCATATGAAAGTATATGCGGTACTTATAACAAAAACATAATTTTTAACATTTTTGACTGTCTGTCTGTCCATCTGTTTGTTCCGGCTAATCTAAGAAACGGTTGGACCGATTTTGACGGAACTTTCACTAGTAGATAGCTGATGTTATAAGTAGTAACTTAGGCTACTTTTATTTTGGAAAAAAAGAGTTTCGCTCAAAACAAATTAAAAACCCAATTTACATACATAACAAAACAATAATTAATTAAACACAAACAATGTAAAACTAAAAATAAACATTTAAATTTTTTTCGCATACGTAATCTGTGACAATAGAGGATCCGTCAGATAGCGTGAGCTTCAGCCGACCGTCCGCAGACTGGAAAGCGTCGTAGACTTGAGCTGGAACAAAATAAGAATAATAACGTCATTTGTCGTTTATTTTATTATAGAATAAATATAAAGTTATGTATTTAAAACTTAAAGTATACATAAGCATGGCTTATTTATGTATACTTTAAGGTACAAAGTTTTATCTACAATCGAAATCCCTTGTAGGGTCTCTCAAGGAGCCCATTTGGGCCTCTTTTTATATCATCATAACGTCAACTAATAAAAAATTTAAGACTGTATTACATAATTGAACTTTTGAAACTGTTATAAATTACAAAATTAAAATATTCTTTGACATTTTTGAAACGATAGTAAATTATAAAATGCGAGATGATTAATGTATGATTTTTTCTTTGCTCTGAGTCCTTAGCCAAACTTATTTTTTTTTGTTTATTCGCGGTAATAAAATTAATGCACACAGACAATCACCTAAACTCAAACTTCACAATGACTTAATTTTGGGTAAGATAATATGGTTTAGATTCAAGTTAGGACACTGTGGAGCTTGAGTTTGAGCTCGAGATTGCTCTGAATACTGGCCTTACTCTTAGGTTTGACGGTGACTCCCTCGTTCTTGATTTTCTCTGCGGCCCACTCGCCGAGGTACTCGGGCAACACACCGGCCATGATGCCCTTGTCCTTATAAATGTGCACTATCTCCAGCGGCTGCTTTTCAGGATCCAAATCTTGCTCCATTTTATCTGGTCGGGGATAAAGTTTCTTCATATTTTGTTTGTATAAAATTCAAGAAAAATCTCTTTGGTTAAATTGTTTGTTTATGATTAGTTTTAATAGCAATATATTTAGGACATTAAGAAAACGAAAAGTAAAAAAACACTTTCCTGATATTCTTCGCAGTTCCAGACATCCTGCACTTTTGACGCTGCGCGCCATCGTATTTTACGTCTGGGATAAATGAAGTGGTTATACCCCCGAGAGGTGTTATGCCGCCTGGCCGGATATTGGACGAAGTTTTTGTTAAACACTTGAATTTATTTTAAAATTACTACCCCTACTATTACAGCCTATAACAGTCCACTGCTGAACATAAGCCTCCCCCATAGGTTGCCACATAGGGGGGATTACCACGCTCGGCGTGCGGATTGTCCACCGCAATTTTTTGTTATTTTGTGTTGTTATCGGGGAGATGATGCTGCCTATCACCTATTTCAATTCCTTTGTCGACTCTTACGACGCCCACGGGGTGATATGGGGTAGTAGGTATTCTCATAGTGCCATTACAATTTTTTTTACAGTTTACTAAAAATGTAAAAAATGTAAGATTTTTTTACGTGGCAGAGCCACGCTGCAGCTAAATTGTGGTTGCAGCACGAATGGGTCGGCGCGACCGGGGCAGGACCACGCTCTCACAGAATGCAAACACAGCAGTTTAATGCTGCTGTGTTTCGTACGGTGAGTGTAGAGAACCGGAGAACCTTTTTACTGGAAACGAGGCATTCCACCTCAGTTCACAGGGCTGACAACGTATCTGCATTTTAATGCTTAATCTAGGATAAATGTAGGTGTCTATGGTCCGCAGTATCCACTGACCATCAGGTGGACTGTGTGCTCGTTTGTCACCCTTATTCTATAAAAAAGTGCTATGCAATATTGAATGTTATAACGTTAGACACGTTATGTTAATGATTGTCACGTCATGGTCGTAAAGGCGATTGTTAATAATGAGGCCCATAATTCGAATCCCAGATCAGAACAAAAACCAGTTATTGGGTTTTTGTGTCAAGATATTCTCAGTTGCAACCCCGAGTGGGAGTTTTGGCGTTGTTTTACCCCCGTGCCTCGGAAAGCACGTAAATTCCTGTAAGGTCCTGTGCCTGATCTGTTACCGGTCGTGTCGGATTGACCTCCTATAGGACTATGAGTTTTAAAAAAAAATAGAGTACACCTGCGCTTGCGTATTCATTCGGACTCTATAATCCTGTCCTGCGCAGATGACTAGTTGCGTCGTGACCAAAAACTCGATCTGGAGGACATTATTATATTATGTTAATGAGTTTGCATCCGTCGCGATTAAGTTGAATACGTGCACTAAATAATTGTAAAAGTATAGAGATTTCTGTGCGCAAAATGTTAACGTTGTCAGAAATATACCTACAGTTGGACCGTACACTGCTACCAAATGACCACAACGCAACTACGATTAAATAAAATTAAACACTTACTTAATACTTTTTATTCGTGGTAGAGTCACGCTGCAGCTATACTTATACTATGGTACGAGTACGAATGGGTTGGCTCAATCAGGGTAGAACTACATCCTCACTGAATATCAGACACAAAATATCATAAAATAGCAGCTTAATGGTGGTGTGTTTCGTATGATGAGTGTAGAGAAACGGACACCACTTTTACTGGATAAGAGGCATTCTATTTTAGTCCTCAGGGGTGACAACGCATCTGCATTTTGATTCTAAATTGAGGATAAATGTAGTGGAGTCTAGTCGAGTCTATGGACTACTGTAACCACTTACCATCAGGTTAACTGTGTGCTAGTTAGTTACTCTTACTCTATTTTTTTTTAATCCAGTAAAGGTGTTAATAGTTAATCATAGGTAACCTATACTTACTCATCCTACCCAAATGCCAAGCCAATTCACATCCAAGAGGACCGCCTCCTATGATCGCAACGTGCTTAGCCGCCTTAACACTTCGGTACGCGATCTCCAAGTCCCTGATGGTGCGTAGGGTGCAGACGCGATCACGCACCGGTTTCGGGGCCGATTTGAACATGGACAGTTGCTTCGGTTTTGAACCTTGTATTTTAAATATGATTATTGTCAAAAGCGGAGATGATTTACTGCGCTTTATCATATATCTAATGCGGGGTTCGTGTATACACGTAGAATGTAAGTCACGCTGTGGTCCTATATATCTACAGTTGCAGAGCGAATGGGTCAGGTTAGCTCGACTGGGGAAGGGCCACGCTCTAAAAGAATAGCTGCGTAAAATAATAACTTGATGCTGTTGTTTTAGTGCTTTCATATGATGATTGTAGAGAACCGGAGACCGTCCTCACCTTACAGTTGAGTTTTGTTACCGTCCAACATCCAACATATATATAATTTCAGGTCCACCAACGGTGGTACCGACTATAAAAGCAACGTATTACTATCATTTTCATCATTGATACAGACCTACAAAAATTCACTTCCGCACATTGCCAAATTTCTAAACACCAAAGAATGTCACAATGCACAGTCCTGAGCCACATGCATGCATCGACTTCCTTCATCTCTTACTAGTAGGTTTGCCGGATCGTTAGACCAAAATATCTGGACAAATTTTGAAAAAGTCGGGACTTTGAGGTTGTTGTCGGGAAAAATGTACATTAAAAATAAAAAGTTCTTTTTTATTAACAGGCTACAAAAAGTACTTTAAAACAAAACTTACTTAAGTACACTTAATATTTATATTGCTACGTGTATTTGTCATTGGATTTTACTATAGTCATCATTATTTTTAAATGATGATGGACTATAGTAACATAACATTAACGTTATACTTCATAACATGTTTTCAGTAATCTAATATCAAAAGCTCAGTCAAAACAATTTAGGATTAACAGGTTTTAACGATTCAAAGAATATTATCATAAATCAACCTTCAACGAATATTATCATAAAATAACTAAAACACCAATATATTGCATCATCCTTCTATCCAACTGCAAATATCCTAATTTCGAAGTTTATGCCTCAGTAAAGCTTAGAGCATAGCCCTCTTCATAGCTTGTGACCTCTAAGCGACCTTGAGCCGTTTGAGAATCTAAACAGAATTCAGCATAAAAACAAATAAAAGTTTGGTGTATTAACCTAAAAGCGGAATATCCTAAGGACTGCTTGCCCACCTGGTGCTAGAAGACACCGCTCGTAGTAAATAGGTTGTTCTCCACACTGGGTCTTCACCCACGCGACGTGGTAGTCAGCGTCAACACGCTGTACACAATAACCGGTCGCGATCGAGACCGCTGGTCCGGATTTAGCGCGATAGAATTTCACCAGATCCATGAATTTGTTGCTTTCCGACAAATACATGCTAAAAGATAAAAGATCTTCGTCAATTTGTTTATTCACAAAGGAGTGACAAGCGCACATACAGTCAACCTGATGGTACGTAGATGCACGACACAAAGACATGTACATCTATCCTCGATTAAGAATCTTCATGATCAACAACGATGTCTCCTTCTCTCCTGATCCGATAAAAAACATTTTTTATAAATAATATAAATGGTCTTAAACCCGAAATTCCCGTTAATCACTCCAAGAGCAGTTCATGACAATAGTCAAATACCGGATTCGGACTTATGACTTTTAATAATGATTTCTAAAATTTATGCGAACACTACACATTGAATAAAACTATATA